>OY540802.1:24359285-24802967 GCA_961205885.1 Ptychoptera albimana | reverse complement strand
AAGTTGTCTTAATTAAAGAAAGCAAAGCTTTCATTGTACTTAACTAAAGTAGTTTTAAAATATATAGAAAAAAAAAGGAAAAACCGCATCAGTTTAGAGTGCCGGATTAGAGATGCGTCAAAATTACAAGAAATTAAATAAAAATTAAAATGTAACATAATGCTAAAGCTCTTCTGATTAAAAATCAATTTCCCGCATGTTAACTCTACTATGCGCTATGTAGCTGCAAGCAATGATTACGAATAATATTCAATTATATAAATTCTAACATAAATCTCAACAAAATCGATGATAAACCTCTGGCATAAAATAAATTCTTAGAACAAAGAAATTAACCAAACACAACAACCACAACAAACAAACAAACAAAATTAATAAATAAAACACCCACAGTACATACATATAATTTTTATTAATTATATATTTTGTTTTGTTTATATGTCTTTATGGTATAACAAATTTATTCTCTATTCTTCTTATATTATTTATATTTTCTGTATATAAATTTAATTAAATTAACAGCACAATCAATTTCTCTACACAGTCATTATCTATAGATTTATGCTTAATTGATTTTTAATTTTCTTCTTCTGTTCTTTATATTAGAATTTTCAATGTAAACAGACATGGGGATTTTTCTAAACAAAAATAATCTATAGAAATTTTATTAATAATTAAATTAATTATTATTAATATAATTGTCAATAAATTTTAATTAATATTTAATTAAATAAAGAAAATTATTGGTAAACACCCTTAGTAATTTTTAATTTTTTTTTTGAATAATTAAATAAGAAAAAAAAAATTATTTTTTGTTTATGTAAATCAGGGTTAATAACCGAAAATTATATCAAAAAAAATATAAGTAAATACGCCCTGTTAGAATACAATTAAAATCTCAAACAAAAGATTGATTAATAGATTTACATAATTTTTTTTAATCAATGATTACAACTGGGAATAATAAGCAAAAAAGCTTTTGTATTATAATATTCTTTAAAAGCATAAAAATCTGAAAGTTTTACCGAAATAAAATAGAAAAAATTCTTAACGAAATATAATAATAAAATTATAATTAATGCTTTATGTACATTTATATAATTTATTTTTTTATTATTTAATCCATAAATAAAATCATAAAATGTTTACTGGATTTTTTTTTTTTTTTTTTTGTTGCAAAATCTACTTAATTTATTTAATTGTTTTGGAGTAAGATAAAAGCGTTAAATGAAAATTAATTGTTATCGCAAAAATGTGGATAGAAATTTGGTAAAGAAAACGAAATAAAAATCTATATAGTCGCCTTGTGACACAGTAAGCAAGTCAGTTGCTTTTCCATAGTATTAATATGTGAATTGATTGTTAATCAATATTATTACCCTGGTTGTTATTTGTCTTAACTGTTTCTCTACTCTCCTCTTTTTTTTTTTTTTTCGATATTATATTTAAGTGGAATTTTATTTAAGGTGATATATTTTACTTATTTTTTGCCTACCTGAAAATGTTTCTATCAGTACATTTTCGCCACTTAATAATCTACTAATCTCAATATCAATATATAATAAAACTAAAAGCCTATCCAAGCCTATTGAGTGTTTTTAACAGCAAAAGTTTTTGTTTTTTGTTTTATTTGCCAAACACCCTCAAATAGTAATATTCTTGTCATTTTTAATCGATATCATTTGCATTTATGGGAATTAAAATGTGAACAAGGCAATAAAATAAAATACATTATTCAATAATTGATTGCCACTGCCACTTTGCATAATATCGTGTGACAACCGTAATAACACCAATTGAAATTTAGTATACATGTCAATTTTAATTTAACCCTTTTTTTTCACTAGTTCCACTGAACTGAATGTTTGGTATACAAAAAACGCAAACAAATCCCATAGAGTATTTTCGGTTTATTTACATAAAATTAATAAGATTATGACAAAATAACATACTATATCTGATACTTATTAAAATTAAAACAATAAAAAGTAATATAAATAAAAGCTCATCTGACGTCATATGGGTCAAATGATCTCTTCAACCAAATTTCTAATCTTTTTTCTTTTCTTTTTTTTTTTTTTTTGTATTTGAGAAAATTTATTAAAGAAACAGAAAAACAACAAAAATTAATAAGAAAACAAATTTAGTTTTCTAAATTTTCTTTTATTGCTGCTCTTGAACTGTTTTGTTGTTTTCGGTTTTGTTAAATAGATACATTTCAGTAACTTCCACATATTGAGACAAGCTTTTTCGTTTGTTTTTTTTTTTTTTTGTTTATTCTTTTCATTTCAAGTTTCGTTGCTTTTTCATCATCAAATAAAGTTTTTTTTTTTTTTTTTGTTTGCTGGATTCTATGCATTCACCCTAATAGAAAAGAAAATTTGAAAAAGCTTAAAGATGGTAATAATCAGATAATACTGTCTCCAAATTATCAAAAAAAAAAAAAGCACAAACATCCAACTAAATAATTCGACACAAGCTTCAAATTTATTAAAAATATTCATTATATGCAAATTTATTGAATATGCAAAAAAAAAAAAAAATTTATCAATTTCATCGCTCAGCATTATTATAGATAAAAAAAAATAAACGCTTTTATTTTTTTTTAATAAAAGCACAATTAATTTTATCGTTTCTCTTGTAGAAACAACGACGTTGGTTTTATTTAATAAATTTTTTTTTATTAATTTATCCATCGAAAATAAGATATAAATATTTTTTTTCTTTCTTTTTTTTTTTACAGTAGTTTGATTTGAATTTTCGTTCTTTCGTTTTTTTTTTGTTTTTAATTAAGTTTTTAATAATAGCACAAAAAAAAATTGTTGTCTATCTAAAATTAAAATCTTTTTTTTAATTAAAGTGAAAAATAAAAAAGCATAATTTTAATATGAGCTTTAAACTTTATATAGCTGATTTTATTATGCTGTTGTTTTTTGAAGCACAAAATATAAAGGCATATGGATTTTCATAGTTATCTAAAAAAAAAAAAAAAACCCTCTCTAGTCAATAAATTGCTACATGCTTTAAAAACAATTCATTCACAAAATTCATTAATAAAACAAATAGATAATGTCAAACATTAAACTAAACTATGCTAAAAGTCATCTGAAAAAAAAAATCATAAACTAGCATAAAACTCAATAAAATTTGATTTATTTCCTTCATCTTTTATTATTTTTTTTTTTTTTTGGTCCGAACTTTTGACATTATTTTAGAACAGTTTATTATTTTGTGAGTCATCTATAATCCCATATAATATATATTACCAGAAGAAGAAGCAGAAAAAAAACCGTAAAACATCGAATCATCCTACCAGAAGGGTAACAAAATAAAAAAAAAACTTTTTTTCAAACCCGATTTCAAACAATAAAACAGCAAAAAACTATTAAACTTTTGTTAAACATCTTCCAATTCTCGCTTAATCAAAAGCGAACATTTTTTTTTTATTCCACAAAAATAAAAGCGATTTTAATTCTGTAAATGATTTTTGATAATAAAAAAAAAATTAAATCTTATCATAGAACTTAAGGAATAAATAAAAGAAGACACAAAATTCTCTCATACAAAACGAATATTCTCTGTGTAAAAACGAATGTATACATTTAGGCGATTTAATTTTTCCTTTCAATTGAAAAATGAAGAATACAATTAGCAACAACAAAAAAAGGGTAATTCTCAGATAAATTTTATTTATACTAGAAAAGCACCATTCAAAATTGTGGATAAAACATCTTTTACTCAAAACCAGCCCGTATAATGATATTCGAAAAAAAAACCGAATAGTACATGAGTAAGGGATAATAAAAAAATTAAGATTATTTTGCGAGCAAACAAATTTCTAACGATTGTAGTGGGTGTTTAAATTAGTTTTTTATTATTTTTTTTTTTTTTGTTACTTTTTAAACTGTTTAAAATAGCAACGGATCAACGATATACCAATAAAAATGTAAATATAAATCGTTTTTACATCGACGATCGAAATAAAGTAGAAAAAAAACAAGAAATGGAAAACAATGTTGAAAATAAAGTGACTTAAGCTGATCAGGTTATCTCTCTGATTACCTTCGCTTATTTATTTATGTACCGAATATAATGCGAATTTATTTTTTGTGGCTTGAAAATTAATTATAAATTTACGAGTAAAAAATCACCTGAATGGTAAATTAATTAATAAATTTTTAAATGAATCTAAGCTTTAAATCTGTCACGGTAGGAGATGTGAGAAGGTTTTGGACCTAAAACAGCCCAATCAGGGGTTATTTCCCAATTACGACTAAGAGTTTTTTAGATGGATCTTCAAGCTTGTGGTCTCAGGCTACAAAACTCATATAATTATTATTCAAAGTCTTTTAATAAATAAATTAAAAAAAGAAAGATAATTTAGAGGATTTTGAAGGTTTTTTGATGTTACTAAAAAAAAAAAAATTAAAACGATTAAATCTACAAGATACCAAAAACAAGTATTTGGTGATTTTTATCTAGCGAAAGTTGTTTAAAATATATTTTTTTTATTATTATTTAAGCGTTTAATATCATAACATCTTATTCAACACTGAAAACTGAATTTTAATTTTAATTAATTTCTTACAATAAGCAATAAACATGTTTAAATTAATCAGGAAATGTGATCAACGATTAACCTGTTTTATATATTCTTATATAAAACAGATCAATACAGCAGACGTTTTTATGTACGGAAATGCGTATTATATGGTCTATGTATAACATAAACGTAAATTAAAGTAACATAACGTAACGTAATTGATTTTTATTTCTAACATCAATTACTTACACGCACACAAAATAAAAGTTATTTATATTTAAAATAAATAAATAAAATAGATAGAGAAAAAAAAACCCTAATGGAAATGAAGTAAAAAAAAATATAAAATTGAAGAAAAATCATACATTGTCTCGTCTAGATAAAGAAATAAAATGAGGGCAAAAAGACAACAAAAAAACGTAGCAATAATATAAGATAAGATAAATGTTTTCCTTACTCTCTATATTAGAATAAAAAATGTAAAGAAACATATGTGTTTGTTTGCTGAACGTGTTTTCTTCATTCATTTTTACTAATAGAATAATAACAAGATCTCAAAGAATAAGCAAAAAAAAAAATAAAATAAAATAAAATAAAACGAGAATAATAATAATAATAATCATAAAAAACGATATCGATTTATCTCTTTATCAAATTAAATTTAATATAGAAATAAAGCGGTAATAGTAGCAAAGGTAATACAAATGTTTATATAGGTAGAAAACGAAGAAAAATTATTACAAAAAAAAAAAAAATTAAATAAACAAATCGATTGCTGTAAATTACACTCTAAGTTCATGTTATTTACGCATCATTTATTCGTGATCATTTTAATAAAGTAATTATTTATGTATTTACTATATTGGATGTACAAAATGCACAATTTATAGAGCGAATAATATAATAAAAAAAAAAATTTTTTACTTAATTGTTTCTAGTTATGAAATGAAACGATGCAACAGAAAATTAATAAAAATTTTAAATGATAAAATAATAATTATTATAAAAATCGATAGAGATAAAAAAAAAAAATAATTAGAACTATAATGAGCACCAAAATGCATATTTCTAAAAATAATTCTTCCTACATCTTACAAAAAGTTTAAATAAATGTTTACTGCAGATGATTAACGTTTAAAGTACTCCAATTCATTTGGGTGTTTTTGGAGAATTAACTAAAAGAAAAACTAATCAAACTTTTTCTGCTATAATCTCTGATTTTATCATCCACAAAAGCTTATTAAATATAAACTTAAATCTCTCTTTAATTACATTTTTTTTTCCTCTCATTCTTTTTGCAAAAGTTTTTACGAGCTTACACCAAGTTTACACTTTAAAAATATTGATTAAATGCGAATTAAAAGCACAACTGATAAAGTATTTTATCTTTGGGTTAACTTTTCAACAAAAAAAAAAAAAAAAACTATTATCGATTCACGAATTATTTAGCTATGAAACTAAAAACTGTGGAAAAATCGTAATATCAGATAATAATAAGTTTTGTTCTTATAATAATCTTTCTAAATTTTATAATAAAAACCATACAAACAGATAAACACAATTAAAATAGCAAAGTAAATACATAATAAAGATAAAGATAGAGAAAAACAGCATTAAAAACATTTGGAAAATAAATCTGCTTTACAATAAATATGAAATAAAAACAAAAATCCTGTTCACGGATATCGTTTTACAATAATAAAACTTTTTTTTTTTTTTTCTTTATTTTTTTTTCATATTTTTGTAAGCCTTTTCCTCCGTGATAATAATAATAATAATAATAACAATAACAAATTTAATTTTTTTTTTTTGTTTGTATCATGATCATGATATGTATTTATGTATGCTGCTATCTGGTTTTTCAATTACCATTAAACGGCTTTAATACAATATACGTCAAAAGGTGTTTTTTTTTTACCTTGTACTACTTGTTTCACATCACTTTGAATTGTTTATTATTCATTTAATTCTAATTTTAGATGCAGAAATCTATTAATGGCAATAATTCAATAAAGTGATAAAAAGAAAAACAAAAAAAAAATGAAAGAAAAATATTAACAAAAGGTATATAAAGGATTGTCCCTCCAGATAATGTTTACAGTTGAGTTTGAGTTCTGGTTGAATTACAAAAAAAAAAAAAAGAAAAAACCTTAAAGAAGCAAACTAATATAAAAAATGAAATTCTCTGTAAGTAAATTTTATTAATTAATTAATTAATTAATTAATTTTGTGGAAATTAAGTAAATAAATTTTTGCATTTTTTATTTATAAAGATTCTTTGTGTTTTTGGATTAGCTGTTGTAACAGCAGTAGTTTCTGCACCAAATGGTGGCAATTTAGTTTATAGCACAGTCGCATATCCTTATCTTTATAATAATCCGTATGCAGTTAGATACGCCCACCTTTATAATCCATTATACTTGACATCTTCATCTATTCATACTGGTGTACTTGAAGTGTCTGCTGTTAAGCACCATCACCCAGATCATAAGGGTGATTCAGAAGACAATGAACAAACACCATCAACTGATATACCTGCCCAACCATCTTCCATACTGAAAAGCTACCAATTAAGGTAAATATCTTATACAAAAGCTACTAGTTGATATTATTATTATTAATAATATTATATTAGAATAATTAGAAAATCCTTTTTGTGTTTACTTAACTTTATAGCAAACAATATTCACCTTTGTTTTTATTACTAATATTATTTGTTTATTTATTGACTTTAGCTATCCGATCCTGAATCATCAATACGTTTTACCGACACAAGTAGTGGGACCAAGTGCTTTGCAATATCATTCACAAGATGAACTTGGACAGTATCAATACGGTTATAGCAATGTACAAAGTAGCAAACATGAACATAAAACATTTGATGGCATTACGCGTGGTGCATACTCATACGTTGATAGCAATGGTTAGTACCTGCATAAATGCATCAAAAGGAAGATAAAACCAAAATCACTTTAATCAACTTTATATATATTTTTTTTTATTTATAACAAGGTAAACTTCAAACCGTCAATTATGTATCAGATGCGTTCGGTTTCCGTGTTGTTGCCACAAATTTGCCAGAACAACAAAAACCAGTCGATATACCAGACTCTGATGAAATTGCCGAAGCAAAGAAAGAACATTTTAAAGCGCACAAAGACGCAATTGATCGCTTAAATAAAGCAAAGACTGAATAAATTCAAAAAAATGCAAACAAAATATAAAATGGAAAACTTTTATTTGAAATATAAAATAGAAGAAATAACAAAAACGAGGATGATAACCTAATAAATTGAAACATGACAGCAATTATTATATAATAAATAAATAAATAAATAATAATACAAAATAAAATAAATATTATTAAAATTCTGATCTAGTTTCTCTCAATTTTTAATCAAAAGGCAAAATAAATCATTTATATAAAAAAAACGAAAACATTTTATTTATGTTGTGTTATAGCTTACAGATAAGGAAATTTGTTTATTTTTTGTTAATTTTTAAAACCGATAAGAATTTTTTGTATAGCAAAAAAAAAAAAAAAATAATAACATTTTTTTACTCTAATTTCTAACATACAACACGTGATTTTTAATGGTGGAAAAAAATGATTTTTTATTAAATTAGTTCTGTATAGATTTGATTAATAAATAGTCAATGCAAAAACGAAATTTCATTTAGATTCCACAAATGGCAAAACATTTTAATGCAACTGTCAAAACTGGGTTGCGTGTTATATGTTCCATGTGATGTATCTGCATGCATTTCAATCATTTTTTGCGTTGCGTCGCGTTAACATTACGTTTCCACTTTTACTAACCAATCCGCTGGCACAATTTTTACTAGTGTTGTAATTCTCTTAAAAGTGATCTCTATTTAGAATTTTGAGTGTCATATGGAAATAATATAACACGGTGTAAAGTTTATTTCACCTACAAAAGTTAAAGTTCCAGCAAATTATTTTGAACCCGTTACACAGCTACTGCTTTCATTCGTTACAACCAAAATTGAATAGCACAATATCACCTTCATAATCCATTTATCTTCCATAGGTTATTATAATGAAATACGAGAATAAGTTGGCATTTAAAATTTTTTTTTTTGTATATTATAATCCTCTCTTATTATCACATTATCAGACCCCCATTATCTTTACAAATTTAAATTTATTAATGATAATAAATATTAAAATAGTTAATTATAAAATTTATAATTTATGCTAAATTGACGGTTATTATTTATGTATACAGAATATTAGCTATAATCAATATTATGAAATATTATAATAAAAAAAAAAAAAAAATTTATTTACTATAAGATTTACTCTCATCTTCCTGATTTTTTTTAATTTGATTAATTTTCTACTTAATTCAGCATTTTATTTATCTAAGTTATTTTATTATTTATTTATAAATCTATTTTTAATACAAAATATGTTACTAGTGGCATAAGTAACGATTAATAATATGAAAATTTCGAAAATATAATAAATTTTTATTTAAACAAAGTTGACAAAAGTCAAAAGCATATTAATCCAATCAGGATATGAATTGTTTAAACAGAGAAATAATCAATAATTATCGATAGCTGCAGCTTGTGTTACCAACAGGTCAGAGATATTTCATTTTTGAACTATACACGGTTATTAATAAATCAGATTAATAATTTTAATATATTTCATCATTTCGCCTTGTACTTTTGTTACAACTTTGTGTTCACAGTGGTGACGCTAAAAATATGATTTTGACCTTACGCGTTATAGAAATGTTTTTTGGATATTTGAGTGCCAGTATTTCTCATAAGAGGTCTTATCCTCATTCTTATTTCCAACCTACTTTATTCTAAGTTGCAGTTTTCACATCTTCTCACGAATTTCTGTTCTTTATTATTTTCTAAGAGTCTTGTTGTGTTCGTATCATAACGAACTTAATATTAACATTCATACAAAATCAATTTAGATTTATTTATAAGATCCCTACCTCCAATCTCTCAATCTAACGCAGTATTAACTTTTAATTCCACAAAGCGAATTATTAATAATTAAAACACTGAGCCGCCAGTATAGAGCTTTGTTTATACACTTTACCAATTTGTTATTATTGATTGATTTTATTTGTTTATTCTATGTGCTTTTGTTGATATTCCTCAAAAAGTACTTGAATCTCATGAAATTGAAAAAATGATGAAGAAAAAAAGAAATAAGTTAAATTATCTTTACCCAATGATAAGAAATGTCACGCCACACAATCTGATGCATTCTTATGGCGCACATTATATAGCCAGTGCATTACAGCTATCTATGGTTGCATTGATAAAAAAAAAATAATAAAAATTTAACATTATTCTGATTTAAATAATAATTTAAAAACACATTAATATTTATGTCATACATACATAGCATACACAGAACAATTACGATAACATATTTAATGTAAAGAAAAAAAAAATGATTTTTTTTTTTTAAATAAATTACTTATCGAACTGTCTAGTAACAGTTCTTGTTTGGTAGAAAATTTTCGTTTTTATATTTATTTTTTATCTCAATAATATTTTTGTTTCTTATTAAATATTATTGGTTGTTATTATTATGATTATTAAAATTTATAATAATAATAATAATAATATTATTTATAATATTTATAGACCGAAGAAAGCACCAAAAAAGGTTAAAATGTTAAACAAACAGAAACAAAAAAATAATTGTTTTGCTACAAAAATTTAGCATTGAAGATTCGTTTCTGTTTATTTATTAGCACAATAAAAAAAAAAAAAATTCCTAATTAAAAACTCTAATAATGCCTTATTACGTCAGGATAAACGCAAAGCATACGTAATATTTTGGTTATTTTCCCCTCCTTTCGAGTCTTCTGTAACTAAAAAACTTTTATGATTTTTCTAAATAATTTTTTTTAATGTACAGTAAAGGCTCTGTCTTCCGTGTTACTCTTATTCATAATAAAGCTAGCTCAGTGGACCCTTGAACAAGTTTTCTTTTTCAGACAGACAAACCTTTTATTATTTAAATTTCTGTAAAGTTAGAGCTGTCTGTACTATGATATGCAGTATTGACTATAAATCAATTTGTGACTGGGCAAATAATAGATGAGGTAAAGAAGCAACAGTCTCAAATGGCAAGGCTAAACGTAAAAGGTTAAACAGATTTAAAAGGTACCGAAATATTTCAAATTCTGGTTATGTATGCATTTATTGACTACCACAACTCATTTATTACTTACCACAACCCATATATAGCTAAACTGGAAAATTGTGGAATGCATTTTATAGATTTGCGGGCAGTTTAACGGATTGAATATGAAACGGAATTCGCTCAAGATTCTATTTTATAAATTCTACCTTATTAACAATCTTCCCGTGTTACACAGTATAATACACTAAAACCGAATAGTTCTAATCACGAAAACTAAGCCAGATAGACGCACATAAATTACGTAGAAGTAACGAATAAAATAAAATTTTTGAATAAACGTTTTTTTTTCTTATTCATTCATTTTACTGATAATTTTCATTGAATTTTATTATTTTTTTTTTTTAATAATAATAATAATAATAATATCTCTTGATAAATTAAATTTTATTTAAAAAAAAAAAATTATTTATTTTACATTTGATTCATAAAAATGTGTTTTTAGTCAATAAGAAAATGTTGTGTCTGTGACGAGAGCTGTGTTTCTGCTAGTTACTTTAATTTTATTTTATTTATTATTATTTATTTGTTTTATTTTATTTTTTGTATTACTCAATTCAAATTAAATAAATTAATAATTTATAGTAATTTGTTTATAATTTGTTGAAAAAATAAATAAAATAAAAAATTGTGTAAAGGACTTTTGTTTGGTTTTTTTTTATTAAGTAATCAATAACTCATTATTGGACGGAAATTAAGTGTAGTCTAGTGTGCTTTGTGCTAACTTTAACAATAAAAACAGCTTTTTTTTTTCATTAATTACTTTAAGTAAAGAGTTGAAAAATGGTTGCAAAAAATATTCACGATATTGAAAATTATCTAAATTCAATAAATGAAAATAATAATAACAATAATGATGATAATAATAAAAATAATGAGAAATGGATTAGATGGCGAATTTTTTTCTTAACATTTCGTGGTTTGTTTAATAAAATTAATAATAAAACAAGATAATAATTATTAATAATTTAACTTCTTTTAAAGCAACATTTGGTATTTTTTGTATTGGAAATCTAATCGGTTGGACATCATTTATGTATAATAAATTAGAAACAAATGAATTAAAATTACAAGTAATTAAGAAATAAAAATTTAATTAAATTTAATTTAATTACAAATCTATTTAATTTTAGTTAACAATGTGTGAATTTTCTTATGTTGCCTCCGCATTACCATTTGGTGCCGTTTTAAGTCCATTAATTGTAAGAAATTTTTTTTATAAATCCAGTTACAAGTTTTTACTGATCTTTAGTGCATTTTTAATGATTCTCTCTGGTGTTTTAATAGTGCTTAGGTGAGTTTTTTGTTTTTGTTTTTATTTTTCTTTTAAACCATTTTAATTATTTATAAAATTATTTATTTATTCATATATCGATGCAGTATAAACTATTTGTTTTTATTATACGGACGTTTACTGGGTGGTTTTGGTATTGGAATAATTCATTACCTGATACCGATTTATATAAATGATATAGCAACACCGGACAATAAACAATCAGCGGAATATATTATTTATATACAATTTGCTTCTGGCATTTTAACACAATATTTATATGGTAAGCCAACTAAAATAATTTAGTTTTTTTTTTTTTTTTTTTTTTATTATTTAATTAAAAAATTTCGTATTGTATTTGCACTGGTTTTTGTGACTTTAACTCGTTTTATTGACATTTTAATGTAAGAAATAACATGAAGAGACATAAAGAAAATGCTAAAGTATTATTTGACAGACAGACTGACTAATCGTCATCACATAGTTCACAAAAAAATTCGAAAAACAAACCTTACATACGCAATATCATGGTAACTTATTGTTACCAATTATCTCTGACACTTTTCTTATAAATTTTCTTCTATTTTCCTTTTGTTTTGTTTTTACATTCTTATAGTCTTATTATAGCAATTTTTTACATGGAAAACTATCAATTATTTAGATTGTTCACATATGTTTAAAGGCGATGTGACAAAAATATCAATTTGCTGCTCTATTACAAGTGATTCGTAGTTGTGTAGATTTATTTTTTTTTTTTTACTAGTTTAAATTAATTAATATTCTTTAAATAATTGAACAGCAATAATAATTTATAAAAAATAAAAAAAAAAGTTGTTTTCGTTGTTATTCGTAGTAAGGAAAATAAATTACTATGCTGTGTGATTAAACAAAATATGAAATCAGTTTTGCAAGCAAACAGGCGAACAATGATTAAGGCAAATTTGAAAACAAAACAAAACTTGTTAAGCTTTTGCTTCTCTTATACAAATAAAATATTAAACATGAAAACATTAAGCGTTTAAGTAACTTAAAGCCTAATTTGCACTGACTACACAAATAAAATAAAATAAAATAAAATAAAACGAAAAATTACAGACTTAAAGCTTTATTGTTGAGAGCAAATAATTTTCTTCTTCTTCTTTTTTTTTCGGACAATTGGATTAGAATAATGATTCTCTTATTTCGCTTTAGTCAACAGCAAATAAATTATTAAGGAATAATACAAACAAATAAAACTTACGTCACTGTAGGTGTTTAGATTTATTTAATGTAATCGTACGTAACTTATCTAAAGCCTAAGTAATAAATTCACAACATAAAATAAAATAAAATAAAAAAACATTTTATTGTAAACGTTAGGGTTGGACAGTAAGTAACAGATTATGATTATTTTCTTTAAAATAAAACTTTCTCTATGTAGCAAAATATTTTCTTATCTTTTAAAGCATTCTTGTTGGCTATTTTTAGCAAAGCTTTAAATATTCGTATTTAATTTATAAGTAATTAAAGGTTTATTTCCTTTTTTTTTTTTCATTTTTGATACGATACGCGTTACGTGTATGACTTATAATTACCATTGCAAAGAGTATTTCTTTTTTATTAAAATTATTTGTGTATTCATGATTTTACCGGAAAATATTCATGATGAATAATAATGACAAGAATTAAAAGTTTCGTTGCCGAGAAATTAAACGTTATCGACAGTAATAATAATACGACACTTGACTGCTTAACGAAATCTGAATAAAAAAAATCTACTTACATATCACAGTCCACATTTCGGCGCAACTTAAATCAAAAGATAAAATTTTGATTTATTCACCTTGTTAACCTTCATTGCGATTATTAACGCAATAATAACATAAATTAAAATATTAAAAATTAAAAAAAGAAACACAACATTAAACTATAGACACAGAAACAAGACGAAATCTATTTATTTACTTTTTTTTTTTTTTGATTAGCATTTCTTTCTTACTTTCCATATCAACGAAATTATTCATGGAAAAAAAAACATCTTTTTTTTTTTCATAATTTGATCACCTTCCTACACGTACACATTACACACAATAATAAAGTAATAAAAAAAAAATCATAAATAATAAAAAAATAAAAAAGGAGGAAAACGTAGAAGAAGCGAAAAAGAATCTGAATAATTTCACTACATAAATTTTAATATGATAATATCAAGTTTTTGTTTATTTATTTTTTATTCAAATTTTATGTTTCTTTGGTTTTACGCATTGTACCATCACGCCAAACTTGTCATTTTCTTGTAATATTGTTGTCACATCGTTCCTGTTTTACATTATCTATTCTATTCTATTTTATATTTTATTTTTTACAGGCTTAACAAATAACATGGATATTATAAATAAATTAACGTGCATCACCGCAATAATATTATTTTTTAATTATCTCTGTATACCGGAATCAATACGTTATTTATGTAAAAAAAATCGCCTTATTGATGTAAAAATTGTTTTAAAAAATTTACGAACAAATGTTGATTCAGCTGAGGTGGACAATGAAATTGATTTATTAATTAAATTTAATAATAATTATGATAATGATAAGTGTAGGAAGATTAAGGTAAAAAATTTTACAACCTATTTACCATTATTCGGTTTAATTATGCTTGAGCAATTTATTGGCGTTGTTGCGTTATTTTTTTATTTAACAAAAATATTTTATTTAACAGGTGAGAGTGTAGTGATTTATATTAAAACCTTGAAACCGTGATAACATGTTTTTTTTTTTTTTTTTTTTAGATAGTAACTACTCAACCCAAGTATCATCAATAATAATCTGTGTTGTGTTTCTCTGTAGCATTATCTCTTTAAAACTATTTAAAATAAATATAAATAATCGAAAATTATTACTAAGTACAATCATGATGATGGGACTAATGGTATTTATCTTAGGTATTCATTGTCATATGCAAGGAACATCCGGCCATTTAGATCAATATAAATTCCTATCGTTACTTATCTATAGCTTATTTATATATTTTTATACAATCAGTTTATATCCATTGACCTGGAAATTAATACAACTTATAACAACGGAAATTAACTACTTTAACATAAGAGCATTGTCTATATCATTTAGTTGGTTTATTATTTCAATAATAACAAATTTATTACCAGAATTAATCAGTTACATTGGTGTTGGCTGGTTTTTCTGGTATTTATCATTCATACATTTATTAACAATTATTTACATTTTATTATTTTTACCAAATTTACAAGAATTCAATTATAATAATTCAATACTATCAAATAGTAAATTAGTAGAATCAGAAATTAATATAAAATAAAATAAAAAAAAAAAATTAAAATAATCAAAAAATTTAACTAAAAGACTGAAAAGATAACAAAAAAAAAAAAAAAAAAGATTTTTTTTTCCATTAATATGAATTTTTAATTATTATTATTATTATTATTATTATTATTAGTATTATTCTAATGTTAACACCTTAAAAATTTATTTAATTTTATAAATATTTGCGTTACGATTTCTTCATTTTTTTATTAAGCATAACAGATTTAAACATTTAATAAAATGCACATTTTTATCATTACTTTAAGACTTTAAGACATTCTGTTCAATTTAAAAACTAAAAACGATAAAAAAACGGATTAAGGCTTTTATTTTTCAGGATTTTATTTTAAAATATTGTTTTATAAAAAAAATCCATTAATTATTTATAGAAAAAGAATAAGAATTTTTTTTTTCTTTTACTTAAGTTTCGCTTAAATTTTCATATGATTAAACAGCTGTTTTACATTAAAATAAAAAATAATATTAATTTTTTATAACAAACAATTTTAACTAGTTTTATATCTGTGAATGATCATGATCATAGGATGATATTCACAAACAAACAAATTGGTTTAATCATTATGTACATGAGAAGTGCAGCACAGTAGTTTTGTTAAAATAAAGTCAAAACAGTCGCTGCTGCTTAATAGTCGTATAGAAAAGCTTTTATTATTTTTTTTTTTTAATTATATTTCATTAATTTTTATTACATTTATTACCTTAAATACTTTAATAAATATATTTTACTATAAATTATAGAAATAAGTTGTTAGTTATTTTTTTAGTTAGAGAAATAGGGAAAGAATTTTTTTTGAATTTGTTTTATTAAGGCAAATATTATTTTTAAGAATTAAAACAAAAAAAAACAGAAAAGTTTAGATAAATAATTTATTACTAGAGAAAAGAAGAGTTTAAAATAAAAATAATATAAACGAATTAATTAAAGACATAGAAAATAATTTTATTTTAATTTTTCTATTGATAATTATTGATAGCAGAGTAAATAAAAAATAATAAACTTTACCTTGATTTAAATCAATTGATTCATTGTAACTAATCACTGTAAGTTGACTTACCAGTGCTTAACTTAAATAATAAATGCAAAAAAAAAAAGTATTTTTCTCAGCAAATCATCAATAATTTGCAGAGAGAAGAAAGGAAAAAAAAAATGCAAATATAGCACAAGAGAGAAAAATAATAATTATTATAGATAACAAATGTTGTAAAAAAAGATAGAAAGAATGGAATAAAAAAGGAAAAAAAAAATGTTTTATATAGAAATACGTGACTTTTGAATATTATTAAGATGACCTTTTCAGCTAAACCAAACGAAATTCATATTAAAATTGAAAATCAAATTAAATTTTAATGTCATGTACACTGGCTGGCTTTATAGATTTATTTATTATTTTTGCTATTATAATATGAATATAATATATATATATATATATATAAATGCTTTTTTTTTTCAAATTTTTAATTAAAGATTGTCACGAGACAATTTTTTTTTACATATTCCTTTTCTATTTTTTTTTTTTCTATTTTTTTTTTTACACATTGAATACATTTTTATTTTATTATTTTTATTTAATACGAAATATGAATGCCTATTTTTGAGAGGTGTGACGCGACTTTGTTATTTATTGATAAATTTTTTTTTTAATATAATTTCATATAATTATTAACATTAACTAAATAAATAAATAAATAAATATATATTTATAATTTTTTTTTTTACTACTTTTTTATATATAAAAAAATATATTTATATTAACACAAAAATAAATAAAAATTGTTTTGTTTTTTTTCTTTTAAAACACGAAGCACAATGTATGTATGTACAAAATACAAAATAATTATACTTCTTCTTCTTCTTCTTCTTCTTCTTCTTCTTCTTCTTCTTTTTTATTATAATAAATTTTTGTGCATTTTTTTATTATAATAGTTCTTCTTATATTAGAGTTTTTGGGTAAATACATCGTTTGGTTGACCGCAGCTACCATATACGTAGGATGGACATTCCATGACTAGTGGATGACAGATATCAAAGACAGGTGCCCGACTAGAGCTGTGCCGCCCACCAGGACTAGACGTTGAACTAATGCTGGGGGCAAGTGATCGTCACCTGGAGTCTGATAGCTCAGCCACCGGATCACTGTCTTCACCTAATGAATGTGCTGCTGCACTTGGTGATATACTTGGTGTGCGGCCGCCCGTTCTTAATTGTGACATATCTGATCCACGACGATGTGATCCACTGCGTAAACCCGGCCCAGAACAGAAACATTTGCATATTATTCGTTTAAATGCAAAGCGGAAATCCTTTGAAAACAGTGCATAAATCATAGGATTGACAGCTGAATTGCAATAGCCTAACCAAAAGAACATGGAGAATAACAGTGGCTGTATGCAATTGTCACAAAATGCGCGTACTAAGTACATTGTGAAAAATGGAAGCCAACATAATATAAATAAACCAACAATTATCGCTAAAGTTTTTGCAGCTTTGGTTTCCATACGGAACCGCTTCACCTGTGCCTTAATATTGCGCTTTCCCATTTTTCTACTGGTTCGTGGTGAAGATCCACGCTCTTTATCAGCCTCATTCATTGTTTTCACCACCTGCAGATAACCTTCCTTACCCCGAAATAATTGCGATGCATTCATCTCCTTACCGTTTGTTGAATAATGCACTGCATACAGTGCATTACTACTCGACGACGGACTCGCAATATTCTCTGATGAAGGATACGATACTGAAATTTTTATTTTCTCATGTTTCCGTGTTGAATATTTTGAGGTACGCTCAGGTGATGCACTACCAACACTAGTCGTTGTACTATGTGTGCTACCATTACTGTGCGGTGACTCATGGTGGTTAGACTTTGATCCTCTACCACGATGAATTCGCAACGTCAGTCTTTGCTCATCAAAACGATTACCAATACCTTTACCTGTAAAACAAAAACGAAGGGCACACAGAACAAAAAATAATTTTTGTAATTTTCCAATTAGATTTTAAAAATATTTATATAGCAGGATTTGTGTTTGTACGATAAAAATATAAAACAAAGCATCAAAAATTGTGTATGTAGGGCAGAAATAATTTTTTTTTCTTTTTTATCACAAATTGATTGTTTTTTTTATTGATTTAGTTAATTGCAATCATATAATATACATTAAGAATTAAATAAAAAATACACATAACAAAAAAAAGTTTAATTATTTAATTACAAATAGCAAAAATAAAATAAAGATTAAATAAGAAAAGAGAGAAAAAAAAATTCAAAGCAAATAAAAAACCAGAACAGTACATTCGTAAAAAACATCTAATAATTAATTATATTTATTTTTTTTATTTATTTTTTTTTTTTTTTAAACTAAAATTTATTTTATTATTTAATTAACTTATATTTAAAACATTTATTACAATTCATTAATTTTTTTTTAATATTATATAAAGTTTATAAAAAAAAAAAAAAAAAAAAATTAAGAAAAAGCTTTACGTAAAATAACTCCAAAAATAACGCACAAAAAAGTCTCTTTAATTAACTTCAACAATTAAAACACTGAACTGTTAATAAAACTGAAAGGCGCCCAATTTTAAGAATTTTTGAAATTATTAAAATGGAAGATATTCACTTAACCGCAACAGGTGGTTAGCTGCAATGCAATAACGTGTGGTTATACTACAACCACAAAAAAACAGACAAAATTTGTAACAAAATAAAGCTTTTCGTTATGTTGTGTATATGGTGTGTTGGCTTAAAGCGACCATATTACTTTAACTTAAAAAAAAAAAAAATTTAATAAAAAAAAAAATAAAGCTTGAACCACTCCTGTTTCTACATACATTTCTATGTATGCAATGTATATAAAGATATAATCCAGCTCACTTGAAATAATATTAAAAAACAAAACAAAAATACCAATTATACGATGATGACAAAAACAAATAAACTAAAAAAAAAAATAGACTCTCAACGTAGATTTTTAATAAAAAAAAAAAAAATAATAATAATAATAAAACTATATAAATATACTTTTCATAAATGTATTATTCATTAGCTTTAAAAAGCATAAGGGGTGATTTTATTACATTTTTCTTCTTGCTTTTCTTTTTTTCCTTTTTTATTATTATTTTTTAAACTTTTCTAAAGAATCTCGCTCTTCTTTGCCTATTCTTGGCTTTATCGGAGCACATTTTTATCCTCTTTTATCTTCTTTGTGGTATTTTATCCAACAAAACAAAAAATGAAAATAAACACATAAACGGAAATATATAATAAATAAAGCTTCATTTACATTTTTCACCATTTACACATTGACGCGTATAATTTAAAAAGAAAAATAAAATATATGTTTATAGAAAAAAATGTAAAAAATGTGGTTTTATTTACGTAACAATTTACCCCTTTTTATCATCAACAACAAAATAATCGTCATTATCATAATATTATTACGAAAATATTTGATTAGCTTTTAACCGGTAAAAGTTAACGGTACGTTGGAGTTACAACAAATGAAAAATAATTATTTATATTCAGACGTTTAGAGACAAGTAATTGGTCCACCCTGATATACTGATCTACTGTTTTTACTGTTGGCAGTACTTTCGTAGGTGGGATATTTCATAATAAGTGGGTGGCAAATGTCGTAAAGCGGTGCTTTCAAATTATTTTTTATACGATTACCTCTTGTAAGATTTGTGGAGCCCAGCGAAGTGGGTGAACACGAACGTCACCGTAATTGTATACGTTCATTCTCGTATTCACAAATATTACCATCTTCTATGGAATGAGAGGTGGCAACAGGTGTCATACATGGTGATGGTTTTCCCTTGCTTTCTGAATAATCAGACCCGCGGCGTTGCAAACTTATATTTGTGCACAAACATTTATATATAATTCGTTTGAAAGCAAATCGAAATTCGTTTGAGAACAAAGCGTAAATAACCGGATTAATTGCCGAGTTACAATAGCCTAACAAGAATAATATTGAAAATAGTATAGGATCTATGCAATTCTTGCAAAATGGTTGGATTAGATATACGGTGAAAAAAGGGAGCCAGCACACGATAAATCCACCGACAATAATCGCTAACGTTTTAGCAGCTTTTGTCTCCATCTTGAACTTTTTCACCTGTACTTTAATGTTACGTTTACACATTCGACGTTTTGATTTTGGTGATAAGTCTCGAGTACGTTTCTCATCACCTGAGTCACTACTGCAAGTGCCCAAGCTATTTTGTTTACCAATGAATAAGCATGTCGATTCACTTCCTTTGCTTTTCGCTGATGTAAACTGTACAGCATATGTTGGTGATTTAGTACGTGTTGGTGACGTCTGATCCGGTAAATGTTCCGTCGATGGATACGATACAGAAATTCTAATTTTCTCTTGTCGTCTAGATGAGAATCGTGATACATGTTCCGTAGAATAGGTTGCCTCGATCTTTGGATGTGCATTATTATTACCAGTTCCTAAATTATTTGGTGATGAGTGTGCACTTCGCATACCACGACCTCGATGAATTCTCAATGTTAAATGTGGTTCCTCGAATTGGCTACCGAGTCCTTTAGAGCCTGTAATAGGGTGACTGGATGTCATAAAAGAGAAGAAAAAAGAAGAACACAACAATTTGTATGCTGTGTAATATAAATGGGAGGCACAGGCTAATTATAATCTTACGAATGTATTAATGTAAGTGGGTGGATGGCTGGGTGTGAATGGATTTTTTTTTTTTTTAAATAATTTTCTATGCGTTATATGCTTGTTAAATAAATATGTTATCTAGTCCAAATTAGTAAAGTTAATCTTTCATGTTTAGCACGACTACTAAATTATCAAAGCCAAACTCAATGAATTTTCTTTTGAGTTTGTATTTTTTTATTATTATTATTTTTTTTTCTTATGGTATTTTTCTTGTTAGTATTAGCTTTTTTATTACTTTATTATTCACGCAATTATTTAATTACTATAATTAAATTTATTGCTATTTAATTATGTTTTTTTTTTATATTATAAAACATTTTTATAACATGCGAATTTGTCTGTTTTAATTCAATCAAAAAAAAAATTCAACCAATTTTAGATAATATTCCAATTTTTTCATTAATTTATTAGTAATTATAGTATTAATAAGGTTACATTAAACATACAAAAGAATATATCTTCAAAAATAATTATAGATAAAATTGTCATGCACCAAAAGAAAATTTAATTGGATTGAAAATCATGACAAAAAAAAAAGTAGAAAACTTTCTTGTAAGACATTTATCATACAAATACAGGGGGAAAAAGTTTCTTTTTATTTTTGCTAAAAATAAAACTTCTTAAAGAAAAATAAAATATATATATATATATATATATATATAAATATATACAGGTGAATAGCAATCATATAAACGATATTCTGAATAAATAAAAATTGATAAAAATAAGTAAAAAAAAAAAAAAGAAGTAGAAAAAAACACTTAAACCCTAATTTATCAATAAATTTTTTATTTTATTTCATTACATAAATATTATTGATCTAAGTGGAATCATCAATGGTTTTATTTAAATAATATTTCCATGTTGAAAATTCATGCATTTTTTCTTTTATGCATTCTATAGCAACATTTTTTACATATTTTCACAATTGACACAATAGAAAATTGATTTTAATTAAAATAAAAACGAAAACAAAAAATAAAAAAGTGTTTTGATATGAAATTTCTTTAAAAAATAAAATTAAAAGAGAGAATTTTCGTAACAATTTACTTGAATAGATTTAGTAAATAAAATAAGAAAAAAAATGCTCCAACTACTACCACCAACAAATCAATCAAAAAGGAATCGATATTCTTGACCTGAATTAGTAATGAGTTAATTCAGCATAAATTTATTTCTATAGATAAAAATAAACTTTTTATTTTTCTATTATTAACATTTTTTTTTTCTTCTTTTTTATTATTCTTTCCTTTATGCTGAGTAAACTTTATTTAATTTGATATATAGTGCAAAATTCTTTTTATATATAAAATTGATAAATATATAATGTTTTCAGTCCATTTTAACAACAAGATAATTTTGATAACAAGGTATAAACAACATTAGTCAGTAAAGTAAAAATTAAGGAATAACGAAGCTTTTAAATCAATATTCAAACATCATACAGCTAATAAACTTTCTTAACATCCTAACAGATAATGGTTAGACTCACTTAAACCTTAAAAAACGAAAAAATCAACTCAGAAGAGAAAAATAACATAAATAAAAATCGAGCTAATAATTCAAAAAAAAAAAAAAAAAAAAAAAAACAAAACAGGAAAAAGTTGTCACAATTTGACATTCAAAAATTTATTGTAAAAGTTATAAATTTTAACCTCTTGGGTAAAATAACTATGTAGACATATAGAGTACGGGATTACATTCCCTGATGAATGAAAATTACAATAATAATAAAAACAACAACAACAACAAGTGATTTTTAACAACAAATTCTACAATTTTTTAAAACCTAAAAATCAGCCAATATAATGAGGCACGAACATAACGTCACAACAATAACGTGTTCCTATTTTATGTGAAACAAGCTTTAAACTTTTAGTTTTCTATGTTGTTGTATAACAATGCTTTTATGTAAAATAAAAACGAAAACAACAAAAATCCTCTTCAACGGTTATCATATTTTTTTATGTATATAAATGTCATATTAGACAGGTTTTATGATTTATTTATAGCTTTTTTACTCTAGAGACCTACCAACTAACAACGATAAATTGTCTGTGGTTTGTTGCTGGTGGTTTTTGTTTACCACTTTCTTCTTTTTTTTTTTAAATTTTCTTTGTTCTTTGTTTAACTTTTAAGTGCAATTAAATTCACTAATAATTGCACTTGTCATAGATCAACTTATATGACTATTGGTATTGGTTTTATTTTTATAATCATTCAAATTTCCATATAATAATTATCAGCCTGATATGTTGTTATATTTATAAACAGACAAATGATTAAAACTTTCAACCACAGTCACAACAATAAATCACTAAAATTAACAAATCATTAAAATAATTTCCCGGTAGGTAACTAGTAAACAACTTAAGTGTAGTCTTTATATTTTATAAAACGTAAAAAAAAAAATAATTTATTTATCATTATTCAACCCCCATGCATCATATAATAAACAAAACACAAAAACCATAACATATGGGCGTTTTTTCCTTTTAAAATAAAAAAAAAAAAAACAATGAATAAAGGCTACAAGTAAACAACTAAAAATCACGATAAATCAAAGTTTATGTGTTTTAGAATATTGAATTGATTCGCTATTATAAGAAATTAAAATTCAATCCGTTTGTTTGTTTGGTGTCAGCCACAGGAGATAAATAAAAAATAAATAAATATCCGTTTAAAATTCAAAGGAAAAGGTTCGTTTTTTTTTCGGTAGCAGCCTGTTTTTCCGGTAGCATTTTCAATCAAATATTTAATCTGTACAACCTTTAGGTAATGTAAGAAAAAAAGAAACTATCCACTCGGAATAACTACAGTAAATTGCATGTATATCGCATGTTTTGCTCCCTTATTTTATGTTAAATCATTTAAAAATACATTTGAACACACCAGCAAAAATATATATAAAATAAAAATCGGAATTATCGGAATTTATAAAATTATAATTAAAAACCTATCAGAACTCATACATATAGTGTTTTAATTAATTTTTTCTTTTTTTTTTTTTATTCCAAACGAGACTATTAAGTTCATTTCTTTGATTTAATGTAATATCGATGATGATGTTCCAAGCGAAAAAAAAATTCTATCTGCTATTTTCTATTTTCCTATATATACAATTCTGAGTTATATTAAATCGATCGACTGATTTTTTTTTGTTTAAATTCTTCTCGTTAGATTAATTTACTTTTTGTTCTTTTTAAAATGAATGTTGTATCATAGAGTTTAAATAAAAAAAAAAAAAAAAAAAAAGAAAAAACAATTTTAGAATTCTCCCTGGTATATTTTCAACAATTATTAATAATTATTTAGTGACACCGGACAATAACAAAAACAACAACAAAATGCTACAGGTCTTTTAATTGATTTTTTTTTATTTTTTTCAATACAATATTTCTAAATATAAACAAACAAAACCGCCGTTATAAATATTTAAAAAAAATGAAATCAAAGACTAGTTATACAAAAAAAAAAAAAATAATAATAATAATAATTGAATTTTACAGGAAAATAAACGGTGAGTTGCGAATATAATTTTTTTTTTTTACAAAATAATATCTATTTCATTATTATATATGTATGTATATACAAAAAAGCACAATATTCAAACGTAAATCATTGTTGTATTGATTAAATTTGTTAAATATTGTGTTTCTTTTACTCCTATAAATTGTTTTTCAATATTGTTTATAAAATACAATATTTCCCATATACATATTTAATATTATGATGAAAAAAAAAATAAATAAATAAAATAAATCAACACCCCTCACACCAACCATTAAATAACAGATGTATTATCAATCGATTTTGTGACTTTTTATTATCATCATCGCTGTGTTTCATTGTTGAGTTACGCTGCGTTAACATTGTTATAAAAAATTTTATAGATAGTATTTAGTTTTGTGTAATACGTTTTGGGCACCATAAAAGACATTAGTAAATAGCAAATTACATAAAGAATGCTTTAATACATGCTCTATGGCTCCAAATGAACACATTTCAACGCATATTTCTGTTGTTGTTTTCTTTTTCTGTTTTTTTTTTTTTTTTGCCATCTATAATAACGTTAAAGGCTATTTTTAAAAGCAAATAAATAAAGAGGAAACAATTTTATGCAATAAAGTAAAAATAAATGGTGTGTAAATTTTGCTTTATTTTTATATCTCTACTGCAATAAAAACCAGAGCTTTTTAGGCCACTATTTTTTTATTTTTTTTTTTTTATACTTTGACAACAAAAGAAATTTTAAATCAAAAAAAAAAAAAATAATAAATTGTAGGCAAATAATAAAAAGAAAATCACCGTCATTTCAGAGTCCAACATGAAATAAAAATGACAGAATTATTTTTATTTTTATTTTTTTTTTTTTTATCACATCTGCTGTGATTGATTAATGTTTTTTAATTAATTAAATTATTTATAAATCTTGAATAATAATAAAAAGAAAAAAGAAAAAAAAATCGTCTATAAGTATGCAGTAATAAAAAACAGTAATGACAAAGCTCTTGCTTTATTTATTTTTTATTAATCATTAAACTTTTTCTGCTTCTTTCTTTTTCTATAAAATATTATTATCACCATTTATGCTATACTTTCTTGTTATTAGCAATTACATAGCAAAATAAAATTGTAACTAGAAGCAAGAATATATAAGAATAATATTATTTAAGAATACAGAAAACAGAAAACAAAAATCTTAAAGGGGAGTAAAATTTTTAAAGAAATTTCACATGTAATAGATAATTTTTTTTTTTTTTTAATGGATTCACTTTTTCTCACTACTTTACGTCAGTTTTTACTACTGTATAAAGCAAAAAAAAAAGAAAGAAAAATTAAATAAAAAAAAGCAATCTTTACGTGCGCCCTATGTATATGAATTTTAGTTTTTTAGGAAATCTAGTGCAAAAACGAAAATAGAAAATATATCTGTGAGGCGTTTGAAACGTGTTACAATTGTTGCTGTTGTTGTGTTTTAATGGGAATTTTGTCTATCAATTCTCGCACAAAATTTACAATATTTTTTTTTTTCCCAAAGCATTTATTGTAGTATTTTAGACATTTCCTACACATTTATATATATATATATAAGACCACACCAACCATTTCAACCAATTTAACTCTTCGCGTGATTGGATTATTGAAACGTGTTTTGAATTATCCATAGAAACAAAACAAAAGCTAAATTGGTTTAACTTAACCACAATGTACAAAAGGGTGCTTTTTGACTACATGTAACTCATGTAATCTTTACTTTACTGTTTTTTTTTATTGACATTATGGTGGCGTTTGTGTATTGATTTCAATTTTTTTCATAAAAAAAATTATTTAAAATTTATAAAGGAACAAAAAAATAAAAGTAGTAGGAGAATTAGACACATTTTAAAAGCTTAAATCAAATTGTTATTCAAATCACACAATTTTGTGATTTAAGCGACAGCTTTTGTTTAATTGAAAATAAATATTAAACGTAAACGGTGACGATAATGCTAATATTTAAATTCTATAAACGAAGTTTAATCAATTAAATATTTGTATAAGGGTATGTAGCGGATTTAAAACAACTTTAGCAAAATTACAAAGAGAAAATATAATATATAAAAAGAACATTGAATATGTAAATAGATTAACATGTACATTATTACTACAACATGACACCATGTAAATGTCAATTTCACTTGATAGTATTAAATTAATTTATTAGCAAAACATTAAATACGGTTTTTCGATAATTTAATTCTATTGAAATTTTCGTTATATCGTGACTATCTTTGGTTAAACTCATCAAGTACCAAATCAATGACCTAATTATATATTTATATAACCAAAATAATATAAATGTAATACAAACATTATATATCAAATAAAATTTAACATTAAAACTGAGTGTCAAAACATTATAAATAAAATAAAACCATAAAACAGATACTTTGTTAAATAAGAATCAGTTAACAAAGTAATTAAAACCTGACTCCTTAACTTGTGACCAATTAAAGCGATGAATAATGAACGCTAAGTACGTTAAGGTAATAAAATATGTAAATGCCACTTATTAACATTAAAAATTATATCAAATTAATATGAATATTTGCATAATAAAACCATAATTAAATTAAATATATTTCATTTTATAATAAAAAAGCTTTAATTAAAACTTAAATGTAAAATAATAAAATAATGCCATTCACCAAAATACCAAATACCAAGTTACAAACAAAATGAGGCTACTCAAATTGTATTCATCATGCTATTCTTTGAAACAAAATTTATCTTAAACTTTTCATTGAATATAATTATTTACAATATTTATGAAAAGAAAAAAGAAATATTTTAAGGAATTTTAGAGTGTTTAAACAAAACAATAAGCAAACAAACATTTAATTATGATAATTAAATAATAGAAAAGTTTAGAGCTTAGTACTACAAAATAAATAAATTATTAGATAAAATAAAAATTACCTTTGGTTGTTCTAAATCCTTGATTTATGGCACGTGTTGTTCGTACAGCAGCACGATAAATTCTCCAATAGAAGAATAACATAACAAACATTGGTATGTAGAAGGATCCCAATGCTGAGTAGACCACATAACCGGCATCATTTGTTAACTCGCATGTCCATGGGCATGGTGGTGGCGGTAATGGTGGTGGTGTTACCGATATTAATGTGTGATTATCACGACGATAAATTAAATCATATGTGGTCTGAAAATTTTATTAAAGAAAAACAGAAAATGTATTATTGATTTTCCCGTAAAGCATTTATAATTTAAAAGTGCGGAAGCGCAACGTTTTTTATAGTCACTCAGGAAACAGAAACTGATTTTAGATATTGCATTTCCTTTGCGCCATTGATACAGAAGTATATCCTAACTATAAATGTTTCAATATATTTCGAAAATCAGTTTTATTAATTAGAAACAAACACACAAAGAATTAAAATAACAGAAAAAGTTATTTCTAGAATTATGTCATAAAAACTAACCAAATGTTCACTTCTGTTCATCTGTTTTCGAAGTATAAACTCTTCTAAAATCTAGTTAGCCAAAGTAATTTCATTCGCAGGATGTTGTCACCAACTAATGGTACATCGCTACATTAAGTAATAAATTTTTCTTAACTACTATTTTTCGGTAAAAAAAAAAAAAATAAAAAATTAATAAAGGAAAAGAAAAAAAAAACAAAGAAAAAATTGAAATTAACAAAAGTAGTAATAAAAACGGAAGTGAAAAGAAATTATAAACAAACAAGTAGCAAAAAACAAAACAAAAAACCATCCGTAATGTTTGTTCTCGCAATAAAGTTTTAATTGCAGGTCAAAAAGTTCTATTTTTATTTTTATTTTTGTTACACCACGAGTCATAAATTTTAGTATCCTTAGCATAAATACACTGAGGTGACATTCAATAACTATTATACCAATGGGAAATGAGTGTAATTTTTTTATTTTTTTTTAGAAATAATTTTTTTTCACAATTTTTTTTTTTTTGGATACAATTTTTAATGGAAAAAGTGTAAAAATTAACAACGATTTTCACATAAAGAAAAAGATTATTTATTTACTTAATAAAAAGTTGACGGTTTCATTATTTGTAAAATGCACCCATGGGTGAAATTATATTTGTCTTCGTTTATTATCATACTTTTTTTGTTGCGCCACAGTCCTTATCAGGGTTTTATTTTATTTCCGCTAAAAATTAACTACTCTTTCTTCTAATATGAACAATGTCATCAATCATTGTTAAGACGTGATAGAATCTTTACTTTGGTTTACTCAATGAAAGTTTAGTCTGTTAAGCAGCAGTGACACATTACCCATCTACAACATTTCCACCTTTAGTATTCTTAAAACAAATTTTCTCTTTAATTTTATTGGAATAATTTATTTAATTGCAAAAGTCATTTCTGCGATTAAATGAGACTAGGGGTCTTTTTATAAAAAACAATAAAATGTGTCATAAAGTCAGCCTGTGAATTGCATAGAACTATGTTAAGAATTTTTGTATGCTTGTTTTCAAGACTTAAAACGTTGAATTTAAGAAGAAATACGTACGATGGTAAGACGATTAATTTTTTCGCTTCATGCAAATCACAATGAAAATTTCACATACTTTTAATTAGAATGAGTTTTAACGGAGCTCCTCAAACATGGCGTTAATATTCCATTAGTGCGAATTAAAAAATCCAAAAATTGTAACAATTAAAATTCACGTTAAATATCCAACATTTAATAATCCTAACATTAAAAACTTAAGATTTATTATTATTTATATAAATTTCCACTATATTTAAAATCCTTTTCAACGATTTATAAAGTCTTAATGCATTTCCTTATTCTTGGCAATGAATAACGAGAATAGAATAGCGTAAATAACAAAATACAAGAGTCCTGTATTAATATAACAATAAAAAACAATTTTTAATCTAAGTAATTTTCTTTTAAAAATATATCTCACAATAATAAGCTTTTTTTGCAATTAGTGTTATTTTTTTTTTTTTTTCATCTTTTATAATTTTCCTACTTTAAAGAAATAAACAATAACACCCATTGAAAATATTTATATTAGCAAAATAAAAACTCCCGCACATACAGATACAACTATTATTCAAGTTCTTTGAAAACATACAGAAAATAAGTAGAAGTTTCTAACTTTAAAACATTTTCTCTGTACTATGTATGACTGTTTGAAACTTTTCTGTTTCAAACGTAAAAGAAATAAAAAAAATATAATTCAGACATAAAAATATAGAAAATCAAAAAAGGGTTTTTCTTTGACAGATAAAAATGTTAATAATGATAACAAAATATGTCTCTGTACAAGGGAAAAAATTCAAAAAGAAATCAAAACTACTAAAATTACATAAAATAATAAAAAAAAATATATATATAACAACGCAGCGAACGCTTTGAGCTAGAACCTACATTATCTCTATCCACTATCTGGTTTTTCATTAAATGTTTTCAATTTCTGTACGCTTATAAATATAAAAATATTTTTTTTTTTAATATTTTTCTCTTATTATTGTAATTAAAAAATATTTTTCAGATTTTTTTTATTTTCATTGAGAAAAATTGAGCTTTTTTGTGAAACAAAAATAAATATGAAAATTCACAAATAATTATACTACGTGAGCTTTTGTTTATTTTTTCTTCGTATTAATAAAATTAATTTATTTTTATTTTTAATCCATAAATTGAAAAATATTTTGCAAAATTCACTCATTGTATTTCTGTTTCCACGTTATAATCGTTGTGAAATCATGAAAACTATCATGAAACATATATTGTGACTTTTTTTTCTGTATATAATGGGAAACAATAAAATAGCGTAAAGAAGAAGAAGGTAAAATAAATATTTAAGTCTCTTATATATAGGAAAAATAAAAATAAAAGTGGGTGCTACACTTAAATAGCAAACTCCTCATGAATAAAAGATTTAGTTATTGTTGGCTCGTGTATTTATTTATACATAACATAGATGTTGATACATAACAAACAATAAATAAATAGTCAATGTTAAATAAAAAATGAAAGAATCTTATAAACAAGTAATTCTTATCGAATACAAAACAAAACAAAAAAATTGATTAAAAAATCGATTAAATTAATTATTAAAGAAACGAAAAAAAAATCGGGAAAGTAAAAGTCTGCAGTTATTTTGGTTCAAAAAAAACAAACAAATAAGATAGGAATAATCACTTACTTTTTGATCCTTCCATCCAACTAAAGGTGGAAAACATATCACAAAAGATAGTATCCATATACCAGCTATAAGTGATTTAGCTTTTTTTGTTGACATTATACTAGGATATGTAACCGGTCTAGTTACAGCAACATAACGATCAAGTGATATCGCACATAAATTTAATATCGATGCGGTACACATCCATACATCGACAGCCAACCAAATACGACACCATAAATCGCCAAAAATCCATACCTGAAAGTAAATAACAATAATGTAAAATAAAAAATAAATTCATCAATCGAGATTTATTTATTTGCTTTTCTTAAAATAACATCGAAACGTAAAATAAATAAATAAATAAAAGTAAAAGATATTGTAGCGAATTTGGTTGATATTTTTTATTGCATTTAGAGAAAATCCTTTTTACTTTTATTACAATTTAGATTTTGTATTGTAATATTATGCTTAAAATCCATTTTTAGCTGAATATACATGAAAACACAGATAACACAAGTTATAAATAAATCGTTATTATAGGAAGACAAAAAAAAAATAGAAGAATGATTTTTATTTTTTTTTTTTACTAGAAAATGGGCGACAATAATCGTCAAAGCCTCAATAAAAAAGTTAAAAGTTGCCCCTAAGCAAACATTTTAACCATCTGTCGATAGGAATCTACAACTATGAAATGACTATGCTATTTACAGTAAAACCTAACTTCCTTTTTTTTATTCTTAAACATATTTAAAAGCTCTATTATTATTTGAAATAAATATAAATAAAAAAAAATCCTTTTTATGTCTTTTGCCTTTTATGTTACTGATTACCATGTATTTTCTCTTTTACATTTGCTTTTATAATGTATTAATTAATTAATAATTAAAATCACATACACACACGCATTTCTTAATCAAAATATTATTACTATGACGATGTGAATAGACAATAGATGTTAAAAAAAATTATTAAAGGATGTACATTATTTTGTGCAGAGTAAGTATATAAATAACCGCAAGGAATCATTAAAACCATTACAAAACATAACACTACCACACATATTTATAGTTTGACTTAACAATTTATTTCATTCCACCAATTTTAACAATATTTTCTATAATAACATAGAATAGTTATGTTGCAAAAAAATCTCTAATTAATATTAATAACGGTAAGGTGAAAATAAAATATCCTTTGTTTCAGTTATTAATATTATTTTGTTACATACCGTTAACATGAATTTTTACTTAAAAAATTAACAATTTTATGCTATAAAACTATAATATGAAATATGAAAAAAGCATATTTATTCCTTTAATTAGAAATTATTACAAAAAATGGATATTAAAAATGGATTTTATTTATATTAATGCAAAAAAAATTTTTTTTTTCAAACACACTAAGAATGAAAAAAAGAAGAAGATTATGATTATGCGCTATGATTTTATTAAAACTCCATTCACTCAGCATATTTAAATGTTTGCCTTTTTCCTTTGCATAATCTTGTTGTTTAATTACAAAACTATATTACATTTTTTTTTCTCTCAGAAAATTAAATAAAAAGAAAAATTCAAATGTAGTGGTTGTGAAGGTGCGACCATAATGAAACTAACTATAGAAAAGGGAATAAAGTTTTATCATATTTAATTATTGTATGCTACAAAATCTTCCAGAGTAGAAGCTTCCATAACTACACCTAGACTATATTGTATGCATAATTTTGTGTTTCTTTTTTTTCCCTTTAATTAAAAATTCATCTCAATATAAAAAGTATCTAGAAATGTAAATAAAATAAAAGTAATAAATATTTAAAAAGGAAGAAACGATAAAGTTTACTTAATGCAAATTTTATTATTGTTTCAAATAAGGTAAAATTTCGCTACGTTTTGTGAATTTTTCTTATTATCGAAAAAAAAGAAAATTTTAGAATATTTTTCTCCTTTTATTTTGCATAGTAAAAACATGTAAACAACATTAAAAATTATAGCAACACTAAAAATAACATTAAAATCCATTTATAAACGTTGTTAATGAATAATAAATAATAAAAGAAACTAAAATGAATTTTCTTTTTTTTTTTTCGTTAATAAATTAAAGAATAAATGAAGCCATAACCAAAAAAATGATTAAATTAAGGAGAGATAAAAACAAAACAAAGCTCTTGTACAGTGAAAAGTCATGAAGAAAATTTATGTTACCTTAATCATAAAATCGTGAAACAAAAATGCGGAAAGACATCATATTTTATGTGCGCGTAAATAATACAATAACCACGATAACATCGAAAAGCAAAGCAAATAATAATAAAACACCATGAAATCAAAAAGCGTACAAATATTAAGTGATCATCTTTCACTTGATTCAATTATTATTATTATTATTTTTAATGGGAAACAATATTAAATTACTTTGCAAAATAAATGTATGTACGAGAGGAGGAAATACAATTTTTATTTTAAAAAAACGAAGGAAATTATTTTATTTTTTTTTTAATTATTTTGTAAAAAAAATAAACCTAAACTGATAAATTTACACTTAATAAGCGTTATGCAGTGTAATGGCATTTTTTTTTTTATTTCATAAAATAATTATAAAAATTATATTTAACCAGAAGTAACATTAATAACGCGAGCAGCAGCCTATTAGTGATAATTAAATAAAATGAGAATTTCTCCATATACTTAATAACATTACAACGTAATTATTATTATTTAATAATCAGACAAGTTCCATATTTTCAAATGGAATAACAAATTATAAATTTATATAGAATATATACAATTATCAACAGAATCAATTAAGAGAAAATAAATAATCGATAATATTTTATCATGTAATTTTCAATTTATTTTGTTATCATTTTGTTTTTCAAAGAAATTAATTTTTATTTAAAGGAATACAATCTTATTAAACCTATGATAAGATTAGATTATCATCCAATAAATTCTCTTATTGATTTAATCAATTAAATAACTTGTTGAGTAAATTATGGATACATTGGTTAGTGGTTGGTTTATGTTTATGTTAATTATCAATTGATTTACTTAAAAATAAAGCACTGAATTAAAGTTAATTAATGAATATTCAAAAGATGTAAATATTTAAAGAAAAACATTATAAAAATAAATTTTAACTAAAACACTTGTAGAGCGCAACAGAGAAATTTTTCCAGCGAAGAACATTTAGAACAAGAAGTGATAAAAATGTATTTTCATTAAAAGGAAAAATATATAAATCTATTTAAAGAGTATGGAATTAACAAGAATAAAAATCCAACAATCCTAATCAAACACAGTATAAACTAACAAAAGGAATTTATTATTTGTTTTAATAGAATTTTGCTCATTTTCATTTATTTCTTCTATTTTATAAAATTCATGTAATCAGAGAATTAATAAAATTATACAAGCAAAAAAGAAAAAAATATAAATATAAATTCCACCCACATAACAAATAAGAAAATCAACAGCAAAATAAAGTCGACCCTTAGCTACTAATAAACTAATTGGTTTAGTCATTCAACTGTCATCAGCATTAAATGATGTTTCTTCTATTATTGGTGGTTATGTATAATCACTTATCATAATTTCTATTAAACTTTAACTTTGTGTTTTTTTTTTTTTTCAGTTTGTTTGTTTGTTTGTTTGTTCTGTTATTGACATGAAAAGCTATACCACTTAAATGACGTCGCTAAATAATAAATAATATCAAATATTAATATTCATTTTATAAATTTAACTCACCTTGAATACTTCCCATGTAGCGGAAAACGGTAATACCGCTAAGCCAACTAATAAATCGGCAACCGCTAAACTAACAATAAAAAAGTTTGTTACACTTCGCAATTTGTGTGAACAAAAGACGGCCGCTATAACTAAGCAATTGCCAACAATAACAAGTATATCAATAAAACCCAGGACAGTTAATGATATTAAATTTCCAGGATCTGTCCATGCAACGGATTCTATCAAATTTGTACACTCGGTTTCATTCATTGCGTCAGAAAGAGTAGAATTAATATTCGAACATTTGTGCCACCTGAAACAGTTTTTAATTTTTGTTTCTCTTTTTTATAATTTAATTAATTTAATTAATTTTTGTTTTTTTATTTAATTTTTAATTATTTTATATTTTTTTAATTTTTTTTTAATTTTTAATATTTATTACCTTTTCGCCACAAATAAAAACAATTGTCACAAGTTTTATTCATTTTTTTCTTTTATTTAATAATAATTTCTTGCGGTTAGTCCTTTGCATTGCCATTCATTTAAAAATAAAATTGTTTTGTCGTGTTTTTTTTTTTTTTTTTGTTCTGTTATTTATTGTTTTACGTAATCCAAAAATTATAACTTTTTATTACTTTTCTTTTTTTTCCGTTTGTTTTGTTTTAACACTTAATAAATATTTTTCATTTATACCTGAACACTTTTTTTTTTTTTTTAATAAATATTTATGATTATTTTTAACACTTTTAGATTAGAATCTAGGTTTTATTTTTTATTTTTGGTAAAATTAATTAATTTTTCACAAATTTAAATATTGTCAACTGAAATAATAAAAAAAAAAAATTAGAAATAAATTAAATATGTTTTCTAATAAAAGGTGTTGAATAATTTATTATTATTAATTTTTAAGCAATAAAATATAAATTATTTTTAGATAAAAAAGAAAAAAAAACATAAATTATCGAGAGTGTCACATACGGTAAAAAAAAAGAAAAAAAAATGAATCGAAAACGAAGCAAGAGCAGCATATTTTTCGGTAGCAACAAACTTTTTGTAAGGCACCATAACAAGAAGAAAGAAAAACTTTTTTTATTGTTTTACATTTTTCTTACACGAAAATTTATCAAGAATTTTATCCTTTTTTTCTGTTTTCCTTTTAGTTCAGTTGTATTCTGTTTTATTATATTTTTTTTTTTACCCAAGTATGCAACTTCATATGGTATTCCACGTTGAACAAGTCCGTAAAACTTGTTATTAATTGTGTGCAATTTTCTGCATTTATTTTACTTTATTTTATGCAATAACATAGATGTTTGTTTGTGGTTTTATCTGCATGCACAGTGAAAGAATAATTTATTATTATTACTATTACTTATAAGGAAAAAAGAAAATCATTAAAATTTTGAAAACTCTTTAAATTACGTGTGGTTAGGAAAAGTTTAATAAATTATTGTTACAAAACAAACTTAACTTCGTAAATCCACTAATCTTATCCGTTTTTCTATCAAGATGCTTTATTATTCGTCTCTCTTTCATAACTATTTCCATTAAAATACATTTGTTACTCGTCTATTTACTTATTTTATTTTGTTGGTTACAAAAAATAAAGAACCACAGTATAAATAACAACCAAATAAAATAAGAACCCAATGTCGGAATAACTACCAAATTTTTTCTGTTTTTATGATTCATTTCTAACATTACGATAATAAAATTAAAAATGGAAATTCTTTTCCAAGCTTTTGTTGTATTTAATAAATGAAATAAAACATAATCCAACTGATTTTAATCTAGCTTAAATGTTAAAATTTTAAGATTAAAAATTAATTAAATTAATAAATTAAAGTATTAATTAAGAAAAAAAAATAAATAAAAAGCGAACAAACTAATCAAAATAAAAGGTTAGCATTAGGCATTTTATATTAGCTACAAAAAAAAATAAAAAATATATGAAATATCGAAAAATGATAAAAATGTTTATGTTTCATCATTATTTGTGCTTAAACCAGCACTATTTCTGCTGTTGTATCAAATTAAGTTAAATATAGTCGTTTGTCACGTTTTCCTTAAGAAAATTCCCAATAAAGCTTTTATTATTTACAAAATCGTATATAGAAGAAGTAAAAAACCTCTCTCACCTATTTTTTTACTATTATTACTATTTTTAGAAACCTCCACAACACAATTAGATTATGCAATTCACTTTAGAATAAGGCACTTTATATCCATATTTTAAATGCTTTGTTAATAGTTCAAGTTCATAGTTTTCTCTTGATTTATATAAAAGTTCAATAAGAATAGCAGGAACATGTCATTCATTTAAATTTATTTAGTTAACTAACTAATAAACTTCGTACAAAAGTACTCAGTTCTTCAAAAACTAAAAACGTGATTTTTAATTACCTCATTGATTTCTTTATACACCGTTTAACAATTTTCTATTATCTTTTTCTGTTTTTAATTAAAAGAAATGAATAAAAATCTTGTTTTGAAGGAATTATTAAAAGTTTTCATTCCGTTTGTTGCTTCATGATCCGAGTACCCGCAACAGTGATTATATTTTTATTTTTGGAAAATTACCCCAATTTACCCTTTCGTTAATTTTTATTTGTACTAATTAAAGAATAAAAAACGAGTGCTGCTAACAACTAGTAATAGAAAAAAGAATTTCTTTATGCAAAGCTATTTTTTTTTCTTTATTCTTTTCTGTAAAGAAGTTCTTTCAATTAAATGACAATTTGTTTGTTCAAATTAAAATAAAATAAAAAATAACAGACTCCATTTGATGAAATTAATTTTATTTTTCCGTGGAAAAATTAAATTTGAAAAAAAAAGAGAAAAATTAACATAATATTGGCACTTAATGTACTTAGAGCTTTAATACTAATAATATTTCTAATAAAAAAATATATATTTTTCGAACTTTTATTAATTTTTATACACTGTTTACATAACTTTTAAGTACTTTACATAAAGCGAACTTAAGGGGCAAAAATAAATAAACTTGGAAAGTCTTTTTTCTTTTATTTAATACAAACTTTAATTTCAAATAAAATATTTTCCTTATCGATTTTTTCATTAGATATTAAATATTTATACTTGAAATAAAAAGCCACACTACAACTGTCAACACTAGCAACTAACGACAAAGTAAAAGATAAGAAAATTGACTTTAAAAAAAGGCAACAAAATTGCCACACCACTGGGAATTAAAATTATTAATATAAAGCAAAAAAAAAATTACTAAAACAAGAAGAAATTGAATTTTCTGCTTTTATTAATCCAATCTAAGCAGACAAATATGATCAGTGATGCTTTGTTGATTTTCGTTTAATAAAAAAATGGAAAAACCTTTTGTAAATTTAATACAAGAAACTACTGTCTGTGAGCTTTTGTTGTTTTATAATATTTTACAGTCTGTATCCGTTTTGTTAAAGATTAATGTTTCTTTGCAACATGATTTTGTTTTGCAAAGCTTCGCCTTAGTCCAGTTGGTTTTATTTATTTTATTCATTAAATGCGGAAATTTTTTGTTTCAATTAGTTAAATAAAATAATTAAAGTTCTATACAAAAAAATAAATAGAAATAAAAACAGATATAGAGAGATAACAACAAATAATTGCAAACATTTATCTTTTATTTTACTTTGCTTTAATATTATGTAAGGAGGTTACGTTAAAATTAATTAAATTTATCAAAAACATTATATTATATTTGTTCTTTATAGCAAATAGTACTTGGAACTGCAATGCATTAAAGGCAGCATATGGATAAGGAAAAACAGTTTTTCACTTTAAGATATATAATAAAAATAAAAAATTTCATTTACTTTGTTGCAACAAACAAAACTGTTGTTAATAGCAATTGCTATTAATGTTATTTTTATTATATATTTTTAGTAAATAAATGATCAACAAGTAATGGTTTCAACCCATTGTGTTGTCTTAAGCTTGCCCTAAATCAAAGTAAAACTAAGTATTTCTTAATATAATAAATTAAAAATCCAATCAAAATATTCTGCCATCACTAATAAATGTAACAAAGTAAAATCCAATCAAAATAAAATTCAATTGTTAAGAATAATTCTCAATAAACAAATAAAAATAATAAAGCCAAACAAAAACGTAAATTCACTCAATGTAGCTTAAGTAATAAAAACGATAGAAAAATGTGAAACAAACAGAAAATAAACGAAACATATAAATTGAACATAAAATCGTTTTTAAAAGCACGAAAAATAAAAATTAAGATAAATTATATTTATTTTCTATCAGAGAATTTTTATAGCCAGAAAAAAACAACAAGAAAAAAAGCTTTAAACATTTTAAACAATTTTTGTTATAGATTTTTACAATGCATATTCTAGCAATAGCAAGTTATTTACTTTTCCGGTTAACAATTTACTCTTTTTTTGTTTGTGTTTTTCATTTATTATGTATACGTTTAACCTGTACACTTTACTAATAGCAATTCTGTCATTGAAAACCGTCCGTATGCTGCTGCTTTATAGATTTTTTTTTAAATTTATTATTTACTCAAAAAGAAAAAACAATTTAAAAAAGTAAAACGTATAAACAACAAGCAATATTGATGGTAATTGTTATAAAATTTATTTAATTTATTGAAAAATTTTTGTGCTATATTATTATCTATTAAATTTTGTCGCAAAACATATTTAAAAAAAAGAATAATAATTATAATTAGTAAAAGTGATTGAAAAATTTAATTAATAATTTTCATAACAAAACCAATTTATATTTGACTTGCATTTAAATTTAACTAATTATTTTATTAAATAAAGTTAAGCAAAAATCAATTAAATTAATTAATGATTAAAATTGTGTAAAATTTATAAAATTGTTTTCCATGATGTGTCTTACAGAATATTTAATATTTATACTTAACTTTAAATTACTAACTTTAGATAGAAAATATTATTATTTGCTTTACGTGTTATTGAACAACACATTCGGTGATCTACATTCGGGACCGTCAGTTTAGATAGGTCTAAAAATCAAGTAACTAGATAGGATCGAACTGAAGTTACGCCCGCTCTTAGATTTTCCCATATAAATGTACTTAACATTAAATGTGAAAAAGATGTTAAAGTAAATAAATCGTTTAAATCGTTTTTTTTTTCTTATTTGTGAATTATTTTGTTATCTAAGGAGAGTAAAAATTTTTTATTTTTCCTCCAAGGATCATCATTAAGCAATATTTATAAGATTTTATTTTTTTCCACTAGTTTTTATTATCAAATTGGATAATAGACTTTGTTATCACATGGTTTATACATTTATTTATATTTAACGGTAGAGGAGAATATGTAGCAGAAGCAACGACAACCTCCAGAAAAGAAAAAGTAAAATAAAAAAAAAAAAAGCAGAAAACATTTAACCTTTTCATAATGACGCTTGATATCAGTTTCTAAATATATAACAAATTCTTAATAATAATATTCTTTTTATTAAAGATTATTTCATTTATAGCTTATCAGTTATCGCCTTTTAATATCGTTTAGAAAGAAAGAAAGAAAAATAAAAGCGCACAATATGATTTTTATTCATTTTGGTTGTTTTTTTTTTTTTTTCTTCTTCTTTCGTCTGTATTTTCAATTCATTCAATCGACAGGAATCGTGAAATATTCATTTTTCTTTGTGTTTCATATTGTACCTGTTTTATGTTCAATTTTGATTATTTTGTCGAAGCTTTTAAATAATTTCTCTTTTCTCATTCAAAATCAATGAAATTAACGTAATTTAATCAATGAAAAAATATTTCCGACAGTTTATAAGCAATTTATTTTTATACTTTTCTCTGATTTTCATTTCTCTTCTTCTTTTTTAATATTTTCTATTATTAGCATTAATAATATTACTTAGAATTGGTGTCACAGTGGAATTTATATTGTGAGCACGTCGTGAAGTAAAATAGTATAAGAAGAAGGTGAAGAAAATACTAAACATAAATTCTTATTTATCTTTTTCACTTTTTTATCATTAAAGTAAGTAAGTTACACATGCTTTACCCATATAGCAAAAACACTAACTAACTGAACTGAAGCTGAATAAATTCACAAAAGTGTTATCATAAATATACCGCTGGGAAAATTTACTCAATGATAGTGAGCACATGAATGATTTTTTTTTTTTTTTTTTTTTTCTTAATGGAATTTTGTTTATTTTTACAACTTTTGCTGTTTTCTATTTCTTCAGATCAGTAAATATTTTTTTATTTCTTTCAGTGAAAAGAGAAAGAACAAAAATGTCCCTTAGAATTTAAAAATAAATTCCATAAAATCACTTATAAAAATTTGTTATCGTTTGTTATGTTTATTTTTCTATTTTGCATATGGTCAATTTGATTCGACGAAAAAAAAAAATACAGAAACTTGTGTAGGAAGTCAGAAATTTCCGAACAATAACATAACAACATATTTTACCATCTAGAGATTCTATGAAAAATTACAAGAAAATCCAGTAAGAAAAAAAAATCAATGAATGTTCTATCTCAAGTCTTATCCTGCTTTTAAAAAAACATCAACAACAAGTATACCATACAAAATTTTTAATCAAAAGAAGAATAGAAAGCAAAAATAAAATAAATAAAAAAAAGTTAAAAATTCAATAATTGCTGAAATTTCCTTTAAAAATTCCTTTATAAAAATAAATAAACATATGTTCCACGTGTTTTATCGTCGATCGTTGCTTATTTTCAAGAGCAAGGCAAACGTACATTTCCTTTGAACGAACAATCTAATTTAATTTTATTAATAAGATAAGAAAAAAAAATTTTTTTTCATGGTAAATTTACAGCGAATTTTTTAGCGTAATTAATATTCACGGTTATTACATTTCATTATATATAATATATAATATAATATAATATATAATATAATATAATATAATATATAATATATATATAAATAAAAAAAAAAATAAAAAAACTGAAAGATAAAAATTAACCATTTAATTAAGTTTATTCCTTTTTGTTTAAATTATTCTTAAAAGCCCTAAAATTGACGTACGAAAAAGCAGAAAATTAACTTAATCTCTTGTAACAATAGACCGTCATAATAAAAATCCTAAAATAAGATTAGTATTTAAGACATTTACCACATAATTAAAGCGTTTATTTTCTACGCAGTTATTTTATTTTTTTTTTTTTTTGGTTTTGTTATCATGAGAAATACTTATAATTAAGCTACCAAAAACGCAAAGAGAAAAGCTTTAACGATTTAAAGTGTTTTTTTTTTTAAACAATTTATAATCCAAGAAAGTCTTTAATATTGACTAAAATGCAGCATTTATGTTGGTTAATTATAGTAAATAAGCTACTGATTAACGTAAAATTAATTTTTTATGCAATTTTTTAAGTAGACCAAAAAAAAAAATGAAACAAGGAAGTGTAATTTTGTTTTGTAAAGGGACTACAAAAAAATATCCTAAAATAAAGTAAATTAAGATACAAAAAGCAATTAAGCGAATAAAGAGAATAAAATAAAGACTTTTCATTATATTACTTTGCACACCATTAATAATATAAAACAAAAGCAAAGAAGAAAAAAAAACGCAAAACTCTATCCATAACAATATATTAAAAAAACTTAATCAATTTATCAAATAAAAAACAAAAAATTAAATTTCCAACAGATTATATTCTCTGACAAAAATTTAATGAATGCGAAAATTGCTTAAACAAAAACGCAAGCAACGATTAACCGCAGGTAGATAAAAAAAATAAAATGTTTCAACGAAAAAAGCAAGCAAAAATCTGTTTATTCATTTGTGCTTTTATAATCCTTGAAGAGAAATATTCAAAGAAATTTTATAAGTAAGGACAATACGCAAAGAGCTCAACATTATCAAGGATGTTTTTTCTTATTCGTAACTACGGTTACTTAGGCGCCAGCTTGCAAATTTTCCATATTTTTACACAGAGTACATTTTTTTTTTTTTTTTTTAAATCTTTACCACAAAAACTAATTTAAGGTAATTAATTATTATTATAAACAAAAGAGAATGACAATTCTATTACTCTTATAATTAATAAATAAAAGCACGAACATTCCATACTATAACAGCAGAGATTTTTTTTATTATTTAATTTTTTTTTTCATTTTATTTGTTTAGTTTTTATTTTCTGTAAATATTAACTACTTAATTAATTAATAATAAACAATAATTAAATAATGTGTTTTTTTTTTCATTTCTTTCTTTTCAAATGTAAATAAATAATAAATTCTTAAAATAACAATATAGGCAACGGTTAGTGCTGTAACAACAATTACTGTGTGAAGAATAGATGTGGGAGTATTAGCAAGGGTACAATATTCATAATTTATTATTAATTAGATAAATAACATAAAATTTTTAGTAAACAGATGTTATTTTCACCAGGAATAAAAAAAAAAGAATGAAAAAGAAGTTAAGTAATATTATCATTAGGATGAAAATAAATAAGTGTGTACATAATGTTGAAAACTATTAGTTTTTTATCTCTAGGTTGTGAAACTTTTCTATGGAATTTACTACCAAATTTATTTAACGAACTTAAGTGGATCAGGAGTCTTTGTTTTACTTCTACTACTGAAAAAATTATTATGACGACCACAAGGCTTGCAAGATGATGTTTAATGAAACACATAATCTAACTGGAGAAAACCCATTGATTCAGTTATTCACAAGTAACTCTTTTTTGTAAATGGTATACGGCAAAAAATTTATATCAACATAAAAGATAAAAATGTTGACAATCACCGGAAAACCTTCTCTTTTTTTTTTTTTTTTTTTTTGGCAACTAATAAAGGATTTATTTATTTATATATAAATTATTAGTGAATAAACATTTTACACATGAGACTTCACATAAAATTTTTATCCTTTCTACTCTACACTATGTTTATATTTTTATCAACATTATAATAAATTAAGGATGATAACATTAAAATAAAACCTAATAATAAATATTTTGTAAAATATATAACAATTAAGATCACTTTATCAGCAAAGGAAAGAAAAAATTTAAATAAAAAATAATTATTATGAACAAAATTTTATTATTAATTATGTTATCAGGGTTTATTTTGGTGAAAGTGTCGAGCAAATATGAAGCAACAAATGTTTATAATGCAAATAAACTTTGTAGCCTAAAATAAAATCATAACCTTATTGAAATAGTTTTAAAAGTTGTTTTTAGTTACATTGGAATAAAAAAAGTCACTTAAGTGTATTTTTAAGAAGAAATTCAATGGAAACTCTCGTGTAGACAAACCTTAAACTTTTTACCAATAGAATTTAAAGATTTTTATACAAAATTCTTTTTATTTAGGAAGCAAACACCAATCGAGTCCAGCACTGCTTCTATAAAAGTGTTTTATTAGTGCAAATACGGCTTCAAAATTTAGCAAAAGTAAAACTATGATTCAATAACTATAAAATCATAAATTCCGTTAAATTTAATATTAATTTCCACACGAAAAAACAACACAAAAACAATTCATTAAATAAATAAATAACAAAAAATAATTTTGTTAATAAGAACACAATTAATTAATTAATTAATTAATAACTGCAGTAATAGTAACAAAAAATAAAAAAATTATAATAATAATAATAATAATAATAATAATAATAACAACAAGAAGAATTTTAATTAAATTTAACTAAGAATAAATTCTAATTAAATAAAAGTTAAACAATCGATTGGAAAACGAAAAAAAAAAAAAAATTTAAAATCTTAAATAAAATAAAGAAAATTTAATGATTAATCTTTATAAACTTAAAAGAATTTATTATTATTATTCCAGCTTTCACGTCTTGTTGAATTTTCTTCGTTTTTTTTTTTTTAATTTTTTTTTTATTATTTTCTTTCTCTCTGCAAATGTAAATAAATTTTCTTATCCTTTACTGCACTTTATATTGTTCTTAGGCACGTGTGTGTTACTTAAACGTATATTTAGTATTTTGTTTCACTTAAATACGTTTGTTACGTTAAAGGGAAGAAAAAAAAAACGTAGAAATTACTAAATAAAACATTTGCTGGGAAAAACATGCTTAGAATAATTTTCAGGGTTTTTATCGTGTTAAAGAAAACACTATGCTCAACTATTAAAGCAACTCCTTGTCAGGTTTTTTTTTCCTTGTTTCTTTTATCTATATTTTTTTTTTTTTTTTTTTTTCGTTAAATAATCTTTTCTTTTGGTTGTTCAGAGTAGCGGATTGTAGGTAATTGTATATGAAGAAAAAAAAAAAAATAAGAATTACAAGAAAACGTGAAAATATATAAATAAAATCATACGAGGAGAATGATATAAAAAAAAAACATATGATAATTCCCTGCTAATGACAATGATGAAGAGAAATATAATATTATACGATTACAACATATTTTTCCTCCCCCACATCTGACTTGTTTTTTTTTTTCTAGTTTCTTTTCTTCTATTTTTACTACTAAATAGACTTTTATTTGTATTACGTGCACAGGTAAACCGTTCATATCTTTCACACACACACACACAGACACAAAATAAAACGTAAAAAGAAATTATTTTCATAAACTTGAACTTTATTAAAAATAATTTCTTTGATTTTTTTTCTCTTTCCTTTGTGCAATTAGTATAGAAATTTTATACCTTGGTTTCTAATAAATCAATCAATTTGAAATTTTATTATTTCATATTAAGAATGTCAAAACTTTTACAGGATAAACACAGTAAAACTTAAAAAAAAAAAAAACAAAAAGAAAAAGAAACTAAAGAAAACTTTTCCAAATAAATAATAAAGAAAACTGAACAAATTTAATGTCTTGAGCTTTTAAACTAAGAAAAGAAAATTGACGGCTGAAAGAAAAATTACGAAAAATATAGATTTTTTATTAAAAAACCTAAACCACCTAATACTATAATTAGCAATGTTATCACCTTCTCAAAAACCGAAACATAAAAAAAAAACTTAAAATGAAAAAATCTAATCTGTTGATAGCTGTTATTGGCAAACGGAGAAAATAGTTTTTTTTTTTTTTTTTATAAATATTCCGTTTACTAAATCTCATTAAAAAACACTTTAAAAAAAAGAAAAAAAAATTGTTTTTCATTCATAAAAACTCACATCGAAATTGTAACAAAAAAAAAAAAAAAACAAGAAAAAAAAATCTGATGTAAAAAGCACAGCAAAGAAAAATTTAATCTCACAACGTAAATTGTTCATATAAATAATATTTTCAAATTACATTACACACACGAGCATCGGTGGTTTATTTTTTTTTTTTTTTCTTATGATTATTACATTTTCCGACAGGTTATTAAAAGCGTAAAACATTGTATTATCGTTTTTTATTAGTTTTCTAGTTGGAAAAATTAAAGAATTTTATTCCCAGCGTATCATTACAGATTTTTGAAGTTAATTAATAACTGTTTGTAACACTACTAGCAGCAAAAATAAAAACCCCTTTGAAACACCATTACTGTTCAACAGTTTCTTGTAATACTATCACCTTATTCTGATCTAGAAATTGGATCACATTGACTTAACTATTAGCAAAATAGAAGCTATAAATACCATAATAAACAACTTTTTTTTGAAAAAACAAGAAAATTCACAGAAAAAAAACGTAAAAATCTCTCAATCCATAGTAATAACCTTACTGTCGCGTTAATATCTTTACTTAATTTACTTCATCATCTTCTTCTTCTTCTTCTTCTTCTTCTTCTTCTTCTTCTTCTTCTTCTTCTTCTTCTTCTTCTTCTCATTTTATTTAACTTTCTATTATTTTAAATATAGAATTCTTCAAATATTTATATTAAAACGTAAAGAAAATCAACGAAAAGTACAATAACGAAAAATTAGAAAAAAAAAAATAATAAGAATAGATGAGAAAAAAATAAAATCGAATCAAATTTTCTTTCATTTGATATTATTATTATTATTATTATTATTAAATTCGTTATTTCCTTTGCTAGATTCTTTTTCTCATTAAAAACGTTTTTATGCTTTTTGCGTCTTCTTGTTATTGTTGTATCTATTTTCTTCCATCATCCTTATGTGGGATAAAAACCATTTTGCTTAAGAGATTCTAACTTTTTTCAAATTCAGCAACTCACACTTTATAAACAAAGTATATAGTGATACCAGAAAAAATATAAAATAGTAAAGATTACAAAAAAAAATCATAATGCAATTTTGTAAACCAAAAAAAAAAAAACCTCTTCAAATTCATTTGTTTTCACTTCTAATTAATTTTCACCAATTTAATTATTTATTTAAAACGAAAATAAAGAAGCAAAGTCTGAAAAACAAAAAAAAATTGCCTTTAAATAAACAAATAGCTTGTGGTTGATTTTCGTAGCAAAAAACCCACAATGAAAATTATTTAATTATAGCATTTTTTTTTTAATGGCACTCTCTCATTTCTTGTTTTTTAATTAAACAAAAATTAATGGAAAATAAAACAACAACAGCAACAACAACAAACAAACAAAGCAAAAAAGCTCGCTTCCAATCAACCACCACTTGCAAATATTTTATTTTAAAGCCAGATAAACAAAAGTTCCTCTACTTCAATAAACCCATCCACTCAATTAATAGAGTTAATTTATTTCTTTGAATCAAATCACAAGGCAAAGAGAATAAAATAATTCTACAAAAACAACAAAAAAAAAAATTATTAAACGAAATATTTAAAACGCAAAAATTTTCCTAGAGTCTTTTTTGATTAAAAATTAATGAATTTTATAGATTCAAAAATAGAAGAAGCAAAGAAATTAATATAACAATAAAACAAATAAAGGAAATATAATATGCTTTGTGTGTTTATGCAGCTGAATTTTGCTATCGCTGTGCATTTAAGATAGAAATGACTAATATGAACTCATTAACAGGCTTTAATGAATCTTTAAAGCAGAAATTAGTGAATATAATCCTGAATTAAATTAAAAAAAAATGGGGGGAGCAATATAATTATAAAAGAGCATCCGTTAGGGTTGCGCTGATAAAATTAATAAAAGAAACATTATGTGAGTGACATTTAAAAAAAAATATATATATAATCGTTAATCAATTAAAATTTATTTTTAAACAAATATGCACAAAGCAGACAGTTAAATAAATTTAAACGACAATAATCAGCACATTGGTAAAAATAAAATTAAAAAAAAAAAATGCAAATAAATCACAAAACGGGAAGTAGGCGGTTGCGATAAAAAAAATGTTTACCAAAATACCGTTAAATGCAGGTCAGTAAAAATATTTTAATGACAGCCTTCTATTAACAAATAAAATTCAAATTAATAATACATATGGTTCACCACCCACAATTTATTTCGTAATATTTCCTTTTGCTTTTTTTCCCTTTTTTTCTTTTTTTCTTCGTCTTTTTAATAAAAAAATATTTTTATCAATTGGAAAACTTTCAAATCAACAACGAGACTTTATTGAAAAAACGAATCCCCAATAAATTGGTTTTTCTATTTTATTTATTTTATTTTTTTTTTATTACAAACTATTCATTGATCAATCAAACACATGATTTTTATTGAATTTTATCGATTCCAATATCTTTTCCTGAAAGAAAAAGAAAACCAAAAAATAATTGGAAAAAAAAATGCAATTTTTATCATAACTCCAACGTCATATCCTACCTGATCCAGGGTATTGCATTAAGTAATAATAAAAAATAAAAAAAATAAACGGAAGAACGCCTTATCAAAAAAAAATACAAAAAAAATAATATTCACTGGCCTTGACTTCCTCGATTGAATATTCCCATATTTTCAAAACCAGGAAGTTATTTTCGCTTTTCTCTTAACTTTTTTTTTATATCAAGAACTTTAGAACCCGCACGATAGAAAATTCAAAAACAGAAAACAAACTTTGCTTAATAAATAAATTAATATGTCGCTATAAACGATTATAGTAGATAATTTTTACAACAAAATCTATTTATTATTAAAAAATTACAAAGCACAGCATAAATCAAGTGAAAAAAAAGCACAAATAAAAATATCTTTCTCTAAATAACAAAAAAAAAAAAAAAACAACTTTTCTTTCTTGAGTAATATTAAAAGGAAAAGTTTTTTCTCTATTTATTCATTGAATTCTTGAAGGATTTTTCGCTATTTTTGTTTTTTTAATTTTTCATAATTTTGTGTTTTGTTTTTGACTATATTTTTGGCAATGGAATAACACTGCGAAACAAACAAACAAACAAACAAAACAGTTCTATTGAGTAAATTATCTAGTTTTTATTGTAATTTTCCTTTCATTCTGTAATAATTTTTCATTCTTAAAATAGCAAAAAGAAAACTTTGTTTACTGTTTTTTATTATTTTTCTTTGCTAAAATTTTTTTTTTTTGTGTAAAATAGAAACAGAAATAACAGAAAAATCAATAATCAACGATAATAATAATAATAATAATTTGTATAATAAGATACAGCAACTATTTAAAGTATGACAACAAAATAAAAGCAAAGAAAAAATTGGCTCGTACTCGACTTGACTATTATCTATCTCTAAATTGATTAAATGATTTTTTTTTTCAAATTTGTTTTAAAATAACTAAACCCCAATGTACATAACAACAAAGGAATTTAACAATATGTAATCAAGTAAGTCAACATAAAACTTCAATATTTTTACTACAACACGAGCAAAAAAAAAGACAAACAAAATTGCATTAGAAAAATGCAACAAAATAGTTTTTCTATGTGACAAAAAAATTAAAAATTAAAAAGAAAAAACTCCAACATATGTGCACTTATTTAAACTAATTAAACAAACAAGAATTTTCATTTTTTATCATGATGAAATTTTCATTCATTTTCTTTACTTCTGTTTTCTAATCAAAAGGTTTTTACAAAAATAATAATTTTTTTTTTTTTTCGTTTTTATACCAAAATATTTAATTTAAATTTAAAAATAAAATTTTCGATAACTTCGCGTGTTGCTATCACTTCATTCATACAACAACAATAACAGAAAATATGAAGACAAATCCCTATTTTTATATAGAAAAAAAAATTATAACGCAACGGAAATTTAATAAAAACTAATTTTACAAAAATCCCAAAAAATAAAATAAAAAATTCCTAAAATAACAAAAAACAATGAAAAAGGAAGTCATGTAAAGCTCCTTAACCTTCAAAAAACACTGTAAAAAAAACAAACTTCGCCATAATAATAAAAAAAAAATTAATTAAACTAAGCTTAGCTTAGCTTTTTTTTTTAATTAAAAAAAATCAATAAAAGGATTAAAAACATTTATTCTTACTGTACAAAAAAAAATTAATTAATTATTTATACAACTTTCCCGGTGTTATATTTAATTCTTTTTTTTTTTAACGTAAATCCTACATAATTACACACATTTTTAATTACTTATTTACATTTGTATTACTTCTTTGTTTAAACAACACAAAAAAATTCACTTTTAATTACATAAAATTGATAATTGTTGCAAAATTAATAAGCCCGAGAATACACAATCCTTTATCATTCTTATTATTGAAAATTAAAAAACTAAATATATTATTCACCGTTAATTATATTTATCCACAATAATTTCACATAATTTTTTATTTAAAATTAAAATAATAAAAAAAAAAAAACTTTTTTAATCACTCAAAAAAAAAATACCAAAGTTTTACGTTAATTATCCTGCAAAAATTAAAAAAAAAACCTTTTTTTTTTTCTTGTATGAAATTATTTGCATACAGCACAAATTTAATGACTGTATTACCCGAATGTTGGCTATAGACTGCACTGCACTGGGTAACTGAATAATAATCTGTGATCTGATAAAAAAAAGCAAAATTTCGTTATAGTTTTACTTGAATTGTGGCGTCGCGACGAATACTTCACAACGATTTACATCAACTAAACACAGTTACGGCTATGTAGCTGCTATGTTACTCGGTCGGTTAGTTCAATGATTATGTTTTAGGTAGAAAAAAAAATTCAAATACATTTTCAATACGTTCGTTCTTTTACAGAAAAAAAAAATCTATAAAGACAAATAGCTTTAATCTAGTATATGCATTGCAAAAAATATTTTTTCCCACGACTACAGTTACATTGCAAAAATTTCGTTACATTTTAATACAATTCAATTTGTTTTCAATATAAACTCAAAACGTACTAGATTCATATTGAAAATAATACATTTTCAATATTTTAAAGGTAAAATTAAATAAAAGAAGAAAATAATAAAATAATTAAACAAAAACCGAAAAAAAAACAAATTATTATTTAATTAATTTAAATAAGTTGGCCAAAGATAATTAAATATTTTTGTTTTAATTGTTTTAAGAAGATACATAAAAATTAAACACTTGTTCATTACGTTGCATAATAAGCGAATAAAATTCGCTTTTTCATTAATTTTCTTTTTTTATTGTGTTTTCATAATTAAAAAATAAAACAAATAGACTTGATGCTCTGCTATAAATAATATGAGAATTTTGTTTTGTAAATTTTAAGTACATCAATCTCAAGTACTTAATTAATTTTTGAAAAAAAAAACCAAAATATTTTTCATTTTTGGTTCTTTAGTTATTTTTTTTTTTCTAAATAATTTACCATATTAATGATTCTGGTGTGTTATTGAATAAATTTTTACTTAAAAAAAAAACAAAAAAAAAAGAAATCAGAAGAAAAATTTATCATAAATATACAAGCATCGTAAATTAATAAAAGAAATTATGCTTTAAATTATATAAAAACGCCTTCATGAATAATTCTTAATAATTTTTTTTTTCTTTTTTTTGTTCGTATTATTTCTTATTGATTATTGATTTTATTGAAGAGAATAACTTCTAGTCAATTAATTTATCTCAAACAAAAAAAGTTTTATTCATTATTTTTATTCTTATTATATTTATCTAAGTCATTAATATTGCTGCACTTAAAACATTTGAAAGAGGAAAATATTTTTATTTTTTTTTTTTTTTTTTTGTTAACCTAATGTGACTAACTGATTGCGTAACAAAACAGCATGCAATGGAAATAAAGTTTTATATCTGTTGAAATAACGAAATAAGTTTAATGAATAAATAAAATAAAAATTGCAGCTGGTGTAACAAAGTTTAAAGTGATAAGAAGAATTTCTGCAAAATTGTGATAGTTTCCATTGCATCTAAAAACTACAAACAAAAAGTCTAAATGCATTGGAAAGTTTATTACAGATTTCATCAATACCAGCAATCTCCAGCACCATAATTTAATTAAGTAAATAAATTATTTTAGTAACAATCGGAAATAATCAATAGTTTTTCTAATGAAAAAATAAAATTTTATTAACTGAGCTTTTTTAAAAAAAAAAGCCAATCAATAATTTACTTTTTTTCTTCAAAAAAAAAAAAAATTCCATAAAATCAGCACAATGGATTTGCGAAGCATAGAGCAAAGTAAAATAAATAAATAGGTGAATAAAAATTATGCAGAGAGCTTTTTTATGTAATGTAAAATGCAATTGATTTTTCTTGGCAATAGTTATACCATTTTGGAAAATGGAATTTTTTTATTTTCATCTTTCATTCAGCAACAGCAGTAAACTACTGCTGTGGTACTGTTAGTATGTTATTCATTTTCAGGATTACTTAAGTTATATTTTACACGATTTTACTTTAAAAAATCAAACAATTTCCATTGGCAATAGCTTATTGCAGTCAATACATGTTTATTTGTAATATTTAGTCCTTATTCTAAAGAAAAGTAATTTATCTAAGACCCACCGGGGCATAGAAGTAATAACTGGAAAACAATTTTAAAATTAGACAAGAGATGAATCTTTAGTCTTTATTTTTTAATCACACTCGTAATATTTTTCAAGTCATTCAAAATTAAAAAAAAGCACAACCCAAGAGAAACAGTTAACATCTCGTGGGTTATTCCACTGAATATAATTTTAATAAACTTTATATTCCTTTTCTCTTTTATAATAAAATAAACTTAACAAACCATTAAATATTCTTACTAAAAAAAAAATACCCAAGTCACTTAAAATTAATAAATAAAAAAAAAGAAAGAAAGAAAGAAAATTTACCTTAATGATAAATGATACTTAAATAACGTCAAAAAATAAATAACCTAATTTACTTGGGTATTCATGGTGTTTTATTTTTTATTTTATTTTATTTATTTTTTTTTTTTTTTTCACTTTTTATTCACATTTTATCATAAAATGAAGCCAAAAAGAACTTTTTCAAAAAATAAAAAAAAAAATAAATTTAAATAAATAAAATATTTAAATAAAATTTTATGAATCATTCTTATATGGGCAGAAGGTAAAAAATAAAAAATAAATAATTTTAGAAAAAATCTATTTGCATAAAAAGGCTGTAGGTGAATTTTGAATGCCTTCGCCAATTTTTTTTTTTTTTTTTTTTTTTTTTGTCTTCGTTTTTTCTTCGTAAAATTTGATGGTAAATAACAAAAGTTAAATTATTTAATTTCTATATGTTTAACCCCTTTGTGTTGTTCATCATCTTATCTAATTTCCTGAAATATATTGCCTACGTATTTTCAGTATTTTTTATTGTATTTCTCCAAAACCATTATATTTTGTTCCATTTAAATGTTCAAGAGTTGCAACTCTATTCCGTTGAATACAGCTTGCCATTTGGACTCTAACCAGTAAAGCTAGTGCAATAAACGAATGTCCGGTTGGAAAATGCGTTCAAACAATAAATACTTTCATTTCGTATAATATTTCATTATTTCGTTTAATTAAAAAAGGCTTTAGTTAGTCTAGAGAAAAAAAGAAGGTTTTCAAACTCCCACTCTATCATTATCGCTTTGTAAAAGCATTTTTTGCTCTAATTTTATTATTTTTTTATTTTCTAGGCATTTATATTTGGATGCTATATAATGCAATTTACAACAATATTTCGAAAAAAATTCGAGTTGAAACACCACAAACATTATCATCCAACAAAATAACAAAAGCGAAAAATCAGCATACGGAAAAATTTTTTTTTGCAAAAATGTAAAGTAAAAATGCAAGTTTTTTTCTATTTTCATGAAAATGTAATAAAAAAAATTTTAAAAAATAGAAAAATGTTGACTGTAAAGAAAGCAGGAAAAATTTGTTTTTGCTTTTTTGCTTTTTTTTTTTAACAAACTTGCAGAAATATATAATAAACTTTTGCGTACTTAAAGAAGCAAAATGAACCAACAACAACTGATGTTTCATTATTATTAATTTTTTTTTTTTATTTCGTTTTATTTCTTTTCTTATCAATAAAATTCTGCATGTACAGTTTTGTGTTTATAAAAAGCGAACAGTGAAGAGGACAGAAAAAAAAGTTAAAGGAAAAACAGTAATTTTAAGGAAAATGCATATCGTTATCATCACTAAATATAAGAAAAGAAAATGATGATAAAATGTTTTTTAAACAAGAATACAGGATGACAAAAAAAAAGTAATAAATAAAAAAAACTGAAAATACTCTTGTGTACAATTGCTCTGTTATACTACAAGGAATATTATTAAAAATATTGATAAAACGCCAGTAAGTTATAAAAACAATTCTTGTTTTTCTTCAACACGCTGACATCCTTAACCAACTAACAAACGTACCACCACGTATTTTACTTTAAAAATAAATACAAATGCACACCCTTTAACCCCAAAATAAACTCAATCTTTCATTCATTTATTAAAATTGAAAATACAAAAAAAAAAAAGAAAAAAATATTTTTCACACTCAAGTACTAAACTGTACACTTCATTTTAACGATTTATTTTTATTTTTTCTACCACAAAAAAAGGAAGTAAAACCATTAATCGAATAACTTTTTAAATACAGCTGTTATATTTTTTTTTTGTTTGCTTCCTCTTCTAATAACGCAAAATTTATTAACGTTAAATTAAAGAAAATTGCATCAACAATTTTTCCGTTATTTTTTTCTTGTTTTTAAATTAATAATTATTATTAAAGAAAAAATAAAATGTCATCTGATAACGAATGTTTTTGGATAGGTGGTTTTACCAATAAATAAATTCTTAACTATTATCACACACACAAACACACACACAAGCATAATATTACCACAAACAGTATAAAAAAAAAAAAAGAAAAACGAACAGAAATTTAATGATTAAGGATTTTAATAGGAAAATGCATGATCTACTGTAGTGAAACACGCAAGAATAACATGTTTTACAGGTGCGCCTTAATAGGAACAACACTTCAAGTTGAGTTCGTTTCTATTTTTTGTTTTTTTATTATTTTTTTTTTTTTGTGAAAATATTATTATAAATAAATAAATAAAAAAGGAAAAAGATTAGAGAAAAAGAAAACACTATGAAAAGCATATGTTATAAACTTTAAAAGATAAACATGTCGTAAAATACAAAACTATTGATAAATTTTATTTTAATGACACTATCTATGGTTCTTTAGTAAACATTACTTCATCAGCAAATCACTTTAATTCATAATATTAAAGGATAATAATAATAATTATTATTATTATAATTATAATATATTTACACATATAGCGCTTTATTATCAGTTTTAGTATTGAAATACTTCATACACAAGTATGCAAATCAGAATAGCATAAATATCAAAAACATGCTTTTTTATATTATTAGCTAGCTACCATGACTAATATGACGTTATGTTAATTTATAACAACATGTAAATATTATAGAACAAGCATTTCAGGAATTTTGTGGACATTTGATTAGAAGGAGTGAATTTTAGTTTGTGAAAAGTCTCTTAAACTAGTTGAAAAGAGCCAATAGAACTAATCTACGTTCCATCTAGTTTCAATAATACAATTTAATGCTATTTGAAATCACCATAAATTTAGTTTATAAAAACATATGTTCACTTGTGTAATAAAAATGAAAACCGCAGATTAATCGTTTGACCTTCGAAGCTGTAATGTTTCTGCTGTTGTTTTCAGAAAAAAATGAATTATTTAGCTCTTCTTAAAAGTATATATGATATTTTCTTAAATAACGCCACACACCAAGCAGTTAAAAAATCGTTCTGAATATTTTATAAATCAATTAATATTATGCCAAACATATAACTACAGCACTGATTACATTTTCTGCAAATATTTCTGATTGTAAAGTAAACATAAAGTTTAATATTTCTTTGATTTAATTCTCATCTATTGACTTTACATAAATAAAATTATTATTATTATTAATAAAGCAATTAATTTTGCTTAAATAATTTATATTCAATCTTTTAATACCAATTTTCCATAATAACCGTCAATAATATCCGCATATAGACAAGAACTATTTATATTATGACATATTTACATAGTTCGGATATCTTATTTTGATACCATTTTGTATACACAAAACTACAGTACGAACTTTAGCAAAGAAAGGAGAGCATTAAATAAAAATAATTTATTTTAACCACAGAATATTATGTATAAAAACTTTGAACTATTAGAAGATAACATTTTATTAACTGTAATTGATGCAAACGTATTACTATATGTTATGTAAAATCTGTAATTTTGTTAAAAGTATTGAAATTTTGCATATCCAAAGCATGTCAATAAAATTGATTGGCAGAAATATGTTTCACGGAATTCATAACTTCACAAGTATTGAAGCATTTCTAAAATTAACTTTATTGCATACAATAAATTAATTTCAGCCGCATAAGCTCTTCTATGAATAAAATGATTAACGCTAAACACTTAAGTTATAAATAGAGAATTGGCCTATTGTTTAACTACAATGTGATATGAATACAGAGGCAGTATGCTGTTTTTAATGTTTATTATAACTAATAAAGGCTTTATAATCAAAACATCATAAATTGACATATTCGGAAAAATGTGAAAAAAGCTTCAAAATGTGTTTTATATCTCAACTTCTTGATTTTTTAAAAATATTATTACGAAAATATGATAAATTTTTTTGAATACTTTGTAAATAAATTTATAAGTAACTTTGTAATAAAGTTATTACATCAATATCGTCAAACGACTGAGTGGAATATTTAGAATTTAAAAATACATTAAGAAAATTCGCATTTTCCATTTAAAAAAAGGAAAAAAAAAACAGAATTTAGAAATGCAGTATCCGATTACCACTCACAAATATAAAAAATTTTACCGCACTGCATGATTTAAATCGTGGCAATTGTTAAGGTTTTTCTGCATAATTTATTGAAAGTATTGAAATTTACCACATTTAACAGACGTAACACTTCGCAGAAAACCAACCAGCACATAATAAGTTTCATATTTATAAATATAAATGGAAATTTTCCATTATCCCTTATGCTTGGATAGCATAAATCAATTAAATCATAATTTAATTATAGCAAAACTAGAAAAATGTAGAATTAATGTTGGTAAATAAGGGATAATTAAAGAAATTCTTATTATAATTTTTTTTTTTTGCTAATAAAATGTTTATTACTTTTTGACCTTGGACATAAGTGTATTTTCATATTTATTATTTTTTTTTTTTTTATTTTTCCATAAATAAACAATCTCGTGATTTTATAATTTTTTTTTTTTTTTATGTGTAAACGGACTAACCATTGACTTTATTGTTTACCCATAAGTTATTATTATAATTATTATTATTTGTTATAAAGAAAATAATTTATTTTTCTCTTGATATATTATAAATTATTAATAAAAAAAAAAAAAAAAAAAAAAAAAGGTAAAATACTTCAATAAATCTTTTTCTGTTCTTATTTTCAATTTTAATTACATGCAACGTTGCATGTTTTTACTAATAATTATTATTACCAAATAATTTATTTTATTTTAACTTTAGATAACCTTCATTTATACGAAAATATATTTATTTTGTTGTTAATTTATAAGCTTATAGTGAAAATTAAGTGAAATAGTCTTTATCAGAAACAAATAAAAATGAAAGACAATATTTATGATCTGCTATTACACATATAAGGTGTTTGGTCACACTTAATTGAGGGTAATAACCGTCAATTATAAAAAAGGAAAATCAATAAAATAAAACTCTGTACAAAAAACACCATGAACTATAAATGGACAGGTGGAATATTTATAAATAAAAAATCTATATATGTATCCACCTTACTGTAATATGATGACATAAATACGTTAAAGTAACTTAAAAGTATATAATTTTGTCAATTTTAATGAACCATCCATTTATCTATTCATCATACTTAATATATGTGTAGCAGTAACAAGTAATACATACACCTGTCTGGAAATGATCAATCTGAAACAGGTATAAAAACGTAATTTTAACAAGCAAAAATCAAAGTATTTTTTTAATTAGAATTGATTGATTTTAAAAATTTTAGTAATACAAACTTTAAAAGCTTCATAGAATTTTCATAGTAATATGTAAACAAAAAAAAATTGTTTATCTTAAGTATTTATTCACTCAATCATATTGATAAATAAAACATAAATCGAATTATTTATTATCCATGTTTGTAAACCACTGTCAGCACTTCTATTATTATTATTATTATTATTATTATTATTATTATTATTATTATTATTATTATTATTATTATTTTATGCTTTTACTTCTCTGTTTATTAATAGATATAAGACATTGGAAATTACACATTTGACATTACGTATCTGACATTAGATGTTAATAATAATAAAAAATAATAATCCTTCATATAGAATTCACTTTAATTATTTATATTCTAATAATAATGATTTTTCTACAATTTTTTATCATACAAACACATATGTAATATATGCGCACTAGGGAATATACTTAGTATAATGAATGAAATATTTATGTTTTTGTTTGTTCTAAACACAATACGGACAGCCTGTAACGTTTATAACGATTAACGTTTTGTATTGTTATATCTTCTTCTTATACCGTTTTTTTTTTCTCTCTCATTGTTATGTTTAAATTATTATTATAATGATAATGCTAAATTAGTGTATGTATTTTTATTTTTCATGGCAATAGAAAGGAAAATAATTATAATAAAATATCGAATGATTAAATTTATAATTAAATAATGATGTTACTAATTAAATATTTGTATAAATTATTTGCAGTTAAAGTGGGAACAAAACTAATCAAAAAAACAATTTTTTTTTACTATAAAATATTCTACGCTCAACTTCACACAATAAGCTTACATAAGCTTCTTTGCAAAAGGAAAAATATATCTCCAGAAAGCACAAAAAAGAACAATCCATGCAATTGTAACATTCGGAAAAGTTAATGAATGAGAAAAAAGTATAGCGAAAAATATTTTAATTTTTTTTTTTTTTTTACTCAAGTCATCTAAATAATCAGTCATGCGAAGCTAAGCAGAAAAATAAAAGAATAATAATAATAATAGCGTGATAATGTAACAAAACATAACGAAATATTTTAACGTTTTTCATATGTTACCCCTAAAATTTATTGCTACATTTTTTGTGTATGTTAAATTTTGATCATTTGTATACGTTTTAAACAGAAGGATATTTGTTAAATGTGTGCTACCCGACAAAAAATCATTGACAACAATTAACTTAATCATCGTAACATCGTAGCAAATAATTTATCATCGTAAAAAAATTTGTGTGTGATATATAAAAACATAACACAAATAAAAAATTTATATTTTCCCTAAATTTTTTAATATTTTTTCACATATTGATTGTATTTTTTTTTTTTTTTTGAATTTGAAATAAATGTTTTAAATACAGCAAACTGAAATTGTTTTTAAAATAAACTTTATAGTGATTCAATATTTTATTTTTCTTTGCATTCTTATTTAAACATTCGTTATAAAAATATTTCAACGAAAAGAAATATCCTTTAAAAATTAAATTATTTCGTTATGTTACTGAATGCAAGTTACTTGGAAATAAAAAAAAGCTCTAATGAGAATTTTTACTACGAAACAAACAAGGAAACAAAAGTTTTTTTTTTACATAAAACAAATGTTTACCATGATTTTATTTTACAGCCATAAAACTACAAAAAAGGTTGTTTTGTGGAGCTTTATGGTTAACTTAAAAGCCAATGAGAAATTCACAACATTTTGAATTTTTTTAAAAGCAAAGACAATAATCGAACTGCATTAAATTATTAAGTCCAGATCAGCTAATAAAGTAGCAAATCTTTAGAATAAATTTACCTAAAGACTCCCGGTTGACAAAGCTTTTAATGACACAAAGTGTCAATCACTTTAGAACATGAATAAAATAATAAAACAAATTAAGAAATCAAATAAAGAATTAAAAGCTAATAAAAAGCACACTTAAAGTTCTCCAATGACGCCAAAATGTGTTGTAACTAAATAAACACATAATTAATTTGCATCCCATAAAATTTTATTAATTCTCGTTTGTTGCATCAATTAGTGTCGCTGATTTTAAAATATGTTATTTACAGGAAATTCCTTATTTTTGTCACGCTAAGTAAATAAAAATTTAATGGGCTGCAAAACCATTTGTTAATAGATAGATATTTCTAAAAGGTTTAAAATATATATATATATATATATATATATATAAATCAGGCATTAATTATTTATTATAATAACAAATAAATCGTGGTAAGCTGGTGATGCTTAGAAAATCAATAATGTTCTTAAAAGACTTTCAACCATGATGACGACAATAATAATAATAATAATAATGTTAACAATATGTTGTAAGTGATAGAAATATAGTATGACGGGTTATAATTTTTTTTTTTTTTTTTACAAAAAACCAAAAAAATCCATTCAATATTTTATTAAGACGATAACTACCACAAAACATGCAACCACACACCAAATAAAAAAAAAAAAACAACGATAATATACCATAAATACAGATATAACAAACATTTTTTTTTTTTTTTTTACGCAACTGGTCGTCGATATTATTATTATCATTAAATATATAAGAATAAAAAAGCTTAGGAATAACGAATTTTACGTGAGAGTAAAAAAAACATCGAGTAGAAATTAATAGTTTTCTATTTTAGGTGGGTCACATATTTCTGGTGTGTATTATTATTATAACTGAGTTCCCTTTTTCTGATTTTTGAAAAGTTAATGGAAGAAAGTAAGTAAAATAAATAAATTTACTCCCCATTTACTGTGAATTAAATATTGCTTTCTTTCTATTTTCCAGGTAAATATTATTCTAAGTTAAATTTTCTACGCTTTTTGAATTAATTTACCCTTTAGTGAGAAAGTTCTGTGGTTTTTTTTTTTATTTCTCCCTTTCCTTAACTTTTCTTTTCCTTTCTTTTTATTTCGTTAACAACATTTGTACAATTTTATTAATAAAACCAACGAAAATAAAGTATTTTAATAAGTTATTGATTTTGACATTTATATGTACGTATGGCTCTTACAGCTGTCAAACATTTTGCTCAACTTATTTATATTTAATCAATACAAAAAGTTGCTGTTTTTATTATTTATTAATAATTTCTACAGGTTTTTAATAAATTCTATAATCAATTACTTGAAAAAGTTCTATTTATAGATAATTGCAGCTTGTATAAAGTAAATTATAATATGATATGATTTGGTAATTATGTCAGTAAATAATATAATGGAATTTATAATAATAACGAATAATAAATTTCTGCAAAATCATGTAGCATAATGATTATTAATTATTGCATTGTACAGTGAGGTACATTTGGGTACCGTCTCAAACGAACGGCACAATTTTCATAATAACTCAAAATTTAACACAGAACGGAATTAAACCTTATTACATCACTGTTTAATTATATAAATATTTATCTTTAACAAATTTATGCGAACGTATCATTACAGTGGAACCACTGTATAATTTTTTTTTTTAAACAATTCAAGTACTTAGCACAATAACGATTTAGAGCAACAACAAAAAATTTAATATTTTATTAAATGTAAAAAAATAAAAAAAATAAACTCTAATGCGTACTACAAACAAAAAGTTAAAATCAATTTATCACACTTCATAAAACTCGTTATAACCTTATATAATATTTAAAATAGATAAATTAAATAGATAGATATTAAAAAATCATAATAAATAAACAAATAAACTTGAATTACAATAAATGTAGGCTTGAGATGTGACAAATTAATTAGATTTTTAGAATAAACAAAACTTTCAATTTTATTTCTATTTTTTTCTTTTTTTTTTTTTTTGTTACAATTCAAGTTTCATATTACTTCGTACTTAAAAATATAAAAAAAGTGTTGAACAAGCAAAAATAAAATCTTATTTCAATGTAAAAAAAAAAAACAGAAAAAGAAATAAGAAGAAAAAACATTATAAAAGTATATTTCGCATATTCTTCAGAAAAAAAAAATTATTTTCTTGCTAGCTTTTAGTTTTAATTTAATTTATTTTATTTTTTAATTTCATTATTCAGTGACTTTACTCATTTGAATGAAATAAAATGTTTTTTTTTTTTTAAATTATTTTCTTTAAAATAAAAAATAGCATAAGCAGAAAAATAAACACAAAGTCATAACGTAAATTAATTAATTAATTAACCACAAGTTAGAATTTTTAGTTTTTTTTTTTTTTTTTTTTTCAAAATTACCACAAATAAGTAATTTAAAATAAAAATTAAATTGTTTAATTTAACGAAAGCACATTATTTAAATAATTAATATAATTAAAAAGGTAACTATCGATTATGAAATATTTTTTTGTAGCCTTTAAATTGTTATCAAGGTATTTTTAATGTGGTTAGACTGAACTTAATTAGCAGTAAAGAATTTAAAAGTTAAAAAATGAATCCATTTGTGTCTGCTCAACTGTGTAGGTACGTTGTTACTATTTTATATATATTATCCGGCTTAAAAAGTTATTTATTAAAGAATTTCATCATGTAAGGATACATGTTGAAACTCAGGCACAATATTAAACGTTGTGGAAATGTTATGATATATTTTTCTGATGGTATACTGACCTAAATAGATACGACAGCATCAACTACGTCTCTTTCAGTAGAAAAATAACACAAAACACAAAAAACGCATCATATATGTATGAAACTGTCAAGGATGTCAAGGATAACACACATACAAAAATAATAATTTCTTTTCTAATAATTATTAATAAAAACTTTATGACATAAGAATTCAAATTTTTATATTACTCACAAATATTAATGTAAAATGAATCAAAAAACACTTAAAAAAAAAAAAACAATCGTAAAACTAATAAACAGACAATAAAAAAAAAATATTTAAAAAAAACTGTCGGACGACAAAAAGCTTGTATACATAATTTTAATTAATTAAATAAAAAAAATTTATGTTTTTATAATTAGAAAGAAAAAAATAAATATTATGTTGAAAAATAGTATTAATAAACCGCAATTGTTTTACCAAAAATGAACAATAATAATTAACAAATAATTTTTTTTTTTTTATTATGCAAATTGTAATTGTTTTTTTTTTTTTTTTATTGCAGTTTAAATATTAAAACTACAATTAGTCACATATAGTAATAAAATATAAAAATAATAATAATTATAATTCTTTTTTTTTTCTTTAGAATACAACGCACTACACTTTAATAAATAGCTACTAGCTATGGTAATAATATTAAAATGTATTTAATATCAGGTGTAGCCAATCTAAAATATCGTGGGATCTAATATATTTGTAGCAGAATTTGAAAATTTATTTAATAATGTTTTTAAAAATAAACAGGTTATTGCACTCATAATTTTAGAAAAAGCTAAACATGTTTAAGCCAAATGAAACAAATTAAAATTATATAATTTTTTACTACATTCCTAGAGATGTGGTTTTCAATAGCGTATCGTTAATATTGTCTATATACAATCAATACTGGTAAATAGATAACCTATCATTTATCGATTCTCCTTGCGCTAACGTACTGAAAAATTAAAAAGAAATATTGTAACATCTTTATTCTGTAGCATCCGGTTTTTCCAATCAGTTGTTACTGTACAGAGAATCATCAGTCACAAAATAAATTAAAAATCAAAGCATGTATATGAATATGAGATCACTAATATGTGATATATCTTAAATATTTTATCTATATCAGTGTTGTACAACTTCTCATACACGTATGCCATTTATGTCTAAACAAAGCACTTCTGGTATAGAAAAGTACGTTTATTGAAATTTAATCACTCTGGAGTTTCCAAAGTTTAAGTGACTTATCTTAAAAAAAGAGGGTGCAGTCCCTTGTTCCGCAATGGAATAGTAGTATAGTTAAATTAAATACCTAAAATAATGGTCACAAAAAATATATTCTAGGTTTATTCAACTGTATTAAGCAAAGAAAAAGATTAGTACATGAACACTAGATTGCCAATACCAGTATTTTAAGGTACATATAATAACCAAATTCAACCTTTTATTCTGACTTTAAATATATGGCATGTATTAACTATTAAAATAATATCAAAAATAAACATGAAATGCATCTATAATAGTTTTAAACTTTAAATATGCATTTTAGCATATAAACATGTTTTAATTATGTTTAATTATATTTATCACAATAAAAGAAAATTTAAAAAAATCAAATAAAATATTTTTTGAGAAAAACTTATTAGATTTACAAAATATGTAGTAAAATTTATTATAACTCGTGACAATCGTAGTATTATAAGGTTTTCTATAATTTATTATTATAATCAAACATAGTTTGTTGTTACTGTTGTTCTGTCCGTTGAATTTAATATTATTATTTGAATAAACAAATTTTAAAGCAAAACAATCTCTGCAGAAGATTTTTTTATTTTTTTCTGTTTTTATTTTTGTTACCTCATTTACTTAAATAAATAATAACGAAAATACAATTATTTTCGATGAAAATTATATAAAACTAACAAACGACATTGCAGAATGCAATTTTTTATTTTGTTCATCAATAAAAGCTTCCACAGCAAATGTAACTTATACAATAAATTTAAATTTTAGCATTTTTTTATTTATTTTTTTTTTTCAAAAATAAAATTAATGAATCCGAACGAATATAAGATTAAAAAATAAAGTAAAGAATCAGAAAGGTTAAGATAAAACAAAATCTATTAAGCAAGGTCAAACACTTTAACAAACAAACGAAAAAAAAAAATGGTTTATGATGTAACAACGATAAAACTTTTAATTGAATAACACACTCACGCAACCACTCTGTACTTAACTTTATTTTTATTAAATAAAAATTGATTTAAATTACAATTTGGTACATTGCCAATATCCGACTAAGAATGATTTCAGTGATTACTTCTTCGACAAAATTTATCTATTTTTAATGTATTCTTAATTGATTTTGCTTAGTAACTGTGAGAAAAGGTCACAAATATAATTTTACTTAAATTACATACAATACCTGCTGGCTCACATTGAAGCAAATACTTTTTTTTTTACTTTTCCTTTTTCTGTTTAATGGCGTAATTAATTTAGATCGGTAATAGTTAAAAATAAAACAAATTAAAGTACGTTTTGCGTTTAATTAATAATTATTTATTACTTGAATAAACAAAAGAATGCAGAAATGCTGTTTTAGTTGTATCCAAAAGTGCAATGCAAATAAGCTTGTTGTAATTTATTCAAGTAATTTATTAATGAAGATTTTTTTTTTATTTAATTTATTTCAATAGAATTGAATTTTTTTCAATTTGCATTTTTATAATTTAATTTATAAAAAAAAATCACGTATTATTTGTTTTATAAATAAATTGAAATAAAATTTAAAAAAATTAAAAATAATTAATATAAAAAGACAGACAATGTCGCTTAATCGGAAAATAAATAAAATTTTTAATTTATTCACACAATTGATTTGTTTTTAGCAATATCTTTAAATAATTTTACTTATTATACAGCAGCTTATCATAATTTGCTTATATTATTAATTAATTCCGTTCGATCCGGAAATCCTCGCGTGAAATTTCCTTTTGTGCAAAATAAACCCTCAAATAGTGAACCTAATTGATTCCGTTGAAACATTATTTTGTCGTAGGTTCACTATTATATAGAAAATCCGTATTGCAACTTGTCTTATCTATATTATAATTAACAATGTTAAGGATTACAACAACAAGTTCATTTCTAAATTTATATTCATATGTCAATGTAAGAACAAATTTAACAGTTGAATCTTCTTGAATATATATTTAGTGATAACGCCTTCGTTTGTGTTAAGAATTATCCAAAGAAGAGATAATTTTTGAATTATTCTTAGAAGAGTTTCTCTATCATCAATCGTATAAACTTTTATGTTTCAACGATTTTAAACTCTAAACACTGTGTTAAGAACGAAAAACCTTACGCATTATTAAGCTCCGACACATAAAAATAAAACGATTAAAATTGAATCCATCAATAATTTATTTAAAAAAAAAGTTTTTATATGTTTTGTTCCCTTATTGTTAAAACTTAACTTCCCTTTTATGTTTTCTTCTTTTTTTTTTTTGATAGATTACAAATAAACAATAAACTTTTAGGCATAAAAACTAGAGGAAATAAAAAATTGTTTTAAAACAGCAAAGGTGTTTCGGAGTATCCAACACCATGCTACTATAAAAACTTTTCATTATTTTTAATAAATCTTATCTTGTTAAAGTAAAGGTTGTTAACTCAAGTTTTTTGTTTTCTTTCTTTTTTTTGTTTAAGATAAATATGGCTTTTCTCTAGATAAGTTTATGTAGTGATACCAGAGACACACTAAAATTAGAGAAATGCAAGGAAAACCTTTTCATGATGAAACTTTTTTTTTTCTTATTGTTTTGCATTTACATACGAAATTTTACATTTCATACAAAAATATCATGAAATATAGTACATAGATCGACGTTAGTTTATTACTTGAAGGATCATGCATACATAAGTTGACAATATAAACAGAAGCAATACATAATAAAAAATACATGCAAACAACAGACTATGGTCCTTTAATCTATTTTCACTGTTGATTGAACACAATGGATTATTAAGGTTTACTTTACAGATTTATGTGTAAACGAATAGGTTTTACTAGTACTGTTCTCTTATTTACGATAAGTTTCTTGATTTTTCATGTATTTATATAGAAATATATCATAAAAGCTTCAACATAAGTTTCAGTAAGTTATTAGTTTATTTTTTCATCTTTATTATTGATTATAAATGATATTAAAGAGTTTAAAAAATAATTTATAAATAAAAATTTTCATCAAATAGCTTAATTAATCATAAACTTCAATGGAATTGGCATTCAACAGTATATTTTCTATTAAGGTAAAATTGTTACAATATAACAAAAGTGTTCATGAAAGAAAATTAAATGGATATATAGTGTTGATGGTAATATAAATGATATTATTTATATTAAACACACAACAAACACTTATTATCATTATTATGATTATTCTATCTTTCTTTTTCTTCTTTTTTTTTATTTTAAATAAAAGTTCATCTCATCAATATTTCATTTTATTTATTTACTAGAGAACAAAAAAAAAATTGCACAGACTTTGTAAGTAGGGTATGTGGAGATGCTTCTAAGGTAAAAAAAAATAAAAAAAAGAAGAGAAATAGCAAACAAAACAACAGTAGCATATTCTATAAGTAACAAAGTAAAAAAAAAAAAATACCTAGCATAAACACACATCAACTATGTTGCATAACAGCTTCTTTGTTCTTTTCAATTGAGCCTTTTTTACCTTTTTTCTATCTAAACTTAAAAAAAAAAAAAGCGAAAACGAAGAAAAACTTTTTTATAAAATGTTGAAAGAAAATATGTAGGCTAAACGATACAAACATCAGCTCAGTACGTTAGAAATGAAAAAAAAGAGAAAGCATAAAAATAATAAATTATTAATAAAAAAAAATTTTTTTTTTTGCAAAAACGAAAATAATTACAAAACATTAAATATTTAAATAAATATTAATAAAGTATTCTCTGTTATAATATTTTCAATTTATTATGATATGTAATCAGGGCTTCTATATGTTGTTCGTTATTCAACGATGCAACGATGTAAAATATGATTAATGGAACTGGAACTGTGATTAATACACCAGAATATTGTAGTTAAGATGTTTTTTTTTTGTAAATACGCTAAGTACAAAAAGTAGTTGTTATCCGTTATTTAACAAAATAACATAACAAATATATTGCTTCAGAGAACGGCGATTTGATCAGTGCATCAAAGGCTAAATTGCAGTTCTTATATTCCCCAGGGTTCCGTAATTTGAATATATAAACCTAGTTTGCTTACCGTTACATAAAAAAGCTTTTTGCATCCCTGAATATAGAATTAATAACAAAATATGTAAATTATAAATAAAAGCTCAGAAATAAATCACAAAAATTTTAAACGTTTCCAAAGCTGTTACCAATTTATCAACTTCCTTTATTGTTTAGTTACGAATTTATCATTTATTTTAATAACATCGGTTATTTAATAATAAATATTAATTTACCTATTCAACAAGCTGTTATTATGAATAGAAATATTTTCAATAGAATATAAAATATAAATAAATTATTCAAGATTATTCTCAGGACCACAATAATATAGTTTGTTGGCGATCATATCATGATGATTTATCAATTTTTAGTTTATTAAAACTTTTAATTATTTTTTATTTTTTTTTTTATTATAAATTCATGTGCTATACATATTATGATAAATGTTTAATAATCAAATATTATTTTATAATTTAAATAGAAAGCTTTTACCACGAAAATTAAAATAATTTATATAAAAAAACTAAAATTATGCATTTAACTAACACGAAATAAGGAATTTATAAAGCTATGAATAAATAACTTTTCTCCCGATAAACTATATTAAATTATTAAACTTTAAAACAACCACGAATCCTAAATGATATGAATTAAAAGTATAAAAAAAAACAACTTTCAGAAGTACTTTGCGTATTCAGGAGATTTTCTGTATTTTTTATTTCGTTTAATAAGTTTCTGCAGCACAATATTTACAAAGATTTAGCTGGTTTTATTTATTTATTATTATTTTTTTTTTCATTACAATATTATCTTTGGTGCATCTATAAAGGTCAGCATTTATACGTTTTATAAAATTTTATTAACAAAATAAAATTCGTTAAAAGACTTAATCGAAAACACTTTTGTTTAAATTGTTTTTACTTTTTATTTTATTTTTCAAAAGAAAATTAAAAAATTTTATTATGACTTATTTTGAAGATTGTACTTTTCTTAGAAGCATTAAGCTTTTAACGTGACTCCTCTTTGAAGTTGTTTTTTTATTTAAATATTTTCTTATATGTAAATAACCTTTTGGTATAATTAAGGAAATAATTCCGAAATTCAAAGATATGTTTTGATAAGAAATTGCATAAAATAATCTTAGCATTAAACCTATGTATAAAGAATTAATAAAACATAAACCAAAATAAAGAATTGGCAATAAAAAACAGAACGTATGGTTTCAAAAAATAAAATTGTAATCATTTTCCTAGCTGCTAAGCTAATTTAAATTAATTCCTAATATGTTTACCAAATTAAACAGACGATGGATGATAAATATAATACAATTCATAAAAATTGTATATTTTGCTTTCTTTTATTGGATTAACTAATCTGAATAGTTTCTATCTTGTGACGAATGTTATTTATGTTAAATACTTGTAACTAGACTAGACTATTCACAGTATTTAAATATATTGTTTTTTTTTTTTGTTACAATAATAAATCCTTTGTTTTTGTTTGATAAAATAACTCACAAACAAAATCGTAATTAATTGGAATTTTATTATATGTTTAAAGAAAATTTATGCAAATCCCATAGTTGGGGATATAGGTATTTTAGTTTATTTTCAATTGTCAGTCTTATTTGTATACTGTTATTACATAAAACCGATAAATTCTTGATCCTTATCAATAATATAAAAAAATCTTCCCACTCTACAAAAACAAATGCAACATATATACGCCAACGTCAACCGAAAATTTATTCATGATTTCATTCTCTGTTTCTTTTTTTTTTTTTTTAATCAATTATTAAGAATTTTTTTCCCGTATTATTGAAAGAAAATCAAACAACAAAAGTATTTTAATAAAAAAAAAAAATAATAATAATAATAAATTTAAACATTTTCTCAAGTAATTTAATAATTTACCGTAGGCCATATTGTTATTTATCAAATTTTTTATTAATAATAAGTGAAGTTAATAGAAAAAACAAACAACAATGTTATAAAACTAATACCAGATTACAAAATATACTTAAATCATCATATAAATTTTAAAAATAAAAAAAAACGTCGGACTTTGTTATTAACTTTACTCATCAATATTAGCTCCTACTCGAAAATCAAGTAACAACTTTCTTCTACTTTGTATAATATTCATAAGGGAAGTAAAAAAATAAACTTTTATTTGTGCTTTTTTCTTCTTTTTTTTTCGTTACTAAATGCAAATTAAATGAGTAAAGTTTGTTTATTTTATTTCACATTTTCTCTTTCTTTATAAACGAAAGAAACAACGTAATGTTTGCGGCTACTATAATGTCATTTATGTAAATTTGATTAAAGTTATATTTTACGTTATTATTTGGTTTGGAAATTTATATAATTTTCTTATCAGCTTATCAAAAAAAAAAATAAAAAATATATTTGTTGCCCTAAATCACTTAAAAAAATAAATAAAAAAATTCAATTCAACAAATGAAAATACAAAATTAATGGTTCTTTCTTTTTCTTTTTTTATTAACTTTAACATTAACTTTGAGAAAGTTTAATCAACAGAGAAATTATTTTATTTTATTTTCTTTTATAATATAATTTGGGGTTTTTAACCTTTTCCATCAAATAATTGTTTAACGTTACCATAACAAGTTGTTGTATACAGTGTCATTTGTTAAGTGAATTAAAACTATGTTATGAATTGTCAGCGGTCATGTTTAATAAATCGCACTTAATTATCAAAATACAATTAGTTACGATGGATCAGCTATATATAAAACTGAAAAATATTATTTAGTATTATCTCACGTGCGAGCAACAGTTAAGGACATTTACGCACGAGATCAACAGTTTAAAGAGCATTTTTAGAGAAATTTTTATTACAAGCTCGTTCACCGCAACCTTTTTCCATTTTTATATTATTCAAAATAAATTTTTAAATAGAAAATATTAATCTTTTGCTAAGGGTAATTTTTAAAAACCCATCTAGAATTGAATTTCATGGCACACATGCCCCTTATAACAGATATTTTAATAAAACCAAAATAACGAGGAATCCTTCATTTAAATAGATAACACTTATAGTTATTTGTCCTAAAAACTTTTTACAGGTATTTACTATTGTTTGGAAAATCCTACTGACTTATATAGCGCGATTTTCATTCAGGAACTTTTTTAATTTTTACTATAAATCATAAAAAAAAAAAAGAAAATAAAACAAACTTTTCCTATTTACTTTAACAAAGTAAATATTTACTACAAAGCTTTTATATTTATCACAGAAAGACACAAAACTAAGTAAACTTTAAGGGAAAATAAATAAATTCTTTAACTTTAATAAAAGCTTGTCAAAAAAAAGTAATATAAATACATAAAAATCGCAATATGATTTGTTTATATATTCGTAACATTTCTACTATTTGTTTAATATTAGAATTTTTTTTTTTTTTTTTGTATTATTTATTTTTGTTACTCTTATATCAAATTGTGTATCATATGCAAATGACTTGAATAAATATATTAAAAGAGAAGCGAAAAAGCAAGACCAGCAGCTTTGAAGATATTTTTTGTTTTTTTTATATATATTTATATTATTGATAAATATTTATGAATTCAATTGTCAAAATAAAATAAAATAATTAGGAAAATATTGGTTAGTGCTTTAATATTTTTTTACAAAGCTTTAACTCTTTAACTTTAATCTCTGGCAAACAATAAACTTTTTTTTTACCAATTATTAAAGCTAACTTTCGTATTGGCAAAACACTTTACAATTTACTTTAGTAACTTCAATTAAAAAGTGAGATAAAAAAAATTCTCTACTTTTCACAAGTAAATGAAATTAAGAAAAAAGTAAAGTAAAGATATAATCAACTAATTTTAAAGATAAACTCTTGCTGAAATAGATATAAAAAATGAAATAGCAAACAAACCAAAAAAATTAAATTCGTCTGAATAAAAGTTTGGTAAATAAAAAAAATAATAATAATTATAAATTATCTTTGAATAAAATTGCTTAAGGAAACAGCAACATCGTAAAAAAAAGTAAATAAAGCTTTTAAAAAAGCTTGCTAATAATAAAAAAAAAATCTCTGAACAATTCAACAATTGACCGAGTTTTATTTGATTGCTTATTTATTGTCTTTTATTTGTATGTTTAGCGGACACATTTTTCGCATGTTAACACAAATATGGTAGATAACAGACACACATAATAAACAATAAAAATAGAAAACACCAATTTGTACATTTACTACAGAAAAATTCTGTTAAATTCGACCTAAAAATACACAAAAAGACATAATGATTTAAGGCCAACGTATCTAGGTCATAACTTTTGAAAATCATATTTAATGTATTATTGTATACTTCCTAAGAGAGTCAACATAGATTTTTATTTAGCAATTGCGAAACCAAAAAAAAAAAATGTTTGAAAGTTTACGAAGAAAATTTAATATAAATCTAATGAAACTGCTGGTCAATACTTCAAAATTTTGATTTAATTTCTAATTAGAAATGTATCTAATATAAAGAATAAAGAACTTAGTTTCACCGCTTTAAGCTTCAAAACATCGAATATATTGATTAATTAAATCTCTTGAGTTTAAAAAAATTATTACCATAAATTTATCAGTTGTTCTAATAAGGTAAGAAGTAATTAACAAACAAATGTTAAAACTTCATCTGAGATATAATGATGTAATATGAATGGAATATTGATTAAACTTTAAAGTTATGTATAATAAACAATGCAAGCTAAATCAATCAATAAATTAAACAAATTTTAAAACCAAAATGTGCAGAATCAAAGCAATGCTGCAGATTTTTTTTTTTTTTGTAATGCCAACTAAAATTGTTTTAATTTATGAAAATGTATTCAATGACATTTCAATACCCGAATAAAAAACATTAAAGCAAAAAGTTACCAAAAAAAAAAAGCGAAAAAGTTTTTCAAATTGTCGTGTCAAGTAAAGTAAACCAAAATTATATAAATGCAGCAAGTAGATTTTATGCTACTTAATTTTGAAGCCTGGTTCCATTATTCCTTTAAGGGTATTTTATTTATATATTTGTTTGTGTTATAAGAGCATAAATGTAAAGCACAGTAATAACAAATTGTGACAACATAATTTCTTTCATCGTTGTGAACAACAAAAATAAAAAAAAAAGTTCACTCTGTCTAGCGTTGGATTGTTAAATCTTTGACTAAAGTTTGTCGTTTTTTTTAATAACATTATAGACAAACTGATATAGACTTTTAATTTTATTTTTTTATGTCACGACTTAGAAATTACTACCATTCTTTAAAGAAAAAAGTTTTTTATTAAAAAATTATTATTATTATTATCAAGGAAATTTATGCAACAGAGGAAAAATTTTAAAGTGAGAAGAATAATAATAAAATAAAAAAGAATGGAAAATTCATATTAACATCTCATTTGTGTTTTATATATATAAGTTAAGCAAAAGTTATTATAAAGTAAATTATTAACAAAGCATATAATTATAACTTAATTAAGTACGTTAACGTAGAAGAATATATCACTGCAAACATATGTTTTGACAATTAAAAGTAGTAACAATAACAATAAAATAGTAATTTAAAAGTAAATAAAAGCTTATAAATTAACATTTATTTTTATTATAATTATTATTAATTAAATATGTAGAAGATAATTACAAAATTTATTACATTTATAAATATTTACACTCATTAACGCTGTTAAATAAATAAAAAGGGAGAAAAAAAACAAGAAGAAAATTCTGTTGTCTCCTCAATTATGGTCGTAATAAATTACTTAAGACTAGACATGCTGTCCACACAGTAAACGGTGATTTTATTCAGATTAAAATTGCAAATAAAATTAATAAAAAAAAAAGTAGGATTTTTGCAGCAGGAATTATGAAAAAAAAAAACATTTTTGTTTTATGACTTTATTTATTTATTTTAAACTTTTTTATTATAAATCGCTGCAAGAAAACTTTAAGAGAGAAAATAATAGAAAAAATTATTTAAAGTTAAGCATACAAATTTTTGAAAGATTTTCCAAAAAAAAAAATTAAAAGGAAAAGAAGGAAAATCTATATAATACTCAGTTTAAGCGTTAAAAGTTTAAGTTTATATGTTTGCGATGATTTTGTATGAACCAAAAATGAAAAAATAAAAAATGTTTTAATAGAACTTAACATTCTTATTTAAATCCATATGTGTAACCTAGATTTTCATTAAAATAAAATATTAAATTATTTTTTTTATTTATAATTTTTTTTTTTTTAAACAATTTCCATCTGTCGCATTGCCGCTATTAATGTTAAACTAAGTAGAAATGAAATTATGGGAAAATAAAAGAAAATCTAGATTCTACATTCAAATCGTTAAAGATGGTCAAATGGTTGCAACTACATTTATTCTAATGATAAGAACATAATAAGTTTAAGTGGTTCTGTAAAAATGCAAATCTTGATATTCAAATTTATTAAAAAGATTTTATTTTATAGTTTTTTAAATGTTTGAACAATTTCAAATGGAGGCGCCTGGTATAATTTAAGAATTCAACTTGAAATGGTGGAGACGCCAGTTTTTTTCATTTTTTTTTTAACTTACTTAAACATTTACAATAGCAAATCACTAACTTGTCATTTCGTTTCTCAATTCTAATATATATTTCATTTTGAAACCCGTAGCTATGTTTGTTGGCACCCTTTGCAAATGCCTAAAATGAGTAATAGAAATAAATGTGTGTTTATTCATTTCATACACAGTAATCAGGCGATTTACGTGTGAATCAAGTATTTCTCACTATTTAAATATTCAAGAAAATAAAAATTGGGATTTATAATTCTCTAGCATTTGCTTCAATGCTGATAAATTGTTACAGTGCTGTGCATTTTTAATAAAATTTTATTTAAATAAAACTTTTGTAAATATGATTATTATTTTTATTATTAATATTGTATATGGTATAAATATTTATATTGCAATCACTACAAAAAAGCACAACAAAATATTATATTAAAGCAAAAATTTAAAAACTAAAAAAATAGAAACGGAAGATAGATTTTTTTATACTATAATACGATAAGATACATTATATAATACGTACAATCAAAATTAGATTTATTTTCAACAAAATGTGCTTCACGACAAACAAGTATAAATTTTCTATACAATGATATAAATTAATGTTAGGTTGGCTTCAAAGATATATTACTACAGATATAAAATAGAAAAGTTTACAAAAAAAAAAATAAATAAATAAAAAAAAGGGAAAAATAAAACAATTTTTTTTATTTTCCCTTTTTTATAATAAATATTTTCTTGTTAGCGTAAAAATTAATAACATTAAATAATTATTTTTCTATTAAGTTTTTTTAAAGCTTTACAAAATTTATTTCTAAACCACGCATTATATATAATTTGATTTATTTTTTAATTTAATTGAATTATGTATGCAAAGTGAAATTCTTATCGAGTCTATATATAGTACAAACAGTTTTTCTTCTCTTTTTTATTTGTTACAGCATCAATGATACTAACTTTGTTTTTTGCAATAGCACGTGCAATTAATTATTAGCTCCATATTTTATTGAAGTATATATTACAATTCTGAATATCAATCAAAATTTAAAAACACTCTTCGTAATGTTTACTGAAGTTTGGTATGAATAAAGTTGATCGACTTTAAATTTAAAAATAATACTATTAAGGAGGGATATTTGTCCCTAAAATATTATATTACAATTGTGACTAACAATTTAATCTAATTTTTCAGCTTTCTTCACCAATAGCTCAAATTTATAATTAAAAAATAATATTGAAGTTAATAAGTCAAGATTATTTACTTTAATTTAGCTTAGATTGATAACGAATATGTGTTACTCTGCACATCGTTTGATACAACATTCTCAGCATTCGTTTTAAACAAAAATTCCCAAAATTTTCTTGATCATTCCAACCAAAAATATAATAGCAATTCATGAAATTAAATTATATTTAAGTTAGTGAATTAATAATATATAATTTGTTTTTTAAACACAAGTAATATTTTAAAAGTGTAACACCTATATATCCGCTGAAATAATTTTTTTTTGACGGGTATATGTGCGGTAAAAATGAGTAAATTTAATGGTTTTCTTTATTATTATTTTTATATGCATAAAGCATGTGTATAACACTTTAAAGGTAAGGTATTACCAAATTATATGCATCAGAACCTCTAAAGCCTAAGCTAAGAACATTACAGGAAGTTTTATTGTTAGTCATTTGCATAATAAAAACATGACGGAATAAAAATGAAAAGAAAACATAACCGAGAAAAGAACAAACTAACAGCAAAAATAAAATTCTATATCAAAGTTTAATATAAACATATAAAAGTGAGCACAATAATTTACTTGTTTTCCTTTATAATTTTCTATACTTATGCTTAACTTTTCTTCTTTCTTTTTTTTTATTTTTTTATTATTATAAACACGTAGAGAAAGAGAAAAAAATTAATTTACTTACTGAAAAAATAAAGCGAAGAAAAATCGAGTCTTATGTACACGGTTGTATTATACTAATTTGCAGCAAGGCAAGTTTTATAAACATCGAAAATTTAAAAGAATTAGGCAACTAGTGGCTTTAATATGTCACATAAATAAGATTAGAAATTTAATATAAAAACCAAATTTCACAAACACTACAACCAAAATAAGTGTTAAATAAAAAAATTTATGTAAAAAAGCCAAGAAAAATACGAAAAAAAAAAAAATAAATAAAAAACTCTGACAACAGAATGTCTGACACTAAAAACAATAAAATAAAATAAATATTTTACACAATCTAACCCTTTTTCGATGAAAAAATTGAAATAATAAAAAAGTCAATAATAAAAATTCACAACATAATCCTTGAAAGCTTAAGTAATAAATCCAAAAACCAAAAAGAATTTAAAAAAAAATATTTTTTTTTTGTAAGACTTTAAACTTTTAAGTTCTTTGTTGTTTTCTTTTTATTTGAATAGTGTTGAATTAATTATATTACTGCCAATAAATAAGCAACTTTATTGATTTTGATCATAAAAATTAAATCAAAGCACAAAAGGCAAGAAAACTTATGCAAACAGATTAAAAGTTAACAACAAACAACAAACTAAATTTTATTTTTAGATTATTATTGTTGTTTTCTATATTAATTAATATTTTATTAAGTATTAAAACTTAACTCTTTGAGCAACAATATAATTGTTGAAAAAAAAATTAAGCAAAACATAAGTTAAAACAACTAACTAACTTAAAACATAAAAAAATTACATTTGAGTTAGAAAATATCAACTAATCTTTACAAAACTAATCTATAGGAAAAACATCCTCAATATGCTTTGTTTTGTGTCTAAATAGCAAATTAACACGAATTAAAAATAACAAATCAGACCTGTCTTTTGCGTTTTACCACTGCATACACAATAAGATTTAATCCCATCATATTATCTTAATATATAAAACAGGATGTAGGTTTTAGACAAATCTTTAGAAACTTAAAGCTCACAACAAAGCTTTTGTAGGAAAACATACTAAATTTTTAAACCTTTATAATGGTAACAACAGTTATAGTAAATCTAACATACTAAACACCTTTTTTATAACGTAATTTATAAAGCACCAATCATAATTTTTCTAAACACCACTTCTTTTTTTTCGTTAGCACAACTTATAACTTATTTACAATCATTAAAAATACTATAAAACACTAACAGTTTATTTAAAATTAAATTTTAAATAATTATACCAAAAAACGAAAAAAAACTTTTTTTATGTTAATTACACAAAATATTCAAGAAAAACTTTTTATAGCAACAACAAGCCTTGCTACCAACATTCGCAACAACAACACCATAAAATAATAAAATAAACGTTAATAAAGTACATCATAAATAATTAATTATAGCTTAAGTTCCAAGTAAAATTGTTTCCAATAAAAATTAAAATGAAATTTTTCTTCTTTTTTTTTGTTTTTAAATGTTTGATTTTTTAATTATCTACAAAAGAATAATTTTTTTTTATTTTATCTTTAAAACGTGCGTGACATATTCGGTAATTTGTTAAATCAATAATTAAAATTAAACAAAGAAATAAAAACAATTATATTTTTAATCGCAATAATGATAAAAATATAAAACATTAGGCAAGCGAATATAATAAAAAAAAAGCTCTCACCATACATAAGTACACAAGAACAACCGATAAGGTTATTAATGAAATTAAAAAACCGTTAAAAAAGGAATGAAAATACGTTTTTATCTATAAATAGAAACGTTAGACAATATAAAAAAGTCTTGATGAGCAAATTAGGCAACAACAAAAAAAAAATAATAATAATAATAAAAATTTAGACCTTGTGCATTTTTCCTCTACAAAAACCTTTCTCCTTTATGATTAAATCCATCAAGCAGAGCAAACAATTGTTTCATCAATCTTTTTCGTTTTTCATAATTTTTATTTTTTGTGCTTTGTAACTTTTTTTTCGATGCTGTCGGTTTTCCATTTATTTGTTTACTTAAAAAAGAAACAGAAAAGCACACACGCACACACAAAAATTACTGACCTTCTAAAAAAAAAGGGGAAAAAAAAAGTTCCTTGAATACAAGTGAAGAAGAATAAAACCAAAGAAATCATTTTTGTTGTCTTTCTTGATATTCTGGCGCCCCTTAACGCTGTTATTGTTTTTTTTTTCTTCTTCTTTTCTATTGATTTTTCCTATTATTTTTATTGGTATTAACAAAATACAATTATTATTTTTTTAATCACATTAATAAATATGTAAATATTTAATATTAAATTTGGAGGTTTTTTTTTACATGCTACAAGGAAATTAGTTTTATAAAGTTTTGTTTATTTTTCTTTAGGTCAAATGAAAATTCTATGATTACTACTTCAATAATCAGCGAAAAAAAAAAAAAAAAACGGTAACAAGAAGTACTTGGGTTGAGTCGAAAGCATTGAATATTATTGACAGCATTAAAAAAGTTTTCGCGAAAATATTTTCATATTTTTCAATGTCACATGTACGAAAATAACTAATTTTTTTTAAAAACAACAATAGTGTAAAAACCAGTAAATAACCGGTAAATGAATATAATTTATCAATTCGATAATAAATCAAGGGTTAAAAAGGGTTAAAAAAATAAAGCTTCAACAAAACTGACTAATTAATAAAGAAGAATTAAAAAAAAAATCAGAAGAAAAACATCAAAAAATTAATAAATAAAAATAGACACATAAAAAACATCAATCAAGAGATTCCGTTCATTCATATATAAATTATGTCATGATAGAAATAAATGTGCTTTGTGTGCGCAAACGTAATAAATAAATTATCATTCGGAAAGCTTTCTTGATTTTCTTTTTCATATATATATATTTTTCATTCTTAATTCATTGTGGGATGAGCCTGTTGGTTTCTAGTTAGTAGTGATAACGTCACGGTGCCACATTGACTCTCCTAAAATATTATTTTTATAATAAAAATAGCTATGATGACGACACAATAGTCCTTTATATTATACTATAGCAAAAAAAAAAAATTATTAATATTCAAAAGCTAAACAATAATTCATTTGAATAATATTCATTACGTTTTCTATCCATGTTCAGTACACAATTTTTAAATGGATTTTTATTTTCCTTATTAACTTTCCTAATTTAAATTTTAAAGTACAACAATAAGATCCTTTTTTCCTTATGGCAGTAATATTCGTTAAACCAATCGTGTATAACAACAATTTATAAATCACATTACGTTTCCCTTTTTACTTATTTTATAAATTACGTTTCACTTAATTTATTATTATTGCATATTAAAAGAAAATAAGACAAAATCAATAAAAATAATAATTATTATAATAGCAATACACACATACACTTGACATGTCAATCGAATATGTACTCAACATTTTTAATTAATTAAAATTCACTTTACTAAATAAGACGAATATAACAAAGTTGAAAAGCTTTTTTGAATTTTAATTAATATTGAATATTAATATTATGCATCATAAATTAATTTCATTTAATTAATTAAAAAACTTTGTAGAATAATTAACTGAGCTAATCTTAGTAGCGATAATACATTTTATCTTGGTTTTTTTTTTTTTCGTTATTAATATTTTCTCTCTAATTATTAATCAAACGGTATTGCATAGTATATTAAAAATAATTTGATTAAAATCAGCAATAATAGAAAACAAAACGAAACAAAAACAAAAAACATAAATACATCGAAAAGGTTTATTAAATGACTAAACATAATAATTTATGAATAAATTGAAAATACAAAAAAAAAAAATTATTTACTCTCAATTGATTAAACAATAAATCAATCAACTTCTATTATAAATTAATTTATTAACATAGTAGTAATATAATAATTATAATTGTCTAACTACAATATAAAATCAATAGCACATTTTATAATTTTTTTAACAATATGTTGCTACTGTTAATGATTTTTGTTTTGTCATATGTCAAAAATATATAATCAATAATGACTGTTCATGATAATAGATATTTCTATTAACAAATATATATGCAATATAATCTCTCAATAAGCATCAAATTAATAATTAAACTAATAACGGTTTTAATTTTTTTAGTGAAACTATTTCCAACCACATTGATGAAATTAAATTAACAAAATTAATTCTTCAATGTGAAAGCTTTTACTTTGAAAAATAAATAATTTATTTCAATCATTAATTATGAATTAATAAAGTGACTTTATAATTATACATAAAAGTACTTTTCTAAATTAATTATTTTTATAATCAGTAAACTATGTGCCAATTAATTGTCATTAAGTATTTGAAAATCGTTATATGTAAATGTGTTTGAATAAATTTTAGAGCAAGAATATAATTTTAGAAAGTCTGATTAAAGGTAATTATTTGTTAAATACACTACAATTAAAGATAAAAGTAATCTTTACAAATGCTATTAAAGGAACTATGTTTAAAAAAATTAATATTTATAGTAATAAATTTCTGTTATATATTAGTAAAATGAAAGAAGGAGGCAAAAATGTTTAAAGGTAAAATTATAGCAAAAGTAATCAGACCACCCACATGCATAAATAACATCTCTCAAATTACGCTTGTGTTTAGATAAACAATTTTCAATTATTCAAAACAAACCTCTAATCAAAACTATTACAACTATAAACAAAAATTACTAGGATATTAATTAGTTTCAACATCAGTTTCAATTTAAAATTTCATAATGATAAAAAATCAAGCTAAAAATGTTAAAATGAAAAAACTGTGCTTTTCCTTTATTACACTACAAACGAAAAAAAAACTAATCAAACTTTTATCCTCTCATGAGTTTAAAATTCGGAAAACATTCTTCGTTTGTCTTTTTTAGCACATAAATAGAGATATAAATGCTTATGCGGAAAAAAAAGGTGAAGAATTGAGCAAAAACACCAAAAAACTTAATGGCAATCAATCATACAGGATGTCCGAGAATTTACATTAGAATATTGAATAAATAAATTTATCATTTTACACACAAAATAAAATAAAGTTATCATTTTTCTTTTAACCTTTATGTATTACATATATGTATGTACATTTATACATTTTTATATTTGGATCAGTTTTTTTTTTTCTCCTGACCGGATATATGACACACAAATAAGTCATAAAAAAATATCACTTTACACAAACGTAATATAGAAAAAAAAATCATTTCAAATTATTAGTGGTGCTAAAAAATAGAAAAGTTTTTTGCTTTTCTCATTTTTCAATTGTAAAATTAAATAAAAAAATATGTATTGAACATTAAAATTTAATTCACCTGTGCTTGTTAATAACTTTTTAATCTATATAACCAGTGCCGCAAACTATGTTAAACATTTACCCATTTTTCAATAGTTTTTAAAAATTAATAACAAAAAATCTATAGAAATTTATAGCGAAATTCTGATATAATCTGGAATAGAGGTGAGCATGAGTTTTATAACTTTTTACTCGTATTTTAGAAAACGTTTTTAAATAATATCTGTAAATAAATGAATGCAATACCGGTATGCAGCGTATCTAAATCTCAAAAAAATTTAAACCGAAACTTCCAGATATTTTTCATTATCTATTCAGAAACAAAAAAAGCTCAAATATTTTGAAGAAAAAAAATGCCTACACGAGTAATTAAAGCGCCTGTATGATATCAATTTGAAAATTTACTTTTCATTCCATTCGCATTGAATATTGAAATTTTGATTTTATATTTTTTATAAATACTGAATTTCCGGTATTTGTTTTTTCGTCCGATATTGGAAATTCTACTTTATTCTTTATTCTTTACACTGAGAGGGATGAGTAAAGTTTTTCTAATGATGCTAAATGTAGAATAATTAGTAATAAAGTAATCAAATAATTAATAATTTATATTAAATGTTTAATTTTTGCATTTTATAGTAATTTTCCTGTTATTTGTTTTCAATGTTTATCAAAATTAATGCTTAATATTGTATGCTGGTTATGCGTAGGTTTTATTTGTATATATTCTGTTTCTATATATATTTCTTTTATATTTACTTGTTATAATGAATAATTCAACAATTTGAATGTATCCAGCCCTCAAGACTACATTTCCACCTAAAGCTATATTGAGACCTACATAGGGATTTGCTACTGTTTTACCTACACTTTTCGCCTTTATTTTTTAACATAAATAAATCTATATACAAAAATACAAATACCAAATAAAACTAAACAAAAAATAAATAAAAAGAATACCCTTTAAACGAAAAGGATTACTTATAGCCTACACATTATGTGCGAATAAAAATTCTGTAATCAAATTACAAATTAATAAATTTAATAATTCATGTAATAAAAATTATTAATAATCAATATTTTAGTGTATTTACCCTTTTCTATAATTTATATTCATTTTATGGTTTCGTTTTAATTAAGTATCGGTCTACACCACTAATTATTGTTACAAAAAAAATTGATTTTTGTATTTAAAGGAAACAAAAAAAAAAAAAAAATTCCAATTGATTATATTTTCAGCACCGAAAATGTTGTAAAAAAATCAAATTAATTAACTTTGAAGAATGCGGTAAAAATTTTATAACTTAATAAAAAAATATAAAGAAAGTTTAATTGAAATATGATATTTTTGAGTAAACCAATTTTTAATTTAAATTACCAAATTCTTGAATGAGTTTTTTTTTTTTTTTCATTTTATTTTATTTTACTTGGTTTCTCTTATAGATTTATTTTGTGTAACTTGTTGTCTATCAGGTGCTTTTTATATACATAGATATATATTTTTTTTATCATCATTTTCTATTCTATTCCATTCAATTACATATTTTGTCAAAATATAATAAATAAATATATATAGATTTGTTAAGGCCATCACAAATTATATTTAAGAGGATTTCAATGTATATATTAATTAACCTGTCTTGCTTTGAATATTTATTGTTACCAAGACAGGATAAAAAAAAAAACCTTTTTAGTCATTTATTAACATGTATATTGATTTCGTAAGTAAAATACAATTTATATTAGACCCATATATAATTAAAACTCGACAATCTTTTTATGGTTTTCTTTTTATTTCTTATAATATTCTAGGATAGTAATTTACGCTTATTATTTATTCAGACTTATTGGATCTTCGTTGTTCATTAATAATATAGAAACGTTAAATACTTAATAAACAAATTAATTCAAATGTAATACAATTCACCCCTTAATTCACATTATAAACTTATCTTAAATTAACTGACACAAGTCTTAATGTTATTTTTCTATTCTGAATACAAAAAAAAAGGATCAAATAAATGAAACCGAAGCATTTTTTTATTGATACCGATATCTATTTTTATTACAATTATTTAAATTTAGATATCAAAAAATCTTAAAATAACAAAAGCTCTTATATTGCGATAAGAAACCCCCTAAATAAGTATAAAATGAAAACTGTATTTAAGGTAGAAACTTCATTATTTATTTTGTAATAAATAATGCTTTTGTAAACAAAATATTGATTTCACTGTAATATATATATATATATCAAGGATAGGTCAAGCATTTATCTTAATTATTATTTGTTATATTTTTACTCAAATTACAGATGGTTCTTCATCTAATTCTATTTTATCCTAACGTAAAACCATGAGTTTGAAAAGTATATTTATTCTAGAAATTTTAAGGGATTATATACTTCAATTACCTTAGAGTAAGTAAAACTGTGTGATAGACAACGTCAAGTTTTATTTTTATTTACTTAATCGACTATTAGAGATTTGCTCTTCATTATATTCTTAAATTACTAATTCGGTCATACCTTTGACTGACATACACCGTCTGCTGTTTTGTTACACGTCTGTCAATTACCAAAAATAAAATAAAAAATTACCTATTTTCACACAGGCAGCATAAAAAAAAAAATTAAAATTAGCAACAGTAAAACCTACATCAAGAATAAATGTCAAGCCGCAATTAAACATTGATTAGCTTTATTTTATTATTTTTCTATTTCAACTCCTCAAATTACCATTTAAATCAAATTTTATATAAAAAAGCGAATAAAATGACATAAAATATATTAAATAATTTAAAGTAGAAATAAATTTCCGCATACATATATTTATTGTTTTGTTTTTCTAAATCAACGATTTTTTGTTTTTCTTTTCATCTGCAAAATAAATAACAACAAAAAAAAATCACGTATGACAAATTGGCAGCCGTTGTCGTAATCATCATTATTGTTATTATTAATAATATTATAACAATATCCACAACCCTTATTCTCTGTTTTCTTGTTTTATTATATTTCTATGTCTTTTCCATAAAATAAATAAATCTGTATAAACTCTTTTATGATAATTTTCAAGAATTTATAGGGTAAAGCTTTGAATTGCTGTCAAAAAATAAATACGAAAACAGAAAATTAAAATAAAAGGCAAGACATAGGCCATTTTAAATAAAAAAAGCACACAAAAAAAACAATAGATAATCAATTTATAAAAAAAATAAATCATTGCTTAACAGTATTGAAATGTACTGAGTAAAGCACTGTAGGTGAGTGGATTTGATGGGTGGTTTTATTGCTTTATCGTTTTATTTCTTTTATTAAAAAAAAAATAAAAATATACAACAACGAAAAATTTAAATGCACAAAACAAGCAAATAAAATGCAAATTTCACTCTCAACAAACATTACATTAAATTGATAACAAAATGAAAACAATTTTTAAAAATATGAAAATGCGAATGGACTTTTTATTTATTAAACCGCATGCAGTTGAATAAATTTTTGATCTCCTACATTTGGTTTTTCATTGTTTCAAAAGCTTATTTTAAAAAAAAAAAACACAAATAATTTTAATATATTAAAAGTAATAAATTTTTGTTCTCGGTTTTAATTTATTATTAAAATATTTTTTAATATTTATCAAAAAAAAAAAAATAAAAAATTTAGCAAAACGAAAGAGACGTTTTTTTTTCGGTTTTGTTGGCAAGAAAATTATTATGTTGAACGCATTTTAATGCATTATTATTGTTTTTATTTTAAAATTTATTACTTAGTAAGCTTTATTATTGAAATCAATAAGAAGTAAAGCACTTTTTGGCTTGTACACCATATAACGATTTTTTTTTTTTTTTTTTTTTAGTTCTTCATTCATTTTTATCTGCAAACCAGCAAAATATGTAAAACAGATCAGTTGTGCCAAAATTAAAATACTAACAAAGACAATATATTTTTACCTTTTATTTAAAATAAGTGGTAAGCTCAAGAGATAGATTCATTAAACTTACTTTACCTAATATTAAAGCTTCTTCTATAATATTTATTAAACTGATTGAATAATATTTCGAAATCCATCTGTTGAGTTTTCAGATATTACAAAGAATTTTTCGTTATCATATCCTCGAATATTTACGGATAATTTTTCTAAATTCTATATATAAATAATTTCACAGCACAAATAAATATAATAATAAAAACAATTTGTTAAACATAGCCAAAAAAAAAATTAAAAATATTATCTAAAAGGGTAAAAAAAATATATGAATAAAAATTTTTGTTATCCTGAGTAATAAATAAAAGCCGAGATAGCAAAAAAAAAAAATATATACAAGACACCAAAAATAAATATAAATTAAATAAAAGAAAAGAGTTGTTGAAAGATTTTTTTTATTAAGGTTTATGTATTTTAAATAAATTTCCCATATAAATATAAATATATATATATATATATATTTGAATGTTGGCTAGTCTTTCTGTCTCCCGAAATACCAAAAACCAACACATAAAAATCAGTATTTATATATATAAAAAAACATTTTTATTTTCCTTATTATATAAAACTTTTATTTATTTTATACGTATCCAAAGTTACTTTATATGTTTAGCAAACATAGGGAATAAAAAACGAAAGAAAGGATAAATGTTTAATCATGATTCGATTCGATACGATTGGTAATAATCATAATCATGACAATAATAATAAAACAAATTATGCAAATAACTTAAAAAAAACTTCTGGGACTATGTGCGAATAAACGGTCTGCATCCTAAACGCCCAACAAATAACTCTAAAGCAAACACAAAATGTTATTTCAAGTGTAACAGTATACAAGGAAGTTATATGAGAAATGTTTACCACATTTTATAACCATAAAACTAACCGATGTTAATTCTCATTAATTTAATTTAAATATTTAATTCAGAAGAATTTCTGAAATGAAAGAAAAGCTTGGATTTTTCCGTTTTTTTTTATTCTTTTTTTTTTTTTGTAAAATAGTAAAATTGATGAATTTCTATACATAATTTAATTATAAGGGTCAATATTTGTAATTCTTAACTTTTCCAAATTGAATTATTTTAAATGATGTTGTTAATATTGCTTGTTAATATTTACCAAAAAAAAAAGAAGAAAAAAACTTGTTAAACCAAATTAAAATGTTACAGATTAATAAAGATAAAAATTCTAACAAAATGAAATGAAATTTCTCTACTAACCAGCCAGAATTATATTTTCCATACATTTGCGTACAAATATTTATTATTAGAAAAGTTTTATGAAGCTTTACGGTTAATGGTGCTTAAAAGTATTTAAAGCACATGTGTAATAATAATATTTCAAAGCATTACTTTGTGTCATCATCCAGGATAAAGAGAATTTAACTTAATCAGGTAAATAACCACAGAAATGTCAATTTATGACGATTTTTTTTTTAATTATTTATTTTAAAATTTAAGTTAGATAATAGTTCATTACTAATATTAACAAAAATCATCCATGTCATCTATAAACAAGACTTTTCATTAAAAAAAAAACTATGGTTAACACCACGACGATAAGAACAAGAGAAAAAAAGCTCATTTATAATCATTAAAATCCCTATAGTGCGATAGTTTTTCTTTATTTTACAAAAGCAAAATGAAATAAATAAATAAATAAGGAAAATTTAATTATGTTTAAACTAGAAAATTGAAAGAAAATTCATTTAGAATGTGAAGAAAGAAAGCTTTAAAGTGTGGTTCTTATTAGCATTCAACTGTATTAGCATATCAAGGATTAAAAGTTAATACTTTTTCAGAAATTCACTATTCAAGTTACAGCGAAAATTTCACGATAGACTTTAAGGATCTGCTTTATTTGGTTTTATAAATTTTACCTATTATGTTAATTTTTTTTTCATTTTTTCCTAAAAAATTAGCATAATTTCAAAGCGTAAAGACGAAAAATGATCACAAAATAAGGTGGACGACAAAGTAATTGACAATTTAATTATGACAGTTAATGCCTCATATTTAATCTACATCCAACTCTAATCTATTGATTAACATAATTGTTAATTGACTTTAATTCTGTTTAAGATTAGGATTGCAATTTTAGTTAAACTAACGCAGTTGTTCTCATTTAAATATCGGATATGTCTCAAAATTGAACGTATCAAAATTTCGCTGACTTATTAATTTTTAATTTAATGAATAAGGATCTAATAAAAGTTTATCACATATCAAATTTAAGTCGTTATACATAAAATTAAATATTTGATTTTATAGTCAAAGATTTCTATTAGTAACAACAATTTACAAGTAATACAATTTTACAACAAGATGCTATAAAGTTTTTATTAGTATCCTTAATCTTTTTTTAATTAGTATTTTATCTTTTATAATATTCAAGTGATGACTTTAGTTACCATTTTAAGTTTTAATCAATATATATAATAAAAAGATGTTTTATACTTACAATTTTAGTACAAACATCCACACTGATACTATTTAATTGTCAATCATTTTTGATATAATATTATTTAAAAAAAAAAAGCACAATATTAGATATTTATTACAACGGTAGAAAATTAAAAACCGGTTGACTTACACAAATTTTAATTTAAATGAAATTAAAAAGATGTAAACGACTTTTTGACAACTCTTAATAAATATATATATATATATATATATATATATATATATATATATATAACCAGTTTATGTTTTTTTTATTAATTAAATTTAAAAACTATTTTAATGACTTTAATAATAATAAATGTATTTTTAGCAGCTTCACGGAATTTAAATGATAAATTAAAGAGAGTACAAGAATACATCTACTATGAATGTAAATTCAAAAATTAAAAAAAAAAAACGATATTGCGCAATGGGTAGCAATTTAATTAAAATTAATAATTATAACGAACTTTTGGCAAATTTGCATTGGGTTTAGTCTCTTTTACTCGCTTTTATTTCATCAAGAAAAACGTTAGCAGTCTTGGAAAAGTTCGCAAACACTTTTTACATCACTAATTTTCATAATTAAAACCAAAAAAAAAAAAAAACCACCTAAACATAACAACACCACATAACATAACTAACATCGACAACATCAAACAAAAACATAAAAAAAGAAAAATTAATTTATAAAGCTCTGGACAAGTAATTTAATTTGAAAACAACACGAACAATGAGGAAGTTTTTGCTTTAGTAACTTTTATAACACACACTATAACAAATAATAGATAACAACAAAAAAAAAAACTTTATTATTTTTAAGAGCTTAAAGCATTGTTGTGCTTTAAATAAATGAAACAGTTTTTTTTTATGTTTTTCTTTTTTGTATTTGCAGCTATAACCTACACAACACTAAAATAACGAATGTAATTTTTTTTTTTTTTTTTTTTTTTTCGTTTTTATATTTCTAGTTTTAATAATTTTTCTGTAGTTATTTCAACCACACAATATTTATTTTTTTTTTTTTTTTTCACTTTTTAATAAAAAGAAAACTATAAAAAAAAATGTATGCTGACAGATGGCTTAAATAAACATCAACAAACACACGCGCACACACACACAGTGAGTTATTTAAACATAAAAATTCAAATTGAAAAGTTTAATCAAAAAAAAAATTATATTTCGAAAAAAACGTGGAATTTTAATTACAAAGTCGTTATAAACAACATTTTTGTTTTATTAATCAATTTTAGTTCATAACGAAACGTTTTTTTATAATTTTCAGTTCATAGTTATTTAATTTATTTTTTTTTTTTGTTGTTTTTTCCAAAATAACCCTTTACAATGGCATCTATCCCTTGATTTCACTTGATTAATACAGAAAAACGCAATTTACACTTTAATTTAATTGAATAATCACTGGATCGGCTGTTTAAATACTTCTGTATATATTTCTGCTATTGACCAAATAATTAATATTCATGTCGGGTAAATTTGTTTGAAGCAAATTATTTATAATAATAAAGCAAGAAACATAGAAAAAGCATGGGAATTGACTTAATAATAAACCACCGGAAACATATTTGTTACTTATTTTGGAAAATTTGAAAACGATATGTTTACTAATTATTTTAATTGAAATTTATTTTTATAAATCAAACCATATTTATATTGTCCTAATGAATGTTTTTACTTATCACTGTAAATAATTAATTAATGATAGATAAACATGTGCGGGCACATTTGTGGTAAAAGACATTGTGGGTGAAAAATTTGTAAAAATTAAAATTATATTTTCATTATACTTGTTATACTATTGAACTATAGGTGTCGCATTTACACTGTAAATTAAACAAATTTATGTGCCATGTATGTGACAATAGATTTAAGCCAGAAATATATTTATTTACGTAAACATAACCAAACAATATTTAATCTTACAAATGTGTAGTTTTCACCACATAATGTTTTAATTAATTGTTATGAGAAGATTAATTATGTCCACACCAAAATATTTACTATGGTTTGCACAAGAACATGTAAACTTTCGTCATGCGGTAATTTATTAAATAAACCACTTAATTATTTATAATTATTAATTACGTTTTGTGAATTCTAGGAAATACAATCCATATTAAAATTAAATGATATTAAAATGAATTATTTGGAAGGATTTGATACTGATGTATGTAATTATATATTTGATTATATTATATCTTCATTAAGGAATTTAATATACATTTTAGAAACCGTATTGGATTGTAGAATTTGCTAACAAAGATGACCCATTAAAATTAGCCTCAAGATCTGTATCATTACGTTCTATCTTGGAAATATGGGCCTGTAGTTCGTCTGTTCCAAAAATGCATGACGATGTACAAACTTATATTACGAGCAATTATGAATATACTAAGCATTTATTTGAAACAACAACTTCCTTTAAAATCACTGTGGAAACCTATAATAAGCATTTTTCACAACAAGAAAAAGTTGATAAAATTGAAACTTTTGGTTATTTACCAGTTAAGGGACCTGCAAATTTAAAAACACCAGATGTTCAATGGTGGTATATTGAATATTATGGACTTGATCCATGTAATGTGCCTGAACACCCACTTTGCTCAGTGTTTGGACAATGGGTAACATAGTTTAAAAACTATCAGTTATGTGATTGTAATTATTTTTAATTAAGATTGTAGATGGGCAAAGGTCTCTCATTAGCGAATTGTCATTAAAAACACGAAAATTTATAGGAAATACATCTATGGATCCTCAATTAGCATTATTGATGGCAAATCAAGCATTAGCAAAACCAGGACAATTTGTCTTTGATCCATTTGTTGGTACTGGCTCACTTTTAGTCAGTGCTGCAAAATTTGGAGGTATTTTATCCTTTAATAATAAGTATGATTCATAACAATCCATAACATATTTTTCATAATTATTCAGCCTATGTCATGGGATGTGATATTGACTTTCTGACACTGCATGGAAAAACGAAACCCAGTAGAATTAATCAAAAAGTATTTAAATCAATTTCTATAATCCATAAATACCAATAATTATTTTATTTTTAAAGAAACGAGAAGCAGATGAAAGTATCAAAGCCAATCTAAAACAATATAATTGCGAAACGTTATATATTGATGTTATGGTTACGGATTTCTCATCTCCTTATTTTACAAAGGACATACAATTTGATAGCATAATTACGGATCGTTAGTAAAGCATAAATAGAAATAAATACAGAATTTGATCGAATTATTAAATTTTTCAGCACCTTACGGTATTAGAGAGGCAACTGAAACTGTAATTTCAAAAACGATGACTAGGAAAAAGAAAAAAGAATTAATTGAGGGTCCACATTATCCATCGACATCACATTATAATATTTATGATTTGTATATAGATTTATTATGTTTCTCAGCAAAGCATTTACGATTAAATGGAAGATTAGTATGTTGGATACCATATATCAGACAAGAATATAACGAAGGAATTATACCCCAAAATGAACATTTAAAAGTAATTGCCAATTCAGAACAGTTTTTAAATTCAATGACAAGTCGTAGACTAATAACGTATGAAAAAATATCAGAGCCGCCCGAGGATTTTGTAAGAAATTCTGAAAAAGTTCAAACTGATGATTTTAGAATAAAGTAATATTAAATTATAACAATTTCAAGAAAATGCAACTAATTATAAAATATATTTTAGATTTTATTCTTGTAATCAAGAGACAAGAACGGAGAGAAGATTACAACGTGCTGAATTGAAGAAAATTGGTAGAGAAGAAGCCCTTAAAAGAGGAAAAGTTGTTAAAGATTTATAATGATTGTATTATTTTTAAAGGAAAGTTTTAAATAAATTTATAAAGTTATTAAAAATAGATTGTCGGCTTAAAAAAAAAATATAAATTTTGGTTAAATTAGATTTTCGAAATTCTAAGTTAAACTATTTTTTAACGAAATTTCTGTGATTAAAATTAAGGGTTTTTATGGAAATCCAAGTGAATTTTTGTTTCGTCATGAAAAAAAAAAGTTCTGTAGTAATTTGTAATGATGATACTGTTGTGTTTTAGTGTTTAAAAAATTGTTTATTCTTGCATTACTTAACTGTGGTACTATCAGCGCGCAAACTGAGGTTAAAATTGAATGCAATTAGTGAAAAGTTTGGTTATATATTGCGTGTTTTAGAAATGTCAAAAACTGTTGGTAAATTTCCTACATGGCTTAAGGGATTAGAAATAGCTAGGAAAGATACTAGTCTTCATATATTATCCAGTAATGATGCTGTGGTTATAAAGGATAAATATCCTAAAGCCAGACATCATTTTCTAATAATACCATATGAAGATATTTCAACAATATATGATGTATATGAAATAAAATATTTAACGTTTAATCATATCAATAATAATTAATTTTGTTTTTTAAGTTAAGGAAGGAGCACATTCCTCTTCTGGAAGAAATGCAATTATTAGCTAAAAATGTAACAGAAGTTTTTAATTTAAATTATAGTGATTTTAAAATTGGTTACCATTCAATACCAAGTATGAGTACATTGCATTTGCATGCAATTTCTAACGACTTTTGTTCGCCTGCATTGAAAACAAAACATCATTGGAATAGCTTTAATACAAAATATTTTCTCGATGCCAATGGTTAATTCAGTTTATTAAATAATTTATTTTCCTTTTATATTATCTAATAATATTATATATATATATTTTTCAGAATTATTAAAAATTATAGAAGAAAAAGGCAGTTATATGAAAGATGAATCAATGAATAATTTTTTAAATACTCAGCTGAAATGTAACCAGTGTAGTTTTACTCCCAAAAATATGCCAGATTTGAAAAAACATTTGGAAAGTCATGTTAAAATATAATTTTAAAAAAAACAAATTTCTATACTTATAATAAATTAATTTATAAAAAATATAAAATTTTAATAAAATATTATTTAGCATTTCTATAGTATTGATATAACTTTAATAAAAAAATAGATTCTTCTAAGCCAATTTCAGCACTGTACAAATTTTGTATACGATTCTTATGTTTTTCTAAAATGTTTCGCTCGGGCGGTGTCAATGTTTCCAGCATCTGAAATAATAGTTTGAAATGGTTTAAAATAAATAAATTGAATTAAAAAATAAATAATCTTTACTTCTGTAATATATTCCTCCGATTCGCCACGTTCTTTCATTGATTCAACAATGGAGTCCAACCGACGAGATTTTTCTATTAAACGTTTATTAGTCTGTTTATCATCTGTCGCTCGAGTTATCACGTTAAACACAGCTTTATAGCAATTCTCTAATAGCATTGTGACAATCTTTAAATAAAATATAATAATTAAAATTTGTATTTAAAATTAAACTTTTTTTGCAATTTACTTGTGTTTGATTAACGTAGAAAAGATAAAAAGCTTTTGCGGGACCAGTTCCTCCACCGCCTGCTTTTCTTATTGTCTGTATTTGAAGAAAATGTTCCTCTAATAATTTGTATGTTATTTGTTTTGCTTCCTTAGATGGAATCATTGCTTCCTTTTGAATATCCTCTTGTTCTATGTAATTCCGTAGTTTAATAACGCTGTAATTTTAAAATTGATTCAAAAAATGTTTCTATGTTAGCTAACAGACATTATTTACCGAAATATACGACAAGCTTTTAGGCCAAACTTTTCTGCTATAAAATTTTCTATGTACCACCAAACTAGTTGTTCAAAAGCTTTTTTCATTTTTACTGTATACATACCACCACCAGAATCTCCAGATTTTGTAAGAAAATTTAACGAATCATCATCTAAATGGAATTAAATTAGATGTTAGTTATAATAATTATATTGATTAAATATTTGTGTATAAAATTACTTAATATTGTTACATATTGATCCAAGAATTTAATTAAGACAGAATTCTGTGAATTTTTGTCACACATTTGTTTAATTTCCACAAATGGAACTGGGTTTGATACCGCTTGCCATGCATCAGTTCGAATATACATTATTTGTAAAATATATTTGAAGCATTCTGCCGCATGCTCATCAATGTGACGTTCGATTGCTGATAACATTATAATATCACGAAAATCTTGATGAAATCGATCAAAATTAATTTGCCAAAAAATATCTAAAAATTAAAATATTATTTATAAATTATGTTTTATAGAAATTTTACTAAAATGATTATATACCGTCAGCCTTGGAAAATGTTTTCTTCTCTTCAAATAATTTAACTAATTCTACTATATTTATTTCCGGTACTATAAATAAATTTTCGGCATCTACTTTTAAAATAGGATTTTTTGTATCAGACGATGTTGTAACAATTGGGGCTCTAATAAAATAATTCATTTGTACCATATTTATAAATTTATCACGTAATTCTGGTATTTCATTTTTAGTTTTATTTGTTTTTAAAATACATTTTAATATTATCGTTGTTGCCGTATTTGATCCGGAATATAAGAATTCTTCTGTTAATAGTTTTGCCAGTTGTCCATATTTAGATTTAATTAAATCTATATATCTAAAATATTAAATAGATGCATAAGAAACCGTAAAAAAAACAAATAATTCACATCATACCTTGGGTATCTTAAAATATATAAGATTGGATCTATTTGAATATAATATTCCATTGTAGACTTATTCTGCATTAATTCATATTTAACTATTCCAAATTTAATCAATATAGAAAGTGCATTTGTAACCTTAAACAAAATATATTTAGTTAAATAAGCAAATAATTAGAGTAAAACCAATATCTTACCTGATCTTTAGACAAATTTGTTGTCTTTATTATCGAGATTAAACTCTTCGAAGATGTATACAAATTTTCACCAACTATTTTAGCAATATCACCAAAATGTTGTTGCAACATTACCGAACACAATTCACCTAACTGTAAAGACATTCTAATTTTTTATGTTCCCTTTTCTTTGAAATTAAAATAAGCACAATTTCGTTCTGTGCTTTATCACACTTTTTTAGGTTATAAAAAAATATTACTACTATGGTCAATAAATTAAATATATTGAAGAATAAGATAACAAATAAAATTTTATATTTTAATTATATATATTTTATTATATTTAATAATTACTATTAAATTATATACTTTTAATTCATTTTTGTTTACTATCAGAACTTCATACTTTCAAATATTGTACTATCAAAATAATAAATAACATAACCTAAATAAAATTATTGACTTTGACGTTTATTATGTTTCAAAATTTAAATAAATATAAAACAATTTAATTTTTTCATATATTTTATTTAAACTAAAACTAAAACAATTTATAATATAAATAATTTACAACTTCTTTTGCTTCCTTGGACGTGGTGGATTCCATGATACCGGTGTCGTATCAGTTATTGAAACAATATTTAAGCCGCCCATTTGTAATCCTTTAATAGCAGACTACAAAAATATTTTATTTATTTTACATTTATTTGTTTATAGTTAATAGTAATTTGTTTACCATTCTGCCGGGTCCTAAACCTCGAACGCAAACACGAACCGTTTTATATCCTCTCTCCATAGCTTTCTAAAATATAAAAAATTATCTTTTAATAAACAACTTTCAAAATTTACAAAATTAAAGTTTATTTATTTACCCCACTTATACTAATTGCAGTTGCTTGCGCTGCTATATTTGTTCCTTTTCTAGTATTTTTAAAGCCTTCTATTCCACAAGATCTAATTATTTGTGGAACACCTAAAAATAAATTTGAAAAATATATAAGTAATTCAAATAAAATAAAAAATTTTTACCTTTATGATTAGTTATAGAGATAATAGTATTGTTTGGAGAAACTTTAATATTACATACAGGAATCTCATTAAAGGGTATTCCATTCATTAACGTTGTTGGAGTTGATGCATCTGGGAAAACTTTCGTACGCCTGAAAATTAAATTAATTAATACACGGCAATTTTAAATAATTATGTCATAATTACGTTGATATAATAGAATCAATATCAATTGATTTTTCCCCTATAGTTCCTTCATCCTTAACTGGAAGCGAAGATCGCATTTCACGTTTATCTTCTACTTTACATAATAATCCACTTATATGAATATTTTTAGTAAAGCCAAGTACTAATGGGGAAGGAATATTTATTAACTTAAAAGGATTTAAAATACGATGTAACATTTTATATATTATTTTGAAAAATTAACTTTTATAAAAGTTATAAGATTAAATAAAAAATAGAAAGAAAAACAAAATATTTTTAGGTTATTTATTTGACATTTTCGAAATTAGTCTAGTGCATAAACAATCGTGTGGAATGGGTTATGTGGATTTTGTATTTTATTTCGAAATATTGTTAAAATCAGGAAATTTGTAATTATCAAAGCATGAAATTATAATCGGTAAAAAATGTTATGAAGATGAATCAATCACTAAAAAAAATTGAAAAGGTCAAAAATTTAAATCAAAATATTTATTATTTAATCAAATTGTATACTAGGATGACTACACTATATTTTGTTTATCTTAATATCTTGAATTATAGTCACTAATTATTCTTTGATTGTATTATTTGTTTAATGTATAGTATCGTTATCAAAAATTGTTTGTAATTGTTGATTATATAAATGAAACAAAATTTTATTATTGATTAGTATTATTTTATATTTCATGTAAGATAGATCAGTTAATATGGAAGATTTATCAATAATTCTGGAACCGTATAAAGACCTAATTGGTTTTACTGCAGGATTGTGTCGTGTATTGCAAAATTTTAGTGGACTATTAGTGTGTTATGATATTATTAAAAAGAAATCAACAAATGGAAAAACGGTTTTAACGTTTTTAGGCGGAGGGCTTATGTAAGGTTTTAAACTTAAATTAAATATCACTGACTAATGGTACGTTTACTTTCAGAACATACCTTGCCATGCTTTATGGATTATTGTTAGATAATGCAGCGATGATTAATGTTAATTTAATTGGATTTATTTTAAACTCAGTTTACTCAATATTATTTTACTTTTATTCATCAAAATCCATTAGAGAAACTGTTTTAAAACAAATTGGCGTATTTGGAGCTATTTTAGCCTTGGTTACTGGTTATTTTAAGTTTGAAGGTCCAAATGAAATTAAATTTAAATTTGGATTATTTTTAACAATAACGATATTTACTTTAATTGGTGCACCATTATTAAAATTGGTAAGAATTTATTTTTGTGTAAACTGTACATGATGATGTAAATTATTTATTTAATTTTAGCCAACGATAATTCGTACGAAAACTAATGACGGTATACCATTTCCAATACTTATATCAGCATTAGTTACATTATTTTTATGGTTACTCTATGGAATTTGTTTAAGAAATTTAACATTAGTGGTATGTTTATTAATCACTTTGTATTTATTAATTCAATAATAAACAAATAATTTTTATTTAATTTTAGATTCAAAATGTATTAGCGTTTATTTTGCTTGCAATTCAATTAGTTTTATCCATAATTTATCCACCATCAAAGGTTGAAAAAATTAAGAAAAAAAAAGTGTAAAAAATCAAATTTATTTATTAATTAAATAAATATGATATGTAATTAAATAAATTTAAAAAAAACTCAAAATTACTTTGAATTTTTCGTTTCAAACCGAACAAAATAAAAAAAAAGTCCTTTGTTTTAAAATCCCTGTTTTATTTTTACTTATTTAGCACAGGTAACACTAATAATTCATAAAAAATTAAGTGACACATTTATCGTAATGTTTTTGTATATTTTGTTTTGACATTAGGTTAGAATTAGCACATATTTCTATTTTGTTTTTATTTTAAATGTATTTCTTTTTTAATTAATGAAATATAATTAATTAACATAAAGTAGTTAAATTTTATTTAATAAAATAAAAACTTTGCTAATGTTTAATAATGTACACACTTTTGCATGGTTTTTACAAATATTTAAAACAAAAAGATGAATATTGTGTGTTAATTTTAGGTTTAGATAATGCTGGCAAAACGGTAAAATAATCCGTATGTTTAATTTTTTTTTTACATTAGTTTTAATTATTTCTTTCACTTAATCAGACATATTTAGAAGCTGCAAGAACAAAATTAACTAAAAATTATCATGGAATGAATCCACTGAAGATAACAACAACAGTTGGTTTAAATATAGGGCAAATTGATATACTTGGCATACGATTAAGTTTTTGGGATTTAGGTGGCCAACTAGAATTACAATCATTATGGGATAAAGTATATTATAAATTTTATAAATTGATCCTTGTATTATTAATATTTTCCATGTTTTAGTATTATCAAGAATCACACGCTATAATTTATGTGATAGATTCTAATGATCGTGGCAGAACAGATGAATCCAAACAAGTATTTGGTTAGTTTTTTTAAATTTTCTTTTTTTCTTTATGCTAAGTAATATTACGTAATTTAATAATTTTTTAGACAGAATGATTTGTAATGATCATATATCTGGAATTCCATTGTTAGTTTTAGCTAATAAACAAGATTTACCAGATTGTATGGGCGTTCGTGATATTAAGCCCGTGTTTCAACAATCTGGCCATCATATTGGAAGAAGAGACTGCCTTGTTATGCCAGTATCTGCATTAACTGGGTAAAAAATATTTTCTTAACCATAATCCAATTAGAACGTGTTTTATTTTATTTGTATATCCAATTATAACGTAAATTAATCTTATTTGAATAAATATAAAATAAACAATTAGATAATTTTTGGATAAAACAATTAAATACTAATAATTACCAAAATTATTTATATATTTACTTTTAGCGAAGGTGTTGATGAAGGTATAAAATGGTTAGTTGATGCTATTAAACGTAATAGTATCGTACGACCACCAAGAAGCAATGATGCATAGATTTTTTAAACTCTTTATTTATATAAAATACATAAAACATATGTTGCATAGTTATTAAAATTATAAAGAACAAAATCATCTTACTTTGTACCTTGTTTATACAAAAAAAAGAAAAAGTTTAATATAAGATAAATAATTAATTAAAAAAAGAGATAAAGTAATCTTTTTAATAATACTATAATTGTTTTACAGTAGTGTCTTGTAAATATACATTTGTGTTATTATTGTTAATTTTTTTGATAAAACAAAATTGGACAACAGGATAAAACTTTTATTTATTTAAAGTGGAATGTAAACCTAGGAAATATTTTTGATTTATGTTTCTGTTTATTTATCAGGTGAGTTAAAGCACAAACATTTCTTTGTATACATATAATAATTTATCCTCTGTATTGGCTTCTGAAAGTCTTCCGGTCTGCAATCTTATATTGTAGACACTCTGTTCAAATATTTACAAAAGTTTTTATTTTATTTCCTTTTTTAGTAAATAATGTTCTACTTTTTTTATCATTTTTTTTTAGGTTTTTTAATTTAAACAAAATGTAAATAGGTAAAATTATAATATATTTATTAATAAAAAAGAAGAAAAAGAACAAACAAGAATAGATAACAGCTAAAAAAAATATATATATATTCTGATAAAAAAAACATTTTGTATACAAAATGGGTATATTTTCAAAGTATATATAATATATAGGCAGGTAGGCGGTTGTGTATTTCAATTTAAAAAAAGATAACAGCTACACAGTGTTTCTTATCTTTTTATTTTGTACAATTTATTCAGGTATTTTCTTTTCTACCTAAAAACATTACAATTTAAACTAAATTAAATTGCATTAATTAGTTTTTGTTAAACAGTGTTCTTAAGCATTTAGTGATTTTAAGTTTTTTTAATAAACTTTTTGTATTTTTTAAAAACGTTTTTTAAGTGCCTATTTTTTACATTATGCACTTTTTGTGAATCTGAAATATTTAATTATTTTCTAAAATATATATAGTTTATTATTTGTGAAGCATAAAATATATATATATATAATGTATCCTTATTATGAACCTGATTGGAGTGTACTACCACCAGAAAATAATAGAAGGTGATTACATGTTACTAAATTTTTAAATCCTTATATCAATAAAAACTTTTAAAATATATTCACTTTACTCTTAACATACTATTAAAAAATTGCGCCATACATTTTTGGACAATTTTCAATAATTACAATGCAGCCAACAATTAAATTTAAATGATTTAGCATTGCTACGACAGCTCAAAAACCGGTCAGCCATTTTTCTTCATTATAAAATTTCCTTATTCTTATGTTGGCTAAACTAGAGATGAAAATAACGCATAATAACTAGGAGAAAAAAGAATAAAAAATCAGCTGAAATGTCATCGTCATAAAAATCGTCATTTTTTATTTTGTATAATTATTCTAAAAACTTCATTCCTTAAAATAAAAAGTGTGTTAGATTTTTTTTTTATAATTTATTCATTTAGTTGTTTTTGTTTTATTATTTTTATTTAACTAAATAGTTTTATTTTCTAAATATTATTCTCAATTCATCACGTTGTAAAAGAAATCTAAAAAAAAATAATTTTTTTTTCGCTATAAAGGTGTAAGAAAAAAAAATTACATTAGGGGACAAATAGTGTGGTCTGTTGTGTTGTGGATTCATAATAATTTAATTTATTTTATTTTTTTAATTAACAATTAATTTGTTGAAGAAAAATAAATTGTGTTGTGTCGTAAATAAAACAATTGAAACAATTATAATCAATCAGAAAATTAATAAAATTGAATTTATATTTTAATAAAATTATAAGATAGAGAGAGAGAAAGAAAAAAAAATTCTTGCATTTGTAAAAAGCCACATAAATTCGAATTTCGAAAAAAAAAAAAAAAAAAGGTTAAATGAAATAAATTATAACTTTATGGAAATGACTAATACAACAAGTTCCTGATTACGAGTGTGTGTTTACCTTATAATTACTTTAAAAAAAAAAAAGATTTTTTAATTTTAATTTTTTTTCTAAAAGTATTGATACCAAGAAGCTGACCAGAATTAATTAATTAAAAAAAAAATTTTTTTTTAAGACAAACAAGAAAAAAAAAAGAAATTTATAAATAACAAAAAAAAAATGAACTCGGAACATGGGTAAATTCATTAAATATATTTTTTATTTAACTAAAATTTTATTATCTTTATATTTATTAATAAAACAATTATTATTTTTATAATGGAAAAATATTCCAACTATATTTATCAGTTTTTATCAGTTATAAAGAAAAAAAAGTTTTAACAAAAGGATATCACTACTTTTAACTATAGAACAAGTAGAAATACAAAGTAAAAATAAGAAAGGAAATATAAAGTGAATAAAGAAAGAATATTATTTGTTAATTAGTAAAAATAACATTGATTTGGTTCTTTAGTTCGCCCACCTGATGTAGTTTATTTTCTTGTTTAAAATATTCCAAATTAAGAAATTATTTTTTTTTACCACCTTTATTTAACCTCTTTATAAATGTGTTAATTATTAATTATTATGTATTGTTCAATTTGTATCCTGTATATGTGTTTTCCGTTTATGTAATTGTTGTCAATTAAAATAAGGCCACCCATATGGTGCTTATAATTTTTTTTTTTATTAATGAAAATATGTTTTAATTTTTTCTTTTAATTTCTTTTCTTTTTTTTCTTTATTTAGTTGTTTTTAATTTGAATTAAAGTTTTTTTTTTATTTCTTCTTATTATTACCTTTATAAGGAATATTAATTATTTACTTAATATATTTTTATTAATATAAATAATAAGAAGCGCAATGTATATGTCATTCATCTCTAATGTTCATGTTTCGGATACTGATAGGGTTATAAATACAACAGGTTTTAGACTTTTTTTTATTCCAAGAATATTATATTTTTTGTTTATTTTTGATTTTCTTTTTGAATTGCACGATTTTATAATTTTGAAGATTTTTTTTTGTGATAAAAAGAAAAGAAAAGAATAAAAATTAAACAGAAGACAGGGGTATATCAATGAGTATAATTTTATTTGATTTTATTATTATTTTTAAATGATAATTTAACAGCATTGCATGGTATTTTGTTTGTTGTTTTTATAACCAATTTTGTTTTGTTCTATTTTTTTTCTTAATTTTAATTTTAGATTTAATCCAGCCTTTAATATGGCCACAATCAGACAGGCAATTAATGAAGCCGTCGAAAGGGGTATAAGTAATAATAAAATTTAATTATGCTTTATATGTTTTTTTTTTGTTTTATTATTTCTTAATGTTGCTGTGTTTTCTTTTGTTTATTATTTTATTAATTTTCCAAATTTTTTATAATTTTTTATTATGAGGAAATATTTGTTTATTGAATTGTTATTTTTTTTCTATTCAAAAATAATGTTTGTAGTGCGAATGCCAACACCAACACGTTTGCGTGATTTAATTAGACAAATTAGAGCGGCTAGAACAGCAGCTGAGGAGCGTGCTGTTGTTAATAAAGAATGTGCATATATAAGGAGCACATTTCGAGAAGAGGATTCTGTGTGGAGGTATTTTAAGATATAATATTATCTATTTTCATAAAATTAATCCAATTTGTTTGTTTTCAGATGTCGAAATATAGCAAAACTATTATACATTCATATGCTAGGTTATCCAGCACATTTTGGACAGTTGGAATGTTTAAAATTAACAGCAAGTCCTAAATTTACTGATAAACGTATTGGCTATCTGGGTGCTATGTTATTATTAGATGAAAGACAAGATGTACATTTATTAATAACAAATTGTTTAAAAAAGTAAAAATCAGTCTATACAATGTCGCCTTGATCGAGTTATTTGATTAATAAATATTTTTTATTTATCATTTTTAGTGATTTAAATAGTCCTACGCAATTTGTGGTGGGGTTAGCTTTATGTACATTAGGTGCAATTGCATCACCAGGAATGGCTAGAGATTTAGCTAGTGAAGTTGAACGTTTAATGAAATCACCAAATGCATATATAAGGAAAAAGGCAGCATTATGTGCATTTCGTATAATACGGAAGGTACCAGATTTAATGGAAATATTTTTACCAGCAACACGATCTTTATTAAGTGAAAAGAATCATGGTAATTTTTATTTACTTATTTATTTATTTTTGTACAAGAAAATAGATTTTTATTTTATTATGATATATTGGAAGAATTATAATAAATCTTTTTATCAGTTGAATTTGTATTTTTTAGTTCAATTTTTATTTAGATAAGATATGATTTGGTGTGGTTTCGGAATGACATTATTTTTTTTTTGTTATGATTATCTTTTTTATGTATGTTTTTTAATTGTTTCTTTTTTTTTCTTTGTAGGTATTTTAATAACTGGCGTTACATTAATAACACAAATGTGTGAAAAAAGTCCAGATACATTGAGTCATTTTAAAAAGGTATTTTTTTTTTTAATTTATTTTCATTTATTTTTAATTTAATTATTATTTTGTTATTAAGAAATAATAATTAACAACTTTTACATTGATTAGTTAATTTTTTAGTTTTTAATTAAAAAAAAAAAAGAAATTAATTTTTAGCTGATATTAGATGTTTTTATTTAATTAAAATAAAAAAAGAAAGAAAACCATTAATCAATAATTTAACCAGTAGTATTGCTTTTTTTAGATACGTTTTTTGATGTTTTTTTAATTTAATTTTATTATTAATTTTACCAGAAATATCTTGTATTATACAAAAAAAAATTTTAGTTTATTCTTTTCTTTTTAAATTAAGCTTTAGAGTTATATAATTTTATTTATTAATTTTATTTTTATTATTTTCCTTTTTTCCACTAAAATTTTCAAATTAAAACAAAAAAAAAATACAAAACCCATTACTAAATATTATAAAAACTATAAACAAACCATAAAACCAAAATCATTATTATAATATAATTTTTGAACAAACAATTTGCCTGCCAGGATAGTGGAAGTCGAGAGGTATGAATGCATCATTCCACTTTAGATTTTATTTTGTGTTTTTAATTTAATTTTTATTTATTTTTATTAAAATAAATCTTTCTATTGCTACAAAAATACTATTATTGTTGTGTGTGTTCTTTTGTGTTATATATTAATTAAAAAAAAAAAAAAAAAAAAAAAGAAATTGATAATAATAATAATAAACAAAAAGAAAAAAGAAATTTTCTTGCTTTTTTGTGTGTTTTTAAAATAATAAAAAGAACTAAAAAATTTTTTTTTTAAAGAAATTATTGAATAAGAAATGTTTTCCCTTTAGATTTATTTTGTTTTCTTTTTTTTAGATTGTACCAAATCTTGTAAGAATATTAAAAAATCTAATATTGGCTGGATATTCACCGGAACATGATGTAAGCGGTGTTAGTGATCCATTTTTACAGGTAATTTATAATTATAAATATATATTATTAATAAAAATAAATAAATGATTAATTTAATTTAATTAGGTGAAAATATTACGTTTATTACGTATATTAGGACATAATGATCCAGATGCATCAGAAGCTATGAATGATATATTAGCACAAGTTGCAACAAATACAGAAACTAGTAAAAATGTTGGCAATACAATTTTATATGAAACTGTTTTATCAATAATGGATATACGGTAATTTATGATTAAATTAATTGATTTATAAACAAAAAATATAATACATTTTATTTATATATTGAAAATAGATCTGAAGGTGGTTTGCGTGTACTTGCTGTTAATATTTTAGGGCGTTTTCTATTAAATAGTGATAAAAATATTCGTTACGTTGCATTAAATACATTATTACGTACGGTCCATGCTGATACATCGGCTGTACAAAGGCATAGAACAACAATACTTGAATGTTTAAAAGTAAAAATTTAATTTAAATCGTTTTTTTATTTATATATAAATATTAATTTAATTAATTTTTTTTTTGTATTTAAGGATCCTGATGTATCAATTAGACGTCGTGCTATGGAATTGTCATTTGCATTAGTAAATGCACAAAATATACGTACGATGACAAAAGAATTATTATTATTTTTAGAAAAAGCTGATTCTGAATTTAAAGGCCAATGTAGTGCTGGTATGGTATTAGCAGCTGAACGTTTTTCACCAACAATACGTTGGCATTTGGATACATTATTAAGTGTTTTAATTGCTGTAAGTTATTTCGCCTTCTCAACAATAATGCGTTATATATATTATTAAATACAATTTGTTATCATTTTAGGCTGGTAATTATGTTCGTGACGATGTTATTTCATCAACAATACAATTAATATCAAGCAGTCCACAATTGGAGCAAGGCTATATAGCCGCTAAATTTTGGGAAGCATTGCAAACACCGAATAATTGTGAGGATAAACAACCATTATTACAGGTTGCTGTTTGGGCAATCGGTGAATATGGTGATATATTTATGTATGGTGAAAAAACAGATGGTAATTAATTTGATTTATTTACATAAATTATTTATATTATATTTTATTAATATGTCTTTCTGTTTATTTTTTAGATGTCGTACGACCAATAGAAACGGATTTGATAGAATTATTCCAAAAGTTATTGTGGTCACCGCAAGTCACAATAACATGCAAACAATATGCATTAATATCATTAGCAAAATTAAGTACCCGTTTACAAAGTGGAAACGAGTATGTTTATTTAATTAATTAATACAATTAAATTTATTTATCATTTTTATTAAATTGAAAATTTTTCTATTTGATTTTTAGTGAGATTCGTGTTATAATCGATTCATTTGGTTCACATTTGAATATTGATTTACAACAACGTGGCATTGAGTTTTCACAACTATTTCGTACACATCAAAATTTACGCGGAGCCTTATTAGAAAAAATGCCACCAATACAAGTGAATCGTGTATCTTTATCAAATTCAAATGAAAATAACGATGAAAATGGTTTGGGTACTGAATTAATTGAGAATGGTGTCGATGATATTGAAAATATGGTAACAAGTGGTGGCGGCAGTGATTCTGTAAGTTTTTTACTTTATATTTTATTTTATTTTTCTTGTTATTAAATTAATTTAATTTGTTTTAGAATGCGTTGCTAGATTTACTTGGTGGAACAGATGGACCAATAGATATAACAATACCACCAATATCAACAAATCAATCAGCAATAAAATCATCAGTAACAAATAATCAGGACTTATTAGATTTATTAGGTGGTATTGATTTAACATCAACACCAATGCAATTACCTATAAATACAATTAATGATAATTTAAATAATGGCAATATACTGCCAACACCAACATTATCATCTTTAGATAGTTTAAATATAAATTCTGGATTAATAAGTGGTTTACACAATAATAGTGGTAATGGATTAATTAGTGGTTTATTAGATGATTTAAATATTGAGGATAGTCTAACATCGACAACAGATTTTCAATATAAAAATTTAATTGCATTAGATGCAAACGGTTTGTTAGTACAATTAACACCAAAGCGTGTTAATGGCTGTTTACAAGTGTTAATGACCGCTAGCAATTCATCAACAAATTTAGTTGAACAATTTTTATTTCAAGTAAGTTTTTATTATTATTGTGTTTCATTCAATAATTATTGTTTATTAATTATTTATTTATTTTCTTTTAAAGGCTGCAGTTCCTAGAAGTTTTACATTGCAAATGTTATCACCGTCTGGTTCATTATTATCACCTGGTTCAACAATAACACAAGAGATGCGTGTTACAAATTCGTCAAAGGTATTATTTTTTTTCTTATTTATTTAATAATAAAAATGATTTATTAATCAAAAAATGTGTCTAAACGTAGGCGGTGCTTCGTATGCGATTACGTATATCGTATGTTGTTGATGGAAATCCAACACTGGAACAAACGGAAGTTAGTGGTTTTCCCGATGATGCATTTGAGTAAAAAAAAAAAAGAATAATTTAAAAAACAAAACCGAAAAATGAAGTAAATTATTATTAATAACATTTTTTTTTTTTATTTTATTATTTTATTATTATTATTAAAAATATTTTTGATAAAATTTCAAACTCAAAGTTTAAGCAAAAAATATATATCTACATTAATTTATAATTAATTATTTTTCATTTTCTTCCTTGTTTATTTTGATTATTTTTTTTTAATAATTAATTATTAATAATACATGCAATAATATAACAAATTTATTTAATTAGAAAAATTTTATTATCATTATTAAGGTTTTGTGTTTAATTTTTTATTTAATCCATATTAAAATATAAATCACACAAAATAAAAAAAAAGAAGTAATTAATAAAAATTGTGAATAATTAAAAATAAAAATGCATAACTATTATTAAATATGTTTTAATAAAGTAAAAATAATTATTAATGTTGTATAAAAATAATAAAAAAAAGAGAACAAAATACCTAATAATTAATCTTCAATACTAATCATAAGTTTATTAAATTAAATTTAAAAAAAATATTACAACAATTATAGTAAAAAGACAAACAAAATCACAACCACAAAAATTATGTTTGTTATGTATTAAAAATTGTTGACTTTATTATAAAAATTCGTCCAAAAAAAAAAAAAAAAATTTAATTTTTATAAAAGATAAATGAAAAAATAAGAAAATTAGCAGAGAAAAATTTTAAATTAAATTGTGTAGAATTTTTCGTGTGTGGAAAAATTAATTAAGATAAAAAAAAAAAAAAAAAAAAACGATTATCAAATAATAGGTCTAAAACAAATTAGATTTAAAGTTATCAAAAATTAATTGTTGTCGTCGTCGTCATACGTTTGTTCGAGATTAATTAGAGGGAAAATAAATTTTCTTCATTTTTTTTTTCTTTTTGGCTGTTGCTATGATTTTTTTGTTTTCCTTTACATTATTAAATTATTTATTTATTTATATATTATGCTGTTTCTGGGTTCTTGCACACATTTGAGTGATTTTTTGTTTTGGAATTTATTTTCACGAATTTTGTTAATCGTTTTATAAAAATTGAATAATTAACGCGCTAGACTTTAAGAATCTTTATATTATCGTTATCGTTAATAATTGATTTTATTAAATAATTAAGAAGTACACTTGTCTCTCGTTTTACATATGGTTTTATGATTGTATCGTGTATTCTTTTTACAATGTTGCATAATAAACACAAACCACTGAACGTTGTAAATTAAATTTATATCGTTGCTTATACCTTACTTAATTTTTTGTTTGTAATTTTTCCTTATTATTATTATTATTTAACATTCATTATTTTTATTATAATTAAGATTTAAAAGACAAACATTATTATTATTGAATTATAATTATATATTTTTAAAAAAAGACTAGACAATCTAGTAAAAACACTCATCAAATGTACTTAATTAATTAATTTTACTATAAAAAGTATTTTTCCTTTTTATTATTATTATTATTTTCATCTAATCTGTTTTATTAATTTTTAATTAATCAAATACTAACTAATCTTTATTCATTTATATTTTAAATAATATTATTTTCTGTAAGAATTACTATTAAAAAAAAAAAAAAAAAATTAGGAAAATGTTTATATGCAAAAATTAAATAAAAACAAAAAAAAAATTCGCATGTGTATAGTTAGTTTATTAATTAAAATAAAAATATATTAAATTAATTAAAAAATAAAAAAACAAATTAAACAATTAATTAACAACGGAAAGGAAACAATTTATTATCATCATGTTAACATTAGTTGTTAAAGAAGTTGAAGAAGTCAGTTTGGTTTCTGTTTTAAAAAAATTGTTACAGCCAGCCGCCTTGTTTTAATAATAAATATAATTATTATTATTATTTATAATTAAGCAAATTATTAACAATACAAATGCAAAACCCGGTTTTTAATTAATAATTTATAAATATATATACCTATATATATATATATTTTAAATAAAAATACGTACAGTAACTCTAATATTATTTTGTTTCTATTTAAAAATATGTAAAATGCTAATTAATGGGGTAATGGTAATTTATCAAAAAAAAAAAAATAATAATAAATATATATATATATATATATATAAAAATATAATTATAATCAAATAAATTTTAGCTACTTAAGGCACTGTAATAAATTACTAAAATCTAAATTATAAACAAACAAATAAATTAAACGAAAATTATATTAAAAATAAAAAAGAAAGGAAAAGAAATTTTGTAAATAAAAATAAATAATAATTAATTATTAAATAAAATAAATTTAAAAATTAACAATATATATATTAATAACGATATAAAAAAGCTTGTATGAAAAAAAAAATTGTTTTTTTTGTTTTTATTTTATTTTTTCTTTATAAATTAGTTAATAAATTAATTAACAATAAAAATGTAGTCTATATAATATATATATAATTATTATTTGAACAAATAAAATTAATTCTAATTAACAAATCTAAAATAATATTAATTAATTATTAATAAAATTTAATTTAAAAAAAATTATTTTGAATTTTTATGAAAAAATGTGTAATAAACTGATAAACCTAGATGCTTAAATTAAAATGCAAATAAAACAAATTAATTAATTAAATTAAATAATACAATGAAAATACCGCTAAAGAGAAAAAACTCTCCACAAATGTGTCTCTACTAATAACACGATACCAACATAAGAAATAAACTTAAAACCTTATATTTAACTATCTTCACTCTAGATGTCAAATAAACAAAAAAAAAAGTTGTACATTATTTGACATCGGCAAAAGTGGCGTCTAATTTTATTTTAATGATTTCTAATATATATAAATATTTATTTTAAAAATAAATTTAGTTAAATTGTGTATTATATTGTGAATTATATAAAAACAATAACAATAAATATGGCACAACGATATCCACCAGCCACTGGTTCTGCGGGACCACCTGGAACACCTCAACCAAGATATCAACAATCACAAGCTCCTGGTATGCGTCCATATGGTGGTGGACCTAATTTTCCGGTATTTTTTCTTTTAAAACAATTTCTGTTTTTTCTTATATTAATGAATAATGAATATTTAAATAAAATTTGTAGCAAAGAGGATTCACCCCACCTCCACAAATGACGGCAGGCCCACCACCTGCAGTCGGTCATCAACGTCCACCTCAGCCTAATTTTCAAGGAAATATGAGAGGTAGTTCTATGCCAACTACACCTGGTTCTAAGAGACCACAAGATAATCGACAACTTAACCCCGTTCCATTAAAAAAGTAAAATTTCGCATCTTATTTATTTTTATGTGTTTTGCCTAATTCGACTTTTATTCCATTTTTTTTTTTTAGTGATTATACGGCGAAAAAGAAAAAGAAATTAGCTGATAAAATTTTACCCCAAAAGGTACGTGATTTGGTACCAGAAAGTCAAGCGTATATGGATCTATTGGCATTCGAACGTAAATTAGATGCAACAATAATGCGAAAACGTTTAGACATTCAAGAAGCTCTCAAGAGACCAATGAAACAAAAAAGGAAGCTCCGTATATTTATTTCTAATACATTTTATCCAAGTAAAGAACCAACCGAAGGAACAGATCCTGGTTCTGAAGGTTCATTAGCTTCCTGGGAATTACGTGTTGAGGGTCGTTTATTAGAAGATACAAAAAGTGATCCGAACAAAATAAAACGGAAATTTTCAAGCTTTTTTAAATCACTTGTTATTGAATTGGATAAAGAATTGTACGGACCGGATAATCATTTAGTTGAGTGGCATCGAACTCATACCACACAAGAAACTGACGGTTTTCAAGTTAAAAGACCAGGTGACCGTAATGTACGCTGCACGATATTACTTTTGCTCGATTATCAACCATTGCAATTTAAATTGGATCCACGTCTAGCGCGTCTGTTAGGAGTCCACACACAGACACGCCCAGTTATAATCTCAGCACTGTGGCAATATATTAAAACCCATAAACTACAAGATGCTCATGAACGTGAATTCATTAATTGTGATAAATATTTGGAGCAAATATTCGGTTGTTCACGTATGAAATTTGCAGAAATTCCACAACGTTTAAATCCATTGTTGCATCCACCAGATCCAATTGTTATAAATCACGTAATATCGGTTGAAGGTGGTGCAGAAAGTAAACAAACTGCCTGCTATGATATTGATGTGGAAGTGGATGACACCTTGAAGAATCAAATGAATAGCTTTTTACTAAGCACAGCCAGTCAACAAGAGATTCAAGGTTTAGATGCAAAAATACATGAGACGGTAGAAACAATAAATCAATTAAAAACAAATCGGGAATTCTTTTTGAGTTTTGCTAAGGATCCACAAACATTTATTCATAAATGGATTGTTAGCCAGACTAGGGACTTAAAGGTTATTATTAATATTTTTTTTTTTTTTGAGTTTCTGTTAGAAAGATGAAATTATTAACACATTTAATTTTATTTACATAGACAATGACTGATGTTGTTGGTAATCCAGAAGAAGAACGTCGTGCCGAATTTTACTATCAACCATGGACGCAAGAGGCTGTATCTCGTTATTTTTATACGAAGGTTAACCAAAAACGAGCTGAATTAGAACAAGCGCTTGGAATAAGAAATTCATAATTCTTTTTTGTTTTGCAATATAAAATTTAATTTTTTTTAAATTAAAATGATTTAAAACAAGAAAAATGTAATTATTGATAATAAAAATGAATTATTGTAGGTTATGGTTTGAAACATTTCTAATTATTGAGAAGATAAAACATAAATAAATTTATTAAAATATGAATGGCATAACTATGTACAAATTAAATTCTTTTATTTCATATTTTTAGAAAAAATTATTGAAAATTTTTAAATGGATAGCAAAAGCAATTATTTTTTAATTAGCAATAATTAGTTTGTTTGAAAAACTTGGTTTTTTACGAAATTTTTGTTAACCGAAGAATATTCTTTTAATGTGCTTATGCCATATTATGTAACTTAATTAAAATAAAATGAATTGGTGATCAGTTGTTATTTCGTGGAAAGTAAATATTAAAAAAAATTATAATTAGAATGAAATAAGAGTCCTTTGTAAGATGAGGTCAGTTCAGACCCTAACACGCTGAAGTTAAGACGTATTTTACATAATTTAATTTAAATTTAATTAACATATATAATCACTACATTTGTACAAATTAAATTATCTACGATAAATAAAATAGACAATTTTGTAAACAATAATATCGACGTTTAATAAAAATCTAAAAAAGAATTTGTTATTTTGACAGCTAGATCATTTGACAGATGTCATTTTGCACAAGTAGAAAAATAATGAATCACCATCCATATTGTTTGTTGTGTTGATAAAGTTTTTTTTTTTTCATTGTTATCGTTTAATTAAAAATTATTTTGTTCACTAATAAATAATGTTAAATGTGTGCAAAGAAAATTAGTTTTTAAAAATTAATTTTTCTTTTTCTATTTGAAAAAAAAACTGACACCAAATTATGGTAATATAGACAAAACATTAAAAAAAAAAAAAAGTTGTTTTTATTTCACTGCCTTGAAAATAAAATTTTAATAGATAAATGAAAAATTTAATTACAGAGTTTAAGAACAATGAGTGGCTTTATACAGGGAACAAATTTATTATTAAATAAAAATTATGATTTAGAAAAGAAGCAAATATTTAAAGATTTAATGGATATTGTGAAAGAATGTCAAATCCGTTTTGGTGGTAAAACTGAATTGGCAACAGAAAATGATCCAAGGTAATTTGATTTCTTTTCTTTTTTATTATTATTATGAAAATAGAAATTGTTAAAAAAATTTATTAATAATTTAAGAATAATAAAATTATGTGACCTGTGGGAAGCGGGATTAGTTTTTGGATTAAAAACATCAACATCGATATTAAAAAATGTCACTGATTTGGTTACATTGACACAACAAGAACAGCCAGCGTTTTGGAATTTTGCATATTTACATTTAACAGTGCATGAGAAGGAACGTTTCTCAACTTTAAGACATGTAAGCTAGATTTATCTAAATTGATTTTTGTTGGAATTGGAATTTTTGTCTTCTAAAGGTTTGGACAGATCGAGGTAAAGGTAGGGCACTTATACGAGCTGCTTTAAATGAAAGAGCATTAGAAAGATACATCTTAGTCTGGCTTAGCGAGGGACATGTAAAGAATTGTTATGAATCTTGGTCAATTTTAAGGGATGAAGAGATTAACAATTTACTGCCATCAATGGCAGCTGGTTAGTTATTTAGAATTTTATGCAAAATTTAATTTGAAGTAATTGTTTTTAATTTATTTTTAGGATTAAATTCAATACTATTTGCAATATCGGTTGATTGTCCAGAATTAAACTCCCCACCAAAAATAAATAATGTTAATTTAGAGCCAGTTATTGCATTGCCGGAACCTATTGTTGTATCCCGTAAGAAAAATGCAATTGAACGCGAAATTATGACATTAAATGATACAACAAGTCCATTAGGAATAAATTCCTCTGCATCACCAAATACTTCAAACTCATTATTATCCAGTTCATTACCAAAATCATTATCTAGTTTATGTATTAAATATAAGGACACGAATAATGCTCCAGTTAATAAAATTTTATCAATAAATCAGATAAAAACAAACCATTTAAATGTGGCTGGTGTTATGGAGATGCCAACAGCAGTACAAATCATTGGTACGTGGTTAATTTTGTTTGTTGTATTTTTGGTTTATTATCTAACACGTAAAGAAATATTTTAGAAGCAACAACAAATTCAACAAATAAAGATGATGAATTAACGTCGCCTATAGATTCTGGTTTTGTTGATCCATCAGAAGGCAGTATTGCTAGTATTCAATCTAAAAATAGTTCCATAAATGGATCAACGTCATCTATTGAATCTTTGGTATCGATAACCGATATAAATTTATTAAAAATAAAATTAAAAGAAAGCGAAGAACTGTGTAATATGCTGCAGGCACGTGTTGCTGAATTATCTTTGTAATTTTTATTGCATTTGTTTATAAGTTGCTATAGCAACTGAATAATCTTTTCTTTTAATTTTTCTTCGTTTATAGAGAAAATCATCGTTTACGCGGTTTAACAAATAGCTCACGCTATGGCTTATCATATTTTACAATAAGCGTACCACGCGTATTATTACAAAAGACAAATAAATTAAAATATTATGCTTATGAGGTACATATAATACCAACGCATGGTGGTGATGAATGGACAGTATTACGTCGTTACAGTGATTTTCATAAATTACATAAAAAATTTCAAAAGGATAATATCGGTGTAAAGGCATTAGATTTTCCACCGAAAAAGAATTTTGGCAATATGGTAAGGAAAATTAATTGAAACACGTGAATCTTTAATTAATTGTTTTCTTTAAAAGGATGCCCAATTTGTGGAACAACGTCGTCAACGTTTACAAGTGTATTTAAGACATTTATTAACAATTTTACCTGAAGTTGCCTCGTGCAATACAAGAAGCCAGTTAGAAATTGTTTTTCCACTTTTTAAATAGTTTTTGTTGATTTTTGTTTTTATATTTATGTATAATAAACAAAAAAATAATCTAATTATGTTGAAGAAAATGTTAAATATTATTGTTTATATATCTATTATCTATATATTGTAAATTATGTTTTTAATGAAAATTTCTTTTATTTTCTATTTATAAATAAAGTGCGCATTCATTTTTAATTTGTACAACGTGATGTTTAACTCAAATTTTTATTTAATTAGAAATTTAACACAATATATAGCACAGATAATTGTGTTCATATTATGTAACGTTTTAAATCATGTAAAAAGATTTGTTTTTTATTACAGTTGAACCAAGAATGTATACAAGAATATCATTGCAAATTACAAATGTTATGTAACGTTCCTTTTGCATATTCCGTAAGTAATAATCGCAGAAGAGATAACACAAAATAATACTTTTGCTTACATTATTTTGTGGTAGTGCAACAAATTTTCATCGTGATACCTTATGCTTATAAAAGTAATTATAAAGATAAGAAAAAATACTGGAATACGGTTTTACATATGCAACATAAACAAATGGGAAAAAAAAAATATTTTGGGATGTTCTGTTCTTGGGAACATACTTCAATCCAGTTGAGAGCAAGTTCAGCGTATAATATTTTTTACGATGTTTCTATGAATTATACTTTGTGTAATTTTAATAAAAGCCCAAAGTCAAGTAGAGTCCAGAGATGTAATAGAATCAACCTGAAAATAACCATTTTGTTTGTAATAAATGTCAAGGTCTAATCGTGTAGCATTGTTTAATGACGATAGACTGCTTCCAAAACGTTTCCGTAACGGTTTCAATGCCTGCATGTAAACATTTTAACACTGAATGAAAGGTGATGCATAAAGACTTATTGCGTTATACATATGAAAATTAATTAAATTTTTGTACTTAAATTCATTATTTTACCGAGAATGCGGTTATCAAAATTGAAACAAATTTTGGTTGAGACAAATCTTTGCATAGCACAGTGTTTTATTTATCAAATTCCAAACAATAAAAAAATTCCCTTTAGACTTTTCAGAACTATAACTGTCCGTGACTCATTACAATACTATTTGAATTATTTTTTAAATAAACCAAAAATAGAAAAGTCACATCACATTTAATGAGTAAATAGTACCAATATTATGCACTATCCGTGATCACCAATTAATTATAAATTAAAACGCAAATAATTTTTATTTATAAATATTTTTATTTCCTCAATTTTTTTATAATTATTATATTTTATTTATTATAATAATTTAGCATCTGTGCATAATAGCGAAAATGATTTTATTTTATTTATTTTTGTTATTAATTATAAAAACTAAATTAAACTAAAAACAAATTAGAATAATTAATGTGCAGCCTACAAAATTGAATAATAAGATAAAGAAAAAAAAAATAAAGAAAATTTATCACCACGTTTATAAATAAAAATTTAAACAATAAAATGTGATTTTTTTAGTATTACGAGCTAATTTTAATTAACAACCATTAAACAATGGGGTTAATTGTTATTTCCCCAGTTATTATAACTCAAACACAAGAAGTATTTTTTATTTTATTTAATTTTTATTATCATAATAAAAAAAAGAAGAAAGAGAGTGAAATTTATAAGAAAGTTTTTTTATATGTAAACTGCTATTAACTGGTATATAAACTGGTATAAACATTTAATAAATAATTAATTAACGTAAGTAATGGAGAGAAAGATTTATTTTTTCCCTTTTTTTTTTTAATTAACTGATAAATAATGTTACAAAACAAAAAAAAAACTCATAATAAATAAATTTCAAATAAAGTTTTTCAGCTAAAATCATTTTTTTTTTTATTAAATTTTTCGTTTTCATTTAAATTAATATTTGCACAATAAATTAAGCTGTTTAATTATTTTATTAATTAATTAATTTTTTTTTTACTTAACATTTAACACTGTTTATTAATTATAATTTATTTTTTTAATTTTACTTGCAATTTTATTTTATTTTATATATTTTTTTTTTTATTATTAAAGCAAAATTTAATTAAAGGTAATCCTCCTTAAAAAATATTTGAAATTTTCCTTCTTGTTTTAATTTTTTTAATTATTATATTAATTAATTAATAATTGAATGTATTATTTGATTTGTTATTTAATTAATTTTAAGTTATGCTGATGTTTTTTTTTTTTTTTTTTACTTTTATTACATAAATACTTTGTTTTACCATCTCTTTTAATTAATTAAATATATATAATTTGCAATCGGCTTGGTTATTTAATTAATTTTTATTTATTTTTTACTTGGCTGGACGACAAGCTTATTTTCATCTTTTTTTTTTTTAAATTTTTTTTACTTTATATGCGATTAATCAGTTTGTTCTGTTTAAATTTCTAAATAAACGCTGTGCAGTCAACACGCATTCAATATTTATTTAAAATGTGTTAATTACTCCTCTATTACAATTACATTTAATAAGTTTTAGAAAAAAGGAAGAGCACTCCTAGATAAAAAATATTATAAAAAAGAAAAAAATTAGGCAAGTTTACCCTGCCACACAGAGCAAAAAAAAAAATAAATTCAAATTTACAATTAATTAAAAATAATTTTTATATTTTTCTTTTATTAATATTTTTTGTTTCAAAATTACGTTAAATAAATAATTAAATGAAAATAAATCCCTAATAAATAATAATAATAAAAACCCTAAATTAAATTAAATAATTAATAAAAGGTAGGTGCATAATACAAGTAATAATATATAATTAAATTAATTTTTTTGTATGAATTAAAGTATAGAAAAAAAACGAATCAGGTGACACGGTAATTGTGTTATTGTAAATACCCTGATTACAAGAACAAAAAAAAATAAATAAAAATTAATCTTTTTATAAAATTTTAATGCTAAACTTTATATGTTTGTGAATAATTAATGAACTTTTATAATTAACCAGAGCAACAGCAGTTAATTAACGTTTAATGTTTACAACACCAAATAAATTTACAATTTTCTTTTCAATCCAAATTTTTTCCTTTGTATCCGTTTTTATTTTTATTTCTCTGGTTTCTTGTGGACACAACCTTTTTTTTTTTTTTTTTTTCATCTATTTCTTATCATTATTAATTAATTAATTTTAAAAGCAAGATAAATATAAGCATTTTCCATTGTTTATGAATCTTTCCTTTTCATTTTTTGTTATTTTTTAATATTTTTTTTTTTCTATAAATAAATTAATTTTTTTTTCTTTGTTTAGTTAATTATTCTTTTTTGTTGCATATACTAATTACTTAAAAAAAAATATCTTTTTCTTTTTTTTTTTGTTTTAATAAATATTTTATAAATTATAGTATCTTTTTCTTTTTTAATAAACCCACTGTGGTGTATAGTATTTACTTTTATTATTATTATTAAAATATTTTTTTATTTGCATCTTTCGTAACTATTAAGTAGAGGGTTTTAGAGTAGTGTAGAGTAGAGTAGAGTACTTTCTTATTATTCCTTGTTTCAATTAAATTTAAAACATTATCAACCATTTAATTAATGTATTTTCTCTCTTTTCTATTTTTTTAGTGTTATTTCCAATAAGTTTAATTGTAAAAATAAAATAAAATTAAAATTATTTTCGAGAATAGAGCAGGAAAAAATTTTATTAATAAAACGGGTTGATAAGTTTCTTTTTTTTCATTAAATAAATAAAAATTAATTAATTCAGCTTTCAATTTCTAAAATAGAAAATACATTATTAATTAAAAAAAAAAAAAATAACAAAAATCACAATTTGTACCTTTCAGAGATTTTCTATTCATCGATTCTCCCGTTAAAATTTTCTGTGGTGTTTGTACACCAGCTGGTATTGCGCCACCACCACGTATTCCACTAATAATGTGTGGTTGTCCTGCACGAATGGGTTTAGCTAAAAATAAAACAAAAATTTTAGTTGTTTTAATTAAAAAGAGAAACAAAAAAAAAAAATCAAAATAAATCTTTTACCAATTTGTGCCTGTGGTCCACGTCTTGCCAAATTCTTTTGTCTAACCGCCTCCTTAATACGATCAACCTCGTATTGATAGCGTTTACGATCACGCATTGCACCCTCTTTAGCCTCTTTCAATGCTGTCTCTAATGCCTTAACACGTTCCATTGTTGTACGTAAACGTTTCTCTAATTTTGGTAATTCACAACGCAAATCAGCATTATCACGTACCAATTGCTTATGCACTTTTGTCAATTGTTCCAAATTATTTTCTAAAAATGATATTTTTTGTTTTTGTGCTAATGAACCACCATCATCTTCATTATCTTCAGCTATTGCAGAACGTTTAATACGTGATTGTAAATCTTGTACAAATAATTTTCGTAAATTTAATAATGTTTGCATTTCCTTAGTCACTGTATCTTCTAAACCTTTAAGATCTTTTCTAGCTTGTTCACGTCGTTCATTTGTTAAACTAAAAAATAATAATTAAATATAATAAAATTATTAAATATTCTATTTGTAAACACATTTAAAAATAAAAAAAATAAATTAAATAATTAATAAACATAAAAATAAAAATAAGAAAGCAATAGAAGGGAATAATAATAATAATAATAATAATAGAGAGAAACATCACACACCTTTACAATCCATTTTAATTTATAATATATTTTAATAGCGAAACAAAAACCCCAATGTTAATAATATTATTAACGCACAGAAAATTAATTAAATGAAATAAAAATTATAAAAATAATAATAAATTGGGAGAGAGAAACATGTGTTGCTTTTTTTTCTTCTTAATTATTTAAAAAATTAAATAATAAATTCTCTTAATTTTTCTTACTTTATATTTATGTTTTTTTTTATTAATTAATTTACAATATAATTATTATTTATATATATATATATATGTATATAGTTAATTGTTGTGTTTAGCTTTTTTTTTAAATTTTATTTTTTATTATTCTTATTCTTAAATAATAAGATAAATAATTATCTTACTTTAATTGAATCTTTATATTATTTTCATTACTTTTACTTTCATCATCAAAAATATATATATTATTGTTATTAATTAATTAAATAAATTATTGCCTATTATTGAACTAACTAACTAACAAGACAACAATCATCTACATTTCATTAACTTTTTATTTCTTTAATTTTTATCAATGTTTTAATATCAAGTAATTAAATTAATTAGATAATTATAATACATATTATACACACAGATTAAAAAAATAAATTTTTAGCCAAAAAAAAATAAAACAAAAATTTTAATCAATTAATTTTGGTTTTATGTAAATTTTTAAACTAATATCTTCATGTTTTTTTTTTTTGCATTTTATTTTAATTATGTTAATTTTTTGCTTATAATTTTTTTTTTTAGCTAATATACACCTATAACCCCCAATTTACACGATATTTCACAATTTTATAATTTTACACAAGGTACACTAAGCGTTTACAATTTTAATATAAAAAAAAAAAAAAACACAAAAATCCGAGCTTGTTGATAGAGATTTTCCAAAGTTTTTAATACTTGAATTTAAATTATATTCACACATGAGTTTACTACTAATTTTTTTTTTTACCATGTTAATTGAGAGTTAAAGATATTAAATATGATTAAATATTGTCATAAAAATATATGTATATATTTATTTATATAAAATTAATATTTCTTTTTATTTATTTATTTATTATATTTAACTAAATTAAAAAATAAATACAATTTTCTTATTATTTTATTAATTAATTTTTAAATATTAAATAAAAAAATTATAAGAAAATAAAAGAAATAAATAAAATAAAATAAAACTACTAATAACTAATAAATAAAATAACTAATGCAAAAAAAAAAAAATAAAAAATTATAATAAAGGTAAAATATAAATATAAATTAATTTAATTAATTAATGCAACAAAAAAATAATAAATAAATAACTTTTAAAATAACCGCTATAGTGTGTCTAGTCTAATCCATATATATTTTATTTAGTTAAATAATTAGCTAATGTGAATTAAATTATTTAATTTCTCGTTTTTTAATATAAACACATGATATCTCTTCTCTCCATTATTATTATTAAATAATTAATAATATTCAGTTAATTAACCCTATATGTGTTAAACCACCCACAATAAAAAGTTTAAAAAAAATATAAATAATAATAACATCATTATACATGCAACATGTGAAACTAATGCCATATCTATCAATCAACAACATGACTACACACTATACTTGTATTAATAGTTTTTAAATTGGAATAGAAAAACCAGAAATATTAATCATCAAACGTGTCAAAATATTTATTTTGTCTTCTTCTCCTTGTTCATCATCTTTTATATAATAAAAATACTTTATCGCTGTATATTTATGCCTATCACCAAGAGTGTCATTTGACAATTTTATTATATTTTCAAAAAAAAAAAAAAAAATAGAAAAAGGGAATAAGAATCATAAATACAAAATCATCTTGTTATTAAATTAAAATAAAAACAAAAAGAAAAAAATCTATTTATAAACGTTTGACTAAATGCATTAGTTCCATTCCAGCAGCATAATATTTTTATTTATTTTAATTTAATAAATAAATTAAGGCAAAACAACAGCTTATATAGTGGAACGAAAATAAAAATAAAAAAAAAAAATGTTATAAGAAAAATGTTATAAAACAAAAAAATTAAAAAAAAAAAAAAGGCAGAGCGCGAGTAGAGTTATTAAGTAGATAAATAAAAATCATCACATTAGTCACTATTAAGGATAGATTATTTTTACATAAAATATGCTGCTGCTGCTTTTTAAATTTTATAAAGACGACAACGACAAAGAAAAAGAATTCAATAAAAAAAATAAAAATTGTATCCCCCATAAAAAACCCAACAAATAATTTTTAATTAAATTTAAAAATTTAATTAATAATTAATTCATTGATAATCATCTCGTTTTTTTGTTTTAAATCCATAAATTTCTCAAATTTATGTGTGGTATATTGGGGGGTACTACCACCAATTTCTTTAAATTTTTTTATTCTCAATTTAATAATTTTAATATTTTTTTTCCTAAATTCAAAAAAAAATAGAAAATTATAAATTAATTAAAAACAGAAATCACACAAAATGATAAAAAAAAAAATAAAAATAATAATTATCAATAAATAAATTATAAAAATCATAATAAAATAAAATTGTGGGTGTAGCGCAGAGCAAAATTAAATAAAATAAAATAAATTAAAAAAAACTTAAAAAATAAAGCAAATAAAAAGAAAAATTTAATTAATTAACCCTTTTCTTTAATATGTTGTTTTAATCGTTTAATCAGCTAAACGTAATTAAAAATAAACGAATACAACCAAAGATTGGAGACTGTTATGTACCGCCAAAAAGAGATAAAATAAACTATCAAAGCACCACAATTATGTAGAATTATTACGACATTAAATTAAATTACTCATCAGGTGTGAATATATTGTGTGCGTAATTCGATCAACATAATGATAGGTAGCTGAGCTGTATTAAGGTTATTAATACAAAAAAAAAACTCTTAGCAAGTAAATTTAAATCGGATAAACTTGACACCATCTATTTAAACATATAATAATAATAATACCTCAGCAGTGAATAAAACATAAACAAATAATCCTAATCACCTTAATAATAATCAAAACAATAATCTAAAATATTAATTTTCACTCATTTTTGTAATTTGTTAACTTTTTTGGATTCATTAATTCAATTTTAATTATTCGTGCTCTAGTAATTTTATGTATATGGATTCTTAATTGAAAAAAAAAGAGATAAAACCAACAGGTAAACTTATCAGTATGTAATGTGATGTGTGTTAACCAAAGCCATGTTAAAATATAATTAAAAAAATAAATTATTATTAAACCGCGAATTAAATTAAAAAGTATCGGGGTGATGGTGGCGCGACTTAATAATTGAATTTGACGTTTATAAAAAAAAACAAAAAACTTTCTTTGGTAATAAAACGTTTAAAAAGACCCATAAATATTCTCGATTATTGTCGCAAAGACAGGTAATCAATAAATTAATTTAAAAAAAAAATAAATAAAATTGAAACACCGTGTTACTAAACAAGATTATATCGTCTACGAGATAAGTAATTGTGCAAACAAATTAAGATAAGTAAATGTAATTAAAATTAATTATAATAAAAAGTTGAGTATGTAAATCAATATATATATATTATATATATTATCACAGATTGGTTTGTTTGCTTTTTTTCTTTTCATTTCTTTTTTCGTTAATCGAATTATTTGAATTTATAAAAGCAAATCTTAATTCAAAATTAAATTATAATAAAACCACAAATAATAAAAAAGAAAAAGCAACAATAAATATATAATATTAATAAAAAAATAAGGAAAAAGAAAATTAATAAAAAAAAAAAACTTATTGATAAGAGAAAAGAAAGAAATAAATAAATTAATAAATAAAATCAATCAGAGATATAAATAAAATAATCAAAAATAATTACACAACACACCCAAATAATAATAATAATAATAATAATAAATCTCATATTATTTTTAATTGTTTAATACTCTTTAATTTCTTATCTTGTCTTTTCTTACTTTCTTTTCGTTTTAGTTTTTATTTAATTAATAATTTAAATTTTAACCAAATAAAAGTATTGATAACTATACAAATAAATTACAGCACAATTAAATACTGTGGGCAACGATGTGTTAATAATACCATTGTTAATGATATTAATATATGTAAATGCAATGTTGGTATTGATAATGGTATTGTTTTTAATAACGATGTTAATATACTTTTATTATTATTATTATTATTATTTGTTATAATATTATTATGATTATGATTGTGTTTACAAATTAAATCATTTTTAGTTAATTTATCATTTGATAATAAACTGTTATTATTGTTAATATTATTATGATTTAAATTTTGTGTACTTGAGTTAATTAAATTTTTACGTAACTTAATAAATTCATAATTTTCAAAATTAATATCGTCATAATCATAATTATTGCCATTTATTATATCTTCATTTAATAATTCTTTACTATTATTATTATTATTTATTTGTTGATTAGGATTATTATTAATATTAGGGCGTAATGTATTTGTTATTGGTTGTGTAATTATATTTGAAAAATGATTATTATTATTATTATTAATTAAATCTAAATTATTTTCATCATTATTTTGTACTGACATGAGTTCCTGAAGTTTTGCTGATTTATCAGATTCCTCGTGTTTTAATTTATCATAATCTGATGACATTTGTTGGTGGGCAAGAGTCAATTTTTGGTTTAAACTAAATTAAGAGAAAAGAAATAAATACAAAACAAATTAATTTTCATAAGAATAAATAATTAACACAAATTTACGTACTCTTTAAATTCGTTAACAATTTCTTGTTTTTCAGAAATTTCATCTCGTAATGTTGCCAATTGCTTTGTATGTGCATCACGTAATTGATCCATTTGACTTTCAAATGCACCACGCAATTGTTCAGCACGCTGTTTTTCTTCTGCCTTAACAGCAGATACTTGTTCGGCTGCCTTTAATTTCGCACACTCCTCACGTAACGAATCTATGTTCTCCTCCAATGTACGTTTCTTATTTTCTGATTCACGCATCGATTCCTAAGTGAATTGATAATTAAAATTATAATTGAAAAATATAAAAATTATTTTAAATAGAAAATACCTGAAGGGATTTCATTCTAGCCTCATGTTGAGAAATTAATAATCTACATTCACCTAAATCTTTTTCATATTCAGAAACTTTTTTATTTGAATCCATCTGGTGACCTTCCAAGTTTTGACAACGTTGTGCCAAATTTTTAGCCTCAGATTTCATTTTACTTATATATAGACGGGCAACGGTGAATTCTTCCTCTACTTTACCGGCCGAATTCTCAGGATTAATTTTCAAATCAATGCTGTTATCTGTGCATAATGCATGCCCAACTTCCGTTAAGTCTCTCAATAAATTGGATAACATTTCGTTAATGCGCTTCTTTTGATGGGCCGACATATCTTTTAATTGTTGTAATTCTGATGATGTGCTATTGTAGGATGTTTGCTTTTGTAATAATTCATCATTAATTGCATCAATTTCTTTATTTTTCGATTCGATTTCTTGAGATTTTTGGTCATAGTTAACGGCAAGTTCTTCAAGAGCTTGAAGTACTTCCTTAACCTCTTCCTTTGCACTTTCATTTTCTTGTTGGATTCTAGTCATTTCACCTTGCAAATTTTCATAGTCGCGTCTAGAATTTCATGTTTATTATAATTAAAACTTCTTTTGTTTTTATTCATTATTTCAAACTTACCTAGCATTTGCAATCAATTCCTCTTGATCGAAAATTTGTTCTTTTAACTTCTCGACATATTGAGATTGCTGGTTAATTTCTTCATCCTTTTCATCTAGTTGTTGGTATAATCTTTCAAGTTCTCCTTCAAAGCGTGTACGTTCATCAGCTGTTATTGAACCAACCATTGCTGTTAAACCACTAGGTGTTGCTGGCGCTAATGTCTCTACAACTGGGGCTACTTCTGGAATATCAACATTTGGTGTGCTGGCTTCCATTGGTTCTTGTAAATTAACTTGTTCATCCACAGTAACTGTTTCACCAGCTCTCCACCGCGCCAACTCAGCTTCCAAAGTCTCAACCTTACCTTTCAAGCGGCCGCTCTAATAATAATTAAAATTATATTTAAGAATCTCAAATAAATATTTCTTTTTTATAAATAACAAACAAACCTTTTCCTTTTCTCTTTCGTAACGACGTTTCCATTCTTCAGCTGTAAGTTCCTCATTAACACATACAACATTCTTAACTGTCTTCGCTCTTTAATAAATCAAAAAACAAAATATTTTTAATTTTCTTCATATATATATATAACCTTAAAAAAAAAATTCCAATTACCTTTTGCCAAAATCTAATGTTGATTTTGTTTCTGATTCATTGAAACTAGCTGGTGAACAACAAATAACAATTGTGGTTCTAGCATTACCACCAAGTGATTCTTGTAAAATTCTTGTCAATTTTGAATCACGATATGGTATATGAGTTTTATTACCATCAGCTAATGCTGATATAACATTACCAAGTGCTGACAATGATTTATTAATATTCTTCGCCTCATCTAATACTGTACCCTCAGCACCAGTTTTTGAAACCTACGATTTTTAATAAAGTTTTACAAATATGATAAGAAAAAATAACTTTTTTATTTAATTACCTTTTCCGAACCAGCTAAATCAACTAGATATAATTTACCAGATAATTTTTTTTGATTTTCCAAATTCTCTTGTTTTACATTGATTAAAAATACTGAATGTGATCGTGACGAATGTTCATTCATATCTTAAATAATTTTAAAAAAATATATATTAAATAAAAAAATTTAGAAATTTATAAAATTAATAATAAAAATGTATGATAAGAAATATAAAAATAAATTACTTGTTACAGCAATATGACGATTTGATTTTCCTTCTTCAATTACTTCAAATACATCTTCTGGACTTGATACAAAACGTTCTGTTGCTCCTTTTACATAAGGCACTCGATTTTTATCTTCGTGTACACTTAAATTTATTTTCGATACATCCAATAAATCACGAATTTTATCCATATAAATTTCATAATATGATACTTTTATATGAAACTCTAAATTCACTTCCATACTATATATATGATTAAAAATATCATTAACAATACGTGGTATGATACCTTGTTTAAGTGAATCGCCTAAAAAAATTGTGTTAATAATACATTAATTGTAAAAGCATGATTGAATAAAGAAAACTTGAATTTACCTATAACACCTTCCATTGTATGTGTTTTACCAGATGATGTTTGACCATATGCAAATATTGTGCCATTGTAGCCAGCCAATACATCCGAAACAATTGATTTCGCTGCTTCACTGTAAACTTTTTCTTGCGATGCATTTGGTTTAAAGACTCGATCAAACAGATAGACTTTACCCTATTGAAGTAAAAAAAAATAAAATTTCTTATTATTATTTTCCGATATATAATAAATTAATTAAACTCGTGGCATTTATATTTATGATAAGAAGATAAAATATTTCAACTATGACGATTATAATTATTTTTTCTTTTTTTTTATTTTAAACAAATGTCACTTATATTAACTCCAGTTAACACTAAACTGCCAAGTAGTGTAATTAAAAATAAAAACACAAATAATACAAACAAGTGGATAAAATTTAAAAGAAACAATTAATTAAACCAAATAGGTCATTTGGGAATCAATTAAAATTAAATTAGTTTACTTTCTATTTTGTTTATTATTTATAAACTTAAAAAACTTTTAAGGTTTATTAATACATAGCAGGGACCCTACATCTAATTTTACAAATTTTTATAGACATTTTAAATGTGAATCAAAAGTTACTGTGTAACAAAAAGCATAGTTCGTAATCCGTATAGTAAAATTAATAATATTTATGTTGCTTTCATATTTAATAAATAAACAGAGTTATAAATACAAAAACCTATAGATAATAAATAAAATGAAAAACCTCCGCCTCAAAATAAATTATCACAATGTGTAACATTTTTCTATTTTTCTTCTTCTGATGATTATAAAAACTCTACCATTTCAGAAATTTTAGAAAACATTTGTAATGCATTTTTATTTTCTTATCTCATTAAGCAATTAATTTATGTTTTTTCTATTAAAAGCAACAATAACAAAATAAAACAAAACATAATTTTACCTATTTTATTATTATATTACAAAATCGATTTTTATATATTTATTTTCATAAAGAAAAAAAAAATACAAAAACATTTTCATGTTGGATAAAATGTCACTGGATACAAAAACAAACAAACAAAAGAGAAAAAAAAAGTCTACAAAAACCATAAGTAAGTGGGTGGTGTATTATTTTCAGAAGAAATTTAAGCAAAAAATAAAAAGGAAAGAAAAACATATTCCAATTAGAAAATAGTTTTAAAAATTAAAGGAAAAATTCATCCATTTTTTAAAAGAAATTTTTTTCTTTTGTTTTGGAAATCAAAATACAAAAAAAAAAAAATTAGAATATGGTTTTAAGGCATGCGCAAATTTAAAAGATCATATCCAAACATTTATTTAACAATAATAATCATAATAATAATAATAATATCGTCATCGTACAGCTATATTAGCAATATATATATAAATATACTTTATAAAGAGAAAAAAATAAAAAAAAGTTACAGCTTGTGCGCGTTGCAGAGCCCAAGGTCGATTAGTCATCAGGCTCCACAATGGATGTTTTTTTTTTTATTTGTTTTTGTTTTTGCAAAAATACAATAATTCAGCGTTTTTTTTTATTATTATTTAATCTTTAAAACAAGTAAGACCTAATTTCCCTAATTAATAACTTAAAAAAAAAAATTAATAATAACTAAGGATGTGCTTGAGTTTAATATATATTGTTTAATACAAAAACTTTTCTCTCCTTCAATCGATGATAATGTTGTCTATGGTTGTATAATTTGCTATTTGCTAATTCGACCTGTGACACATTTCATATTTTTCTCTTATTTGAATTTTCACTTTTTTTTTTTATAAAAAACATATTTTCTTAGAGAAAAAAAAAATTTTTTTTTTTTCATAACACAAAAAATGAATAATAATATTCTGTCGAGAAGAAATTTTTTTCTATTTTTTTTATTGCAGAATAATTTAAAAATAATTTATTTTTTTTATTTACAGTAAAAAAGAATAAAAATATTTCATGAGAGAGTATAAATTTGTTTCCGGTCAATGATTCTTTCTTTAAAAAAAAAAATTAAAATTAAAATTAATAATGAAATTAAATTAAATTTATTTTTTATAATCAAATTAATTGGATTTATTAATAATTTTTTAAACTAAAATAGTTTTTGTTTCAAAACAAAAATAAAAAGACAAATAATTAAAAAATTAATAAAGAAAAGAATTTTGATAAAAAAAAAAAGTTTTTTACGTCATATGCGTGTTTGCTTATAATTTTTTTTTTTTTTTATTAAATTGTTTATGTGGAGAATTCGAGCTATAGTTGTATGAATGATGAATCATCACCCTGTTTAATTAGAGAATTAACAACAACAAAAACCGTAAAATAATATTAACAAAAAAAAAAGAAAAAACTATTTAATGATTTCTCTATATAGCATTTTTTTTTATTGCTTTTATTATTATGTGGATTTATTTGTTCTTTAACACAAAATACACCTACAAATGTATTTAAAAAAATAAAAAAAGATTAATCGAAATGACGGCAATGCTGTTTTTATATAATAATTATTAACACTTGGTAGTGTTTTAGGAATAGTTTCTTCCTTTTTTTTATTATTATATAAACATAATTGTCTAGACTTAAGGGCGACATTTTATTTAAATAATAAATTCAATTTTTTTTTGTATGCTTTGCTTACCCCAATTGATAGACAATTTTCTTCGCCATTATTTGGAAATTTAACAACAAATTTAGATCCAGCTTTTTCTTCGCTGTCGTTAAGTGGCCGAAAGCGGCACACAACTTTAATGCTATCCTCTGCAGGAATTTCCCGTTGAGTCGCCGACATAATTGCACGTTTTTTTTCTTTTAATTACTTTATTTAAGATTAATTATTTCAAAAGTACAACAGATAAAAAAATTACTTGAGAGAAATATTGAATAAAAAGAACACTTAATTAAAAAAAAAACCCACACACACACTAAAAATAATAATAAAAAAAAAATACAGATTATTGGAACTTAAAACCGTGCATTAATTATTTATTTTAAGTATAATATACTTAATTTATTTCTTTAATTTATATTTTTTTTTCTATTCTTTTCATTTAATATACTTCACACCCGATATTTTCTTTTAATCAATTTCTCTGGTAAATGACAGCCTACAGTACAAAAGCGGCCATTTTGAATAGCATGAAAAAAAAAGTCTTCGTTGTTCGTCGATCGACTCTCCAAAACGGCGCAATGACAATTGGAAAGAATCGTGTTAAAGCCGCTCTTGTTATTATTTCAATACTCAGTAATAGCAAACCTTAATTATTTATACATATATATAAAAAAATTAAAATCAATTCTGAAACTCTACAAAACATTAAAACGGTTTAAACCTTTGCTATATTTTTATTCATTTATATTCTTTACTATTATTAATTAAAATTAATAACATAGTTTACATGTATAATCTAAAGATAATTTTATTGTGCTATAAAAGTTTAAATACAATTTTTGTTTGTTAAGAAAACATGTGTTTTATCGAAACGGTAATTTAACCGAAACATTAAACACATAAACGTATGTTTTATGTTGAAACACTTTAATTCTTGTGTCACTCACTCCCATATACGGCAATAAATTCATTTAGTTCATTCATTTTGTATAAAGTTGATGGTGGTGTTTCTTAAAGAAAAATTTCTTTAAGATTTTTTTTTTTATTTGTTTTATTTCCATTTAAAAAAGTTTAAATAATAATTAAAATTGTTGTTAATTGTGTACAGTGTTTCTTGACTATCAAATGTTTTATGGATAAATAAATAATACAAAAAATAATGTAAGTGGTGTATTTTCTTAGCAAGTTTAAAACTGGGTGTGTGGATTTATTGTTGTTGGTGTTTATTATTCTGCTCAACCCATTGAAAAACAAATAATAATTCTCTGTTCATCCCAAAACAAAACAAATTAGATAAAATTTTCTTAATTTTAAATTATTTTTTCTTAATGAAGAAGATTTTTTTCTTTTCTTTTCTTTTTACAAAATTATTATTCAATCTTAACGTTTTATTTATAGAAAATTAGTCATAATTTTCTTGTTAATTTTGTGTTGATGTTGTTGCTTCATTCGTCTTAAATGTTTTTGTTTTAATCTGAAAAACGCACTTTTTTGTTTTGAATGAATTTTAATTTTTTTTATTGTTAAATTTTTTTTTTTCTTGTTATTTTAGCAAAGGCGGCTATAAAAATTAATAAAATTTTCTCAATTGGCCTTTCAAAAATAAATATATGTATCTTATTGTTAAGAAACAAAACTACTACATATGCATTTTACATATCGCCCACATTTAATACCTACGTTATTTTTGTCATTTTTTTATGAATTGTTTTTTTTTTTTTTTTTTTTGTATCATGATCTTGTTTTTATATTAATCCGTTTATTCTATGCAGCATATTATATTATAATAACAACTAAAAAAGTGTAATAAAAATATTTGAAGTAATACCCATTAATGCATTTTACGTAGGGTACATACAAATGTTAGAGGAATAAATATAATAAAATTTCCTTTGCATTACTCTACTTGATGTTACGGTAAATAATGTTGTTTATTTTATTTTTTATTATCATTTCAAAGTAAACATACATTACTGGTATAAATTACACACATTGTTGTAGAAAAAAAAAACATAATCCACAGAGCAGATGTTTGTGTAAAGTTAATATTTCAGTGCATTTTTGGAGACGACGTTTTTTTTTCTTTTTTTCTCTATTTTCATTTCTTATGAATTTGTCATACATTATTACGTAGAATTTTATTCATTAATTATTATGTGTGATTGCTTAGTAATTATTTGATTTAATTCATAGAATTATTAATAAAAAAAAAAAAATACTATAAATAGTTGTTAATAATAAACTAATTTTAATTGCTCCCTAATGACAAAAGAAAGCAATGTTATCGCTTCTCTCCTGTTTATTAACACAATTTTTTTTTTTTTTTTTTTTATTAATGTTAACTATTTAAATCAAAGTAGGCAGTGACATGACAATATAATTAATGAGAAACATTTTTACCATTTTTTTTTTTTTTTAGTTAAAAGGTTGCTGATTGCTGCTTTGTTGCTACATATTATACACACACCTTTATTTTATTGACTAGATTATTTAATTGTTTTATTTATTTATTTTCGTTATATTTAACTTTTTTATTTGGTTAAGTGATTTTGTTTTTTTTTTTTTTTTGTTTTTATTTATAATTTTCTTTGCGATTTCTTTCATTTAAGCGCATAGATCAACCCACTTTATATATGTATATACTGGAAGAAATAATAATAGATTAATATTTCTAATAATAAGAAAGAAAAATAAATAAATAGAATTTACAAAGTAATAGAGGAAATTGTGGAAATGATATTAGTCATTATAATTTCAATAGAAGAGTTAGTGACACAATTTTTATTTAATATTATTTTCTGTTTACACCTTTTTTTACGCAAAAAAAAAAATATTAACGTTTACTTAAAATAATGAATAAAATAAAAAAAAATAAATGATAAGAATATTGAAAACCTTGTTAAGTGGTTTTATTATATAAGAGAAAAATAAATTTATTCTTTAGCATAGAAAAAATTAATTAAAATAGAAAGAAAAGGCAAAAATTAAAAACAGTTTTTCGATAAAAAAAAAATTATATAAATGCTACTCTACTGATAACGATTATCGTATACATATATTTAATCAAATTAATGTTAAATGTTTTCACCAGCATAATGTTTTTAATTTATTAATCATTAATTTTACGATTAATTAATTACATAATAATAATGCAACTGTTGAGTTTATTAATTATTTATCAACTGATTTTTATATCTAATGGTTGAAACAAATTAAAAGTCACGATAAGTGACTTAAAAAATGTCACTTAAGAGATTAAAATGAAATCTCTTACCTTACATTTTATAATTTATTCTTACCTCAACTGTGCTTGAATGTTAATACATTGAAAACTTTATTAATTGAAGAGTAGCTTTCCTTTGTAATTTCAAAATGTTTATTGTTGTAATTAAGTTGTGAACAAAAGAACAGTGACGTCAAAAATTAAGCGATTCATTAATTATAAGACGAAAAACGATTTATTCATAATGCACAACAATCACTATTACTGTTGATGATTATACACTGCGATGACTAATAATAATTTTTTATTTACTTTTCTTCTTTTTTTCTTTCTTGTTGTTGTTGTATTCGTTTTTTAATAATAAATAAATATTGGAGAATTCAACATAATTTTATTTGATTTATTTATAAAAAAAAAAAAAAAAATTTTTTTGATGACTCGTTTATTATTATAAATTTATAAAGAAAAGGAAATTAGATTATTTTAATAGCTTTATAGTCGCTGGTATTGAATGGTTTTTTCTTCTATCCGTTTTGTAAAATTATACCATTTGGTGTATATAACATCACCACCCACTCATATCTTATTGTTTAACCTAAAAAATACATAATTATTATGCAATTTAGCTGAATTGTAACAAAATTGTATGAATTTTAAAGTCAAATTTGTCTATGTTGATTGACTTTTGATTTTTATTTTTATTTTTGTTGTTTTGTTTCAAGAGTTCGTTTTATTTTTTTAATGTATTTGCGGACGATATATGTTTGTGTAACGTGTACATAGTGTGTACACATTTTCATCTCTTGAACAAGAAAAATAAATCTTTTTTTTTTTTTTTTATAAATAAATATTCATTTATAGAACAGAGGAGAAAATATAAATGAGTCAATAACAATATCGGTCATATACAACATATAACAGGGTTTTCAAAAAGTTTGCGTTTTATTTAATTTACTTTATTAATTAATTTGGTGTTTAAAAATTAAAGAAAAAGTTTTTGTTCTTTGAGAAAATAAAGCGAGGAAACTTACCGGAAATTGATTAATATTTGTGTTGGGTTTTTTTTTATTTCTATATAAAATGTGATTAAAAATATGAAATTAATTTATTTTTTTTATTACTATTGTATTGTGTGGTTTGAATTTGAATACAGTGTTAGAGCTCTAGCTCTGGAAATTTGGATTTGATTATGGAAGAAATTTCGAAAGACTAATTAGTATTGAAATAAATTAGTTATTTCATTAAAAAAAAAAAATTCTTGAAGGCAATCATCATTCAGTACGATCTGTTTACATATTATGCCTTGTAAAATACATTTCTATCTAAATTGTTAATCATCATCATCTTAATTAACCTTGAAGCTTTTTCTGTTATTGATTCTTGTGTTTTATGTTATGAAATTTGAATATTAAATTAGATGAGAATGAGACAAGTGTTGTTAATTTTATAATTGTGTGCGTGTGTTTATAAAATGTGACATATTTAAAATTTAATTTAAATTTATTTTTATTTAATTTTACAGATTGATTAACAAAATCAGAATAAATAGAAAACAAAATGAATATTAAATTTAATTATAATTTTATAATATTATTAGTAATATTACCAACAATATTTGCACAAATATCAGAAAGACTTGATAAATTACAAAATGTGTGCGCTAAAGCAAATTGTCGTGAATGCATACAGACATTAGGATGTTCATGGTGTTTGGATCCATCGTATAATGCATCAAGATGTTTTCAGGTGAGTTTTCCATTTTTAAGTAAGTTAATAAAAATTTCTAAATAGTATTTTTATTTTTAGTTGGCATCAAAATATAGCACATGTTTACCAGAATTCATTTATGATCCGGGAAATTCACGAACAGTAATAAAGAGTAGTGAATTATCCAAAGGTGGTGCTTCGTCTAGTGGAAGTATGTCTGGCAGTATGTCTGGTAGCATGAGTTCCAGTGGTTCATCATCTGGTAGCTCTTCTTCATCTGGTAGTGCATCAGGAAGTGGTTCATATGCTAGTGAAGCAAATATTGTCCAAATTAGTCCACAGCGTGTTAGTTTAAAATTGAGAATGAGTATGTGGTTTTTATTTCATGGGATTTTGAATTTGACTATTTAATTAATAATTTTTGATTTACTCATTTTTAGATAGTCCCGAAACAATACAAATAAATTATGCCCAAGCCCAGGATTATCCAGTTGATTTATATTATTTGATGGACTTGTCAAAATCTATGGAAGATGATAAAGAACAATTATCCGCATTGGGTACCAGTTTATCAGAGACTATGCGTAATATAACATCAAACTTTAGACTTGGATTTGGGTCATTTGTTGATAAAGTTTTAATGCCATATGTATCGACTGTACCTAAAAAGTATGTGAAACTTTTTTTAAGCATTTTAATATTTACTTTTACTTTTCCATATAAATGAATAATTTTATTTAGAATCAATAATAGAAATTTATTAAAAGGTCGAAGCAGTGTAGCATCATGATGTCTGAATTTATTTAAAATTTTTATTTTATAACAATTTTACAGTTTAAATGCATTATGCTATATTATTGAAATTTTATTAACAAAATCATAAAAAAACCAAAACCAATATTAAAACATTTCAGATTAGAACGTCCCTGTGATAATTGTGTAGCACCATATGGATTTAGAAACCATTTGAATCTTAGTATAGATACGGCGCAATTCTCTGTAAGTTTCATGGGTTTTTTTACGTTTAAATAATAAATTTATTGGTTGGATACATTTTATATTATTATCAAAGATAAATGGGGTTGTGGAGATTTTTTTTTGTTATTTGTTGTTTTTTGTTTGGTAAAATATCTTTTTTTTTTGTGCATCTCTCTTACTATTTTTTTTTTTTGAGAACTTATTATCTTTTAGTGGATTATTTATATTATTATTGGGTTTGTTGGTGAATTTTTATATTTTTTTTCTTTGGAAATTATTAAAAATTTCTATTTGTGTATTGAAATGTTCTTGTTGTGTTTTTTTTTTATCTTATTTAAATATTAAATGCATTTTTGATGAAATTATTTTTTTTTTTATTAATTATTTTCTATTTTCTCTATTAAAAGATCTTTAGGAAATTTTGTGTTTGTTTTTTTTTTTTAAAGAAAAATTATTATAAGCAGATAAATGTATAAAAATTATTTTTTCGTTTATTAATGAATGAGTTTTTAAGTGTGTGTGTGAATTGTTTTTTTTTATTATCATTTTTGGTAATTTATGCTCGTTTTTTTATTTAATTACATAATACGATACAAAATGTTAAATTAAATTCAATTGATGTTGTTGTTGATTGTTCATTTTTTTTTTTTTGTGAGTAATAAAATGATTCAAAAGGAATAAAATTTTTGTTTTGTAATATTATATACAGTCAGTCCTCGGTTAATGACAATAATATAATTCGTCACTTTGTAAATAGAATTTTAATTTTTTTTTTTGGTTAATGTACTGATAAACCAAATAATTTGCAGTTGTGCGTGCATAGGATAATAACTCGACGACTGACTACAATAATATTTTAAATTTCCTTTTTCGTTGCGTTACATCATAATTAAAAAATGTTTTATTTAAATTAATTTGACAAAATGTATCATTGTTTTACCGGGTTGTTTTTTATGTAAATAATAAATAATGTGTGTTTTGTAAATATTTCTGTGACATCTTTTCTGGGTCAATATTATTATAGGTTTAAAGCAAAATTTTATTATATTTAATAAAACCTTTTGGGCATGCTTTTCTTCTTCTTTTTTTTATGTTGATGTTGTTGACTATATGCTATACAACAATTTATTTCACTACCTCAACGTTCTCTCTATTTCTTATAAATCTTTATTATTTATTTGTTGTTCTACTGCTGCTGTTGCTCCTATTCCTAATCTACACTTTTATCATCTGAAAATCATGTTTACAAAATTTTTTTTATAAATAATTTGATTATTAATTTTCAGTGTTTTTATTTATAATTTAGTTGGATAATTCCAGATAAGATCTTTGGAGGTTTAATGTGCTGATTTTTGATTAATTATTTCAATTTTTCTTTAGCACAGTTGCAGTTAATTATTTAATATAAAAACTACTCAAAACATTTTTTCTTTTTTTATATTACGATATTATATTATAAGAGTTATCTATTCAATTCATTTAATCATTAATTATGGTAAATAAATATTATTATAAATATAGTTTAGCTGAGCCATGTCCTAATTGTGCTGCACCTTATGGTTTCCGTAATCAAATGGCACTTAATATGGATACAAATCGTTTTTCTGTAAGTTTTTTTTTTTTTTCTCTTTTAATTCACAAATTTATATTTCATTTTTGTTTTTATTTTTAAATTAAATAATTTTGTTTTATTTTCTTTTAAAACAACACATACATTTCATTAATTAATTAATTAATTAAATAAATTAATAATAATTGAATAAAACAAAAAAAAAAAATAATTAATAACTAGAAATAGACATTATTTAATTTAATTTAATTTAATATAGACATTCATTGTTATTCTTAATTAATTATTTAATCACCATATTAATTTTTGTTTATTTCTGTTTTTATTTCATTATTATAATTAATTTTGTTATTAAAAATTAATAATTAAACATTGTGTCCCATTATTATTATTTATTTATTTTATTATTATTTTTTTTTTTTAATAAAATTTTTATTTTATAGCTGATACACTTAATTAAAATTTTATTTTATTAAAATAGCACATCTAGATGCCAATTATTCCACATTATTATATATAAATATGTATAGAAACACAACAAAATATAAAATTATTGTTTATATATATATAATACCAACATACATACTTAATTTGCTTAATTGTTAAAAAAAATGTTTATCTAATTAGTATTTAAATTTAATTAAATTGGTTTTTAGTTATTAATACAAAAAAAAAAAAAAATATATAATTTGTGTGATTGTTGTTGAATGTTTATTGTTTCTTTAATTTTTAAATAATGAATTGATTTTTTTAATGAAATTCAATAAATTAATTAATTAGAGAATTTTTTTTTTCTATTTAATTTTACTAAATGTTTGTTTAGACAAATTTGTATCTGCTGAATGTGGGGATAATTGATGATTTAATGTTTTTGAATGATTTTTATATACAAATAAAATTTTAAATAAACAAATTATATATTTTGATACACATTTATCACTCTTTTTTTTTATTCATCGCTAATTAAAGCATGCTTTTATACATATTTTTAATTTGTTCATATTTTTTCTGCAAAAAAAAAACCCCCTCAATAGAAATCCTTTTTTTACTTTCACTACATATTTATTTTTATTCTTTCCTGTTTTGTTTGTTTTTGTTTTCTTGCATGTTTTGCTTGTTTATTATTATTATAATTGGTTGTTGGTTTAAAATATACGTGGAGGGTATACAAAAAAAAAAAAGAATTAATTAATTTAAATTACTGTGCATGTTGTACTTATTTTTTCCTTTTGGGCGTCTTGTTTTTCTAATTAATTAAATAATCAAGAGAAAAATAATAGAAAATAGAAATTTTTTATTAAAATATAATTCAATTTTAATAGGCTGAAGTAGAAAGAGCTGCAGTATCTGGTAATTTAGATGCGCCAGAGGGTGGTTTTGATGCAATTATGCAAGCTGTCGTTTGTCGCCAACAAATTGGTTGGAGACAACAGGCACGTCGTTTATTAGTATTCTCAACAGATGCTGGTTTTCATTATGCTGGAGATGGCAAAGTAATTAAACCATTTTATTATCTCTTTTAGTATTGTATTTAAATGAATTAATTAAATAATTATTTATTTTATTAGTTGGGTGGTGTAATAACACCAAATGATGGTTTTTGCCATTTAGATCAACGTGGTTATTATGAATATTCAACAATACAGGATTATCCATCGATATCACAAGTCAATTTAAAAGTTAAAGAAAATGCTATAAATGTTATATTTGCTGTGACCAAAGAACAAATTGAAGTTTATAAAAAATTATCAGAGCATATTGAAGGCTCCTACAGTGCTGTATTAAGTGAAAATTCAGACAATGTTGTCGATTTAGTCAGAGAACAATATAGTGTTAGTAGAAATAATTTTATTTTTATTTTATATTAAACTGGAATAAAAAATTTTTCGTTTCTTTTTTTTATTTTAGAAAATTTCCTCATCTGTTGAAATGAAAGATAATGCAACGAGTGCATTGAAAATAAAATATCATACATCATGTAAAAATGATAATAAAATAACGGAAAAGAATAAATGTGATGGATTAAGGGTTGGCGATAAAGTAACATTTTCTGCTGAAATTACTGTTGTTTCATGTCCAAAAAATCCAAAAGATTGGCATCAAACATTCCAAATATATCCAGTTGGCATCAATGAAAGTTTAATTATTGATTTAGAAATGTTATGCAGTTGTCCGTGTGAAAATGATGATATTAATCCAGCAAACAATGAGAAATATTGTAATAACAATGGTAAATATAAATGTGGATTATGCGAGTGTGATACATCATATTTTGGTAACAACTGTGAATGTTCAGCGTGAGTTATTATTATTATTTTTTTTTTTTTGTTCACAAAATTTAATTAAAATTTCAATAAATTTTTAGTGCTGATATAAGCATTTCAACTGGTTCTGAATCGGCTTGTCGTCCTGATAACTCATCAGATTTAGATTGCAGTGGACGTGGCAATTGTATTTGTAATCAATGTGAATGTACAAAACGTCCAAATCCTGAAGAAGTAATATCTGGAAAATATTGTGAATGTGATAATTTCTCATGTGATCGGTCAAATGGTATTTTATGTGCTGGTCCCGATCATGGAACCTGCCAATGTGGTAATTGTGTTTGTCAGCCTGGCTGGAGCGGTGCAGCATGCGATTGTTTAAGCGCTAACACTACATGCATAGCGCCAAATGATGAAGATCGTTTATGTTCAGGACGTGGTACTTGCACATGTGGACAATGTTTGTAAGTATCTTTGGATTATCTTTAAAATTTAAACTATTTTAATAAAAATGTATTATTATTAAAGGTGCGACAAGACCGATGAGGGTCGTTACACTGGTTTGTATTGTGATAAATGCCCAACATGTTCCGGACGTTGTAATGACTTTAAAGATTGTGTCCAATGTCAACAATATAAAAATGGTAAATTCGATCAAGAGACGTGTGCACAAAATTGTAGTCAATTTGTACCAATTGAATATGATGTTATTATTGGTAAGGTTTAAAATTACTTAATTATAATTTATCTATTTACTAATCTCTGTTTTCTAAAATTATTGTAGCTGATGAGGAGAAAAATGAAAAAATCTGTTTGTTCTTTGATGATGATGACTGTCGTTTCCAATTTGTTTATACAGATGTCGAAAAAGATATAAATAATAATGAGAAAATTGTAATACGTGTACAAAAGGAACCAGAATGTCCACCAAAAATTTTCGTATTAGGTATTGTATTAGTGCTTATTGCAGCCATTGTATTAATCGGTTTGGCTGTGTTGTTATTATGGAAATTATTAACAACGGTGCATGATCGTCGCGAATTTGCTAAATTTGAAAAGGAACGTTCGATGGCTAAATGGGACACGGTAATATATTTGGTTTATTTATTTTTAATTCCTGTTATCTAATCTAAGCTGTATATTTTTTGTTTTTATTTTAGGGTGAAAATCCAATTTTCGTAAAAGCAACATCAACATTTAAAAATCCAACATATTCTGGCAAATAAGAAAAGAATAAAAACAAAAAAAAATCTTTTAAAGCAATTTCTACCAAAACAAACAAACTACAAAAAAAAAAAAAACGACACGATTATTTATTATTTTATTTAACAAAATTAATATTAATTATCACAAGTTAAAGTGCCAAATAAATAAATAATAAAATTAAACAACAAAAACGATATATAATATTGAAAGAGGGAAGAAATAAGAATAGGAACAAAAAACAGAAAAAAAAAATTTGCTTGTGATAATTTTTTTTTTTTTATTTTTATAATTTTTTTTAAATTTTATTGCTTAATTTTATTTTTTAATTTAGTTAAACGAATTCATAAAATATAAGTAAACATTAAATTTAACACACGGATAATAATTGAAAAATTTTGTACAAGTGCTCTTAAATATTTTACAAACCGAAAAAACATTTTAATTAATTAAAAAGAATAATTGTGCCTTGAATTTACTAGTAAATAATTAATTAAAAAGAAAGATGAAAACAATAATTAAAGATAAAGAAGCCCATTTATATATTTATATTTCATGCTTTTTTAAAACTTTTTTTTTTCTATTAAGTTTTTAATTTAAATAATTAAAAGAAAGTTATTTATTTGAAAAAAAAAAAGATTAAAATTTAAATTAATTTTAAAAGAATAATTTTTACAAGATTCTAAGCTTATACAACATTAAAGTCGTCGTTTTGCACATCTAATTATAATTATTCTTAATAATTTTTTATGAATTAAATTTCTATGTAAAAAAAAGAAGAATATTATCGGCATTCATCGGTAATTATTGCCTTTTTTATAAATGTTATTACGTATTTTGTGTTCAAGAAATCTGTTTTGTATTTAATCATGTTAAAAAATTTATTTATAATATTGAATCAAGGAACTTCCAGTAGATAATTTACTGTTCCTAAACACGCACATTATTTCATAAATATTCTTAAAACACAATTTTACAACAAACGTATTTTATAAAAAGAATAGAAGAAGAAAAGTGCATTAAATATTCATTTTAAAAATATTTATAATTAAGAAATTTTAATAGAAAGAAAGAAAAAAAAAATTTAGATTTTATTTTATTAATTCAATAATTTCATTAATAGTTTTTATATAATTTAATTTCTGTTATAGAAATAAGCTTGTTTAAAAATGACTAATTATTAGTAGAGGATGGATGTTTTTTTTTTGTTTAATAATTAAGAATTTGCGCGAATTAAAGCATACTCTAAGCTTAAAAACTACTTAAAACCGATTAGATTTTTGTTAATAAAATTAATTAATTAAAAAAAAAAAACAAATACAAGTACATGGTTTTTAATTAATTTAAATTAATTAAGAAAACCTGTATACATATAACAACGGTATTCTCTATATACCTTGATTAATAAATTAATTTTTATTAAATCATCTCCTGCCATATATTATTTTATTATTCTCTATTTGTTTTTTTTTTGTATTTAATTATATATTTTTGTTTTCTAATTTGATTGAATAATAATTTCGTTATAAAAATTGTTAATAAAAAATAATTTAATTAAATAAATAAATAAATGGTAGACGCTACTTATATAAAAGAAAAATAAAAAGAAAATAATTAAAATAAATCTCGATTAAAGAAAAATAGAAAAAAAAATTATTTTTTTTGTAAATATTTTAATTTCATTAATTCATTTTGTTTTTTTTTTGTGCCTAATATTAAATTTAATTTTAATTTTCGCTATTTGTATTAAAAAGAAAAATAATTATAATGAAAAGACTAATTTTAATAATTATTATTTTAAATTGTTATGTGCCTAATTAATTTTGATTTTTTTTATTTTTTCTTAATTTTATTTTTTAAGTCATCAATTTTTTTTTAATTTGTAGAAAAAATTAATTAAAAAAGAAAAAAATATTTTAAAATAATAAATAATTATTTAACACTTAATATGAGGCGTTTTTTATTTACTTTCTGTTTAATTAATTAATTATTTTAGGAGGTGTTACTTGCTTATAGCAAAGGATTTTTATTTTCTATGCCACAATAATGGATTTGAATAATGAAATTTTGTTTTAATTAAATTGTGTAGCAAATTTACCGGGAATTATATATTATCTGTAAAAATTCATATTAAAAGAAAAAAACAACTAATAAAAGAAAAAAAAATTATTTCTTATCTAAATTATAAAATATTTTTTCTATTTTATTTTTTTATTAATTACATTGCTTTTAATTTGTATGTAAATTAACCTTGACTATATGGTAATTTTAAAAAATCTACATTTTTCTGTACAACAGTTGTAATTTCTTTTTGTAATAAATTATGTAATGTATCGTTATCGTGTTTATATTGCCAGGTACCGTTTATTTTGCTATTTTTTTGATTATTCACTGGTACAAAATCGTAACGTTTAGGACCAGTTGTCGGTGAGCTTAGCCATATTTGCCGGTTTGGAGTTTGCCGATTAATTACATATGTGCCATAAGGTGAACCAAAATTTATTGTTAAAACACCAGCCTAGAAAATAAATGTATTTAATTAATTTTTTTTTTCAATGATGTAATTAAGCAAGTGTTTTTTAATTGATAAAAAAAATACTTACACTATACGTCACATCGGCTGATTTAAGATGCGGTGTTGATTCACATAATTCCTCAAAATAATCACATAAACTCTCTAATGTATCCGTACAAACATTTTCAAATGTATTTACATCAATTAATGATGTGCTCAGATTATCAGCTTTAGGAAATTGTGTACAAAAATTATTATTCAAAATTACACTAGAATTTTTATTTCTACAAGTAATAGCATTTTCAAAATGAACATGGTTATAATTTGTTAATAACTTTACACTATTATTTATAATTAATTTAGTTCTTAATAGCACAACATAATTATTATTTAATAATTTAAGTAATTTATACATATTTTGAAAAAAAATAAATAAAGTGTATTTTCTATGCGATTATACAAAGTTGTCAAAGTGACGTTTGTTTTCTTTTTTATTATTATTTTTCTTTTTTATTATCAACAAGTGTAGACTTGTATATGGCAATAATGAATTTTCCACAGAAAATATATTCAAGCTACATTGGTCATATTTCGACATCGTAGCTATCTTCAGTTATCTACCTGCTCTCATTTTCCACCACAAAAAGAGAAAAGAAGAAGCAAAAAAAATATACCGAGAGATTTTTTTTTTAATAAAATAACTAGTGAGGTGTCACTTGATTTCGTTTTGGATGGTAATTCCTTTGCTGTTATAAAATAAAAAAAAAAATAATAAAAAAAGTTTCCAATAAAAAAAAATTTTATAATAAAATTTAGGTAAAAAATTAATTATTATATTACAAAAGTAATTTTAAATTAAAATTGGGTGTGAGCATTAAGTTTTTTTTTTTTTTTTTTTTATTTTATTTTATTTATTTATTAATAATTTATGTTCGTTTGATTAACAATTTTTTTTTTGTCCAATTTAATATTCAAGAATGTTGCTGTGTGTAGTTTTTTTGTTCTGTGCAATTTTTTCTCTTTAAAAAAAATTTTTTTTTTAATGTCGGTGTGAAGTGCTGACTAAGTTTCTTAATTTTTTTTTCTGCCTTTTTGTATTTTGAAAATTAATAGTTTTTTTTTTTACTTTATAATATTTTAATTTTTTTTTAACTTATCTATAATACGCAAATATTATTTATCAGAATTGAGCAACAAATAAATGTATGAATAGAAGAGCGAAAATAATTTTGTTTTTTTCCCTAACCAATGTCTGTGATATTTTTTTTGTTCTTTAACAATTTAAAAGGAGAAACATAACTAATATTGTGTTTGTGTTATAAGGTTTTATAATTAATAAAATAAAGTATGTCTTAATAAATACTGTGATTAAATATAAGAGAAAATTAACCAAAATGTGGTTCCAACGTGCTTGTGCAAGTTTACTGCTAAAAAAAAAATCCAATTCGTTTTTTTAATTTTTAATTCATTATTCCGGATTAATTGTTGATTTGAATTATTTATTTTTTTTATTAACTAATATTTAAATTTAAGTCGTGTTAGTGTTTTCCTTTATTTCAAAAAAAATAAAAAATTGTTGCTTTGCTTGTTTTTTTTTTTACAATAATATTTTGTTATCTATGTAGAAAAAGTAGATAAATGTACTTTCTCTCCAAATAATTGTAGAAAAGAAATCTACAAAAAATATAAAAAACAAGTTTAAAGAAATGTTAAATATTCGTCAACATCAGCTATTTATTTTTATTTATCATTTCTAATTTAACATAAATCAATTAAAATAAACATAAATATTTATTGTGGATTCATAGATGAAAACCAATTTTATTTTATTTTTTGTTTATTTAATTTACTTTCTTTAAAATGAATGCTTTTGATTCTTTTGTTTGCTTTCTTATTCTCTACACAATTCGCCAACACACAAACGCATGATTAAAAATAAATAACGTCTGTCTCCAAAAGAGCAAAAATAAAACTTATGAATCAGCCAAACAACAGGATGCTGGATTTATATTAACAATAATAATTCATATTAGATTCTAATAAAGATTATATTTTGTCATTGATTATTTTTTATTTTTTTTTTTTTAAGAAGAATTATTAATTAATTAAATTAATAAAATTAATAAATTTCCTTTCACACTCAAGTAGAGAAAATTTTATACACATAGCATTGTAACAAAAAATTGTCTTTTACCCAAATCAAAAAGGAAATAAAACGTTGTTCATGTGAACGTGTCATTAGTTATTAATTTTGTTTTTATTAATGATTTTTATCAAAAAAAAAAATATTTTTTTTTTTTTTATATTTCATATCTAACCAGCATAAATGTTATTAAAATTGATATAAAATTTAATTAATAATTTGTTTTTAAAAATATTTTTATTCATAGAAAAAAACCCCTTTGGAAAATATTTAATAAAATAAAAAAAATGGTGAAAGTTGATAAAATAAAAATAAAATAAATAAATTTGTCTCGATTATTTTCTTCTTGTTTTGATATCTCTATAATTAAATAGTTTTTTCAATAAAAAAAACTTAAAAATTATTTAATAAAGCTGTGTATTAATTTTATCGTGTCACTAAAATTTACTTGTAATCAACACAAATTTTTAATTTAATTAGTAATTTATATATATATATATATATATATTTTTTGTTGTTTCTAGTCAATCCTTTTAACATGACATAAATGTCTTTTAAATGACGTAAATTACAAAAATTAACTAATGTAGAATTAATCGTTTAATAAAATTAATGTCTGCGTTTGTTTAATTAACAAGACTAATTAGTCTCTTGGTTTTTAATTTATTATATTTTCTTTCCCCTTTTTTTTTGTTTAATTTTTATTTTAATTTTTGCAGATTATTATTTTATTTTTTTATTTTTTTAATTTAATAATTTCTTTTTTTATTTTTTTTTTATTTTGTGTGGTGAAAAAGGAATTAGAGATACAAAGCCAAAATGCCGAAATCTGTAAGTGTTTATTGATTTTAATTTTTTAAATATTTTTAATTATCTTTTGTGACGTTATTATTTGAAATTTTTTTTTAAAGGCAATGTATGAATGTTTAATTATTTGTGATGTTAATTAAATTATGATTTTTGATTAATTTTCTATTCGACAATTCATATTTGCTTATTTGCATAAGAACTGGAGCTTAAAATTTCATTCAGTGATTAATATAGTAATTACAGTTTTTATGCTTAAAATTTAAGTGGAACTGTATTTGCTATTTTTATAAAAGTAACAACTATTTCAATTATAACTTTCTTATAATAAAAACGGTGTAAAAAATCGAGAGCTACCTGTTCATGTATTTAAAAAAAAAAAATTAAGCCGCATGTGCTGGAAAAAGGACCGGCCGGCAAAATTGTGTAGAGAAATAACAACAACAAATATGTTTTTTTTTTTTTTTTCTGTTTTTATTCATAACTAACCTAAAACAATAAAATTTCCCTTATCCATTACAACAACCACCTGTCATTTATTTTTATTGATATTTTTCTTTTTATTATTACCTGCTTGCTTATCAATTACAGTAGTAGCACGATAACATGGACTAATTAAAATGACAATCGGATTCACATTTATGAGATTATTCACCCTTACGGAATGTTTATTTTATATGTGGTTTACAGTGGTTATTTTATCAATAATACAGATAATAAACAGAAAACGTCAAATACTTATCATATGGTAATTTTATTTATTTGGCATTCATGTTATCGCGACTACCGTATTAATTGGGAGCAAGAGTTAATTTTTTTTTTCTTATTGTTATATAATTTGTCGTTGTTTTTGTTGTTGTTGTTATTATATTCATTAATATAATTATTTCTAATAAAAATAAAAAAAATTAATTAATAAATAATAATATTATAAAAATGAATAATTAATATTTTATTAATAATTTAAAATTATTGCGTGTTAAATAATAATTATGTTTTTTGAATAAATTAAATAGAAACAGTTTTTCTTAATTTTTGGAGACTTATTTTTCGTCATTTTTTATATTTTTGTGGTATGTTTATTCAGTTTTGTCGTAGTAAAAGAGTGATGCAATTAATTATATTAGATTAGCTTAATTTGTTTTTTTTTCCGCATATTATTTTAGTCTTTGTCATAATTATTATAATAACACTAATAATTACTTGGATTTATTTATTTATTTATTTTTATTATTAATTTAACTTAAAAATAAGTTTTAAATTTTAAAAGAAAATTAAAAATTGTATGATGATAAAATTTTTGCTTCTTCTCTTACTGTTGCTAATTGTTTAAATTTAATTAGTCATTTTATAAACACATTTTATGATGTGACGATTTTATTTTTTTTTTTTTTAAGTAAACGGTGGTGTGGTGATATAATATTTTTTTTTTTTAGTCAGCATCTTAGATTTAATTTTTTTATTTTTTTTATATGAATTTACATGAATGGAAAGTTGTAATTTTTTGACGTTTAAGACAAAACCTTCGGCACAAAGTTATTAAATCTAGCCAATTCCCACATATCCTTATTTTACTTGTTTGTTGTTTTTAATCATTTATTTTTCTTATTTAGACTTGATTGCATTTTTTCTGTATTTGAAAAAAAAACATTTTGAGGAGGTTGAAGTGATATTTTTTTTTTTCATCTTCTTTATACGTTGCATTCAATAAAATTCTATATAAAGAAACAGAAAGAAACTACATGATGATGATATTTGTAATGCATAATTTATTTTTTTTTTGCTCTTCAAATTGTATAATTTTTTTTTTTATTATAATTTTCTAAAATTATTATTTAATGTGAACAATTAAAATAACGTACACAGGTATTCGTTCATGACACACAAATTATATTATAATTCATAATAATTATTTTATTTTAATGTACGTACATGTTTATTAATGACTAATACTTGCACAAATTGTACTGGACTTAGTATATTTATCAATACCGGCATTTAATTTTTAAAATTACAAATACTACGACCACATAATTTCTTTATTTATTTTTAAATATATAAAATGCATTTTGTTGATGCCATCATAGTTATTTATTAAAAATAATGTAATTTATCATTGTAAATTTATAGAAACAAACAATGAGTCAGATTATAGCAAGTATTAACATCATATCTCAAATTAAACAAATACAATATAAGCTGAGTAATAATTCATATAAAAATTATTATTGGGATAGGATGTTGTGCTATAATTTCCCCTTAATTTTTTTTATATAGATATATGTTTATCCTACTTACTCATGTTAGTAATTTAAAAAGTGAATTCTCATTTTTTTATTTTGGTTAATTTTTATTGTGTTGACTTTGACGTCTGAGTAAATATGACGCAAACGCAACAGCTTTAATATTATAAAGTTTTTTTCTTTCTTTTTTTTCACATATCTATACACAAAGCTGTGTTTTTCAATTGTGTAAGTTTTTTATGTACATTAAAAAATTGAACGACCGTTGAAAAAACAAAATAATAAAAAAAAAAGAAGTGAAAACCAGTTTTTATACATGTAATTATTTTCAATACGTTTTGAATATAGTTTGTATTTTTTTATGGTTATTTTATTTAACAGTTGATGATATTTGAAAAAAAAAAAAACCGAAAAAAAAAATTCGCGTCCTCTATTCTTCTGTGGTATTTTCTGTTGTTTGCACTAGAAAATTGTGCCTTTTTCAGTTGGGTGTTGTTAATTAATTTTTTTTATTAATTAAGTTTAATAATTAATTTAAATAATTGTACAAAATAATAATAAAGTGTACATTGGATTATTGTGCTGTAAAAATTATACAAATTGTATATTTGTTGGTTTTTTTTTGTTATTTTGTTTTGGCCAAGGATTAAAGAAATTTATTTAAGTCAAAATGGTTGCCGGTGGAAAGATGGTTAGTTATTTATTTTTTTTTATTATTATTCTTTCTTGCGGTGTAAAAATTCAGTTGGATTATTCTGAATATATTTTTTTTTTCATTTTTAATATGAAAAATGAAAAAAACAAGAAAAAAAAATTAATATTTTATAAAAATATGAAAAAATTTTAAGAATAAATTTATTAAATTGGGTGTTACAACATAATTTATGTATTATTATTCTTTAAGAAAAAGACGCGCTCTTTACCCACTAACTATAAATTATATACAAATTTTGTGCACATGTTGAGTTTTTATTCAAAAAAAAAAAAAAAATTTTATTAGCGCGCGTTTGTTCAAAAATGTAAATTTTTAACATAAAATCGTGACATTTGTGTTTTTTTTCTTTTCGAATCAAATGTCTAATTAATTTAAATATTTGAGTGAAATAAAGTAAAATTTTATGAAAATTAGCAATTTAATTAATAATTTTTGCTCTTTAAAATAATTTTGTTTGAATCTAGAATAAAAATTCTCGCCCTAAATAAACCTGTAAGAATAATCAACAGGCGTTTATTGTTCACATTTATTTATATACTAATACCGGTACCGGTTATTTTATAGTACACAAAAAAGGTTGTTTGATATAAAAGTTCTGCTAGCTTCTTTTATTTTTTTATTACGTAAAATTATATATAGGGAGTCTTATTTTGAATCTTTGTGTATGTGTCCCCTCTAACAAAAATTACTTTGCTAAATTAAAAATATTAAAGAAAATTTAGTATACAGGGTGAATCATCATTTTTCTTTACAGAAAACAATTAAACCGTTGAATATTTTTTAATTCCAGAGGGGAATGTTGTTTTTTTAGTTGATCAAACATTTGTCCTGTTTTTTATTATGTATAATTATTCCAGAAGAACGCAAACACATGCATACAATTTATAACAGGCGTTATATGCTATTAATGAAACGGACCATGTGTGTTTCACTTTTTATTAAAAAATTGTTTATTTTTTTGTTCTCTTATAATTAAATTTTATTTGATTCTGTTAACGAATAATGCGAAACGGTTATGAATTTAAATTTTTATATGTTTAATTTATTATTTATTCGCTTAACATGATTATTTTGTCACATAACAACAATAATACAGTGAAATCTCAATTACATAATCAGTGATCACAATATTTGTTTTTTTTTTTACTGTACTATTAATGATTAATTAATAAATATAAATGTAGATATGCAAATGTTTTGTTATAATTTTTTGCAAAATCCCTGAGTTTTTAAATAAAAGTCGATCTAAGGTCGACAACGTCTGAATGAGTTTAAAAAAAAAAAGAATTATACCATCAAGATACAATACTGTTACTGTAAACGTTCTTGAATACAAAGTAAAAAGAAGATCATATTCCTGAATTAAAGTGTAAAAATGAAGCCAATATAAGACAAATGAATAAACACATGAAGAACGAACAACGTCAAACAACCTTCACTTGAATGATGTTGCGTTATGATTTTAAATTAACGGACATTTTATTGATGGAGGTTTTACTGTAATAATAATAAGAAAACACAACAACAAAATATTTATTTATAAATCATAAAAAATTAATAACCATATTTATTTTTATAAATGATGCTAGACTTCGTTGCTGTACGTACGTACATGTTTGAAGCAAGTGTTTAATTTTTAATTTTGTTTTATTAGTTGAAAAGCGACTTTTATTATTATTATTATTATTATTATTATTATTATTATTATTATTATTATTATTTATTTATTTAATAATTAATTTGTGGTAATTTAAATGTACATAATGGCTAATATATTTATATTTTAATTTTTATAAAGCAAAAAATTATTTAACAAAAGAAAGAATGAAAAAAAAAAAAAAAAAAAACCAACAAACTTGAATTAATCATCATAATTTTTTTATTTTAATTTTTATTTTGTGTTGAAGGGTAAGACGTGCGGTTTTCTTATTATTAATTTAATTAAAGTTTAATTTTTTTATTTTAAGATTAATTATCGTTAATTTTTTTATGTTTTTAACATACATACCCCACTTATTTTTTTCTTTTTTCTTAAGAATTTTCTTGTAAGAAATTTTTATATTTTTTATATTAATTATGTAGATTGCGGGATAATATAAGGAGTTTTGGAATATTTTTTTAAGGTGTGGTTAATTTTGGGTGTACATTTTTCTCTAAAGAATGTTAGCTATCTATTCGATACAAAAATTTTTTTAAGGTGTAATAGTTTAGGAATCCTGCTAATGTTTTCTTAGATTGATTATAAAATTAGGATAGGTTAACATCGCGGAATGAATCAGTTTTTAGAAAAGTTTTTTTCATTGAATATATGGGGTTTAGTTCGATTTTTCAATCTTTTTTATATAGTTTTGAGTATAAATTCGCTCGGATTTTAATTTTCAAATTGATTACGATTAATCTGGGTGATCTTATCTAAAGGTGTGACTATATTTTGATGATTATTCATAACAATCATGTTGGTTGTTCCCTTTCGATTTGTGGAAGTTTTGTCTCAAATAATAATACAGTATTACAATAAATTAAAATACAGCGGCAATCAACAATAAACAATGAAAATTAAAAAATTAATTTCCAAACAATAAAGTACACAGCGATAGAAAGAATAAGTTTCTTCTAATTAAATTTAAAGAATTTAAATATTTTTTGTTTTATTTTTACTTATTTCATTAAATTTCTATACAACATTTTTTACTTATCATAAATATATATTTTATTTTTTTTTCAAACAAGGTTATTTTATTTTTCTTTTTTTAATTTTGGTGAATTTAATTCAAAACATGTACATTTTTATGTTGTTTTACTTCTTTTTATTTTTTTTTTACCTCTTAGTTTTTTATTTGTTTTATTACTAGTGGCTTGATTGTGTTTTTTTTTTCTTTTCTTTAGTTGTTTACTTTTTTCTATTTATTTTTTTTTTATGTGTGTCACAAATTCCATCTTTTTTTTTGTCTGTAATTTTTCTTTAATTTCATTTGACTTAATTTTTATTGTTGTTTTTGATCATTTTCTATATTGTAAAGTCCAAAAAAAAAGAAAAGAAAAAGCAAAAAATTTTTGTTAGGTTTCTTTTTTTTTTTTTAATTTTTTGTATGTGATAAAAGTATTTAAACAAATTGGATTTAATTCAATTAAATGAAATTGAATCCGAAAAAATTAGAATAAATTATATTTTATATTGCGGTTTATATTGTCTCTCTTCGTTGTTTTCTTTATTTACTTATAAAAAAAAATATTTTTCTTTTTGTTTTTTAAAATAATTAATAATTTTTTTTTTATCTTTTCTTTTTTTCTAGCTAAATGTTCGCGTTACAACAATGGATGCTGAGTTGGAGTTTGCTATTCAGCAAACGACAACCGGTAAACAATTATTTGATCAAGTTGTTAAAACAATTGGTTTACGTGAAGTATGGTTCTTTGGATTACAATATACAGATTCAAAAGGTGATCTTACCTGGATTAAATTATACAAAAAGGTTAGTCGATGTTTTATTATTATTATTATTATTATTATTTTAAGCTATGGATTATAAATTAAGTATAATTAAGTTAAGTAAAGTAATGCTAATGAAAGTAGTATTAAAAAATATTTTTTTTTTTATAATTTGTATATAAGGTAAATAATAATTTTTTTTTATGATGGTGTTTAGTTGATTTTGGTTGGTAGGTGCTTATATGGTGTTTTTATTAATTTTTATTTTATAATTGTCTAATTGTTTAAATATTTCATAAGTAAATAAAAAAAAAAAAATTAAATTTTTTAAACACAAAATATTATAATTATAGATAACTTTATTAAAAATTTTTATTAAAAAGTATTTTCTGTTATCATTTTTTATTGTTTTAAAAAAACAAATTTTTTAATTTTTTTTAATTATTTAATTTATTTTTATTTTATCATTTATTTACATTGTAATGTTTTTTATAATAAAATAATGAAATTTAATTTTTACATTGTTGAAAATAATATTATTTAATTTTTGGATGATCACTGTTAGGCATATTCATTGTAGAGTAGAGTGAAGCTACTCTCTAGCTAGCATATTTAATGTTGAATTTATTTTCGATGTGGTTGCAACGTCAGATGTTATGTGCTTTAAATTGCACAGAAGCAATTTATTTTTATTTTATATTTCTTATATGATTTTATCACAAATAAATCAATAATTGTTTTATTATCTTTGTTTAAATGATTTTTCTATTGTCCATACTAATTGCAAATATAAATAAATAAAAATCACACCAATTGCTAATCAAACAAGTATTCTGATCGCTAAACACTAGAGTCTGTATTAGAAGTTGTTTTTAAAACCTTTTAGATCGATCCCAATTTAATCAATAAGTAAAAAAAAAATCCGTAATTTTTTCATACAAAGGTCGTCGAATAGGATACAAATTAAAATTATTTTATAGCAAATTGAAGTTCATTTATTTTGATATTTTTTGTACAAACAGTTTTTGATTGTAATTCAAACAAATAAGATTATCAAGGCTAGATTGTAATTTAATTTAATTAATAAATGGATCCATTTGGGTCTCAAAATATTATTTTAAATCGACATTTTCTTTTCAATAATAATTTTAATAATAATAAAATAAAGAAAAAATAAACAATTTTGCATTGTATGCAATAGAGAACGTAATTAATTGATTTGAATCGTACAACTTATAAATAAAAATCTCCTTTAACCTCCTTTTATTTTTGATTGATTGTTGTTTTTCATGTTAATTAATAATTTCACCTGTGGTATTTTGTTTTTGACAACTATAAATATCGTTTTTCCAATGAATACACATACTATAATAATTTAAAAAAAAAATTGTTTTTTTTATTTAAATAAACATAATGACAATTAGAATAACTATTAAAAAAAAAATTATCATGAAAAAACGATGTTACCTTGACGGACAATAATTTTAATTTTTTTTTTAAGTTGTTGCTTATTATTTAACTTTTTTTTCTATTTTTTACATTTCTGCTGTTTCTAATTATTAATTACATTGAATTACAAAAAAAAAAAATTATTATTATTGAGTAATTTTTTATTTCTTCTTCTCTCCTCTGTGTATTTATGTTATTATTGACTTGACTTACCTGACTGTGACGACACAATGTTGCCAATTTCTTTTATTTGTTTAAGTTTATTACTATTTTTATGGAGTTATTTATTCGATATGTTGTTTAGAATAATGTTTAGGTATTTTAATTGATAAATACGTGAAATATTAATTTTTAAAGCACGTATTGATGTGATGGTGTATGCAGTCGCATATTATTATTATGATTAAAATAATAATTGTAAAAAAAAAAAATTAAAATAAGTAAAATATAAGAGATAAGGAGTTTAGATAAAATTTAGACTACAATAAATATCATTGTTATTAATAATAGCTATGTAATAATTGTAATTTAATTTAACCATCTGATGTCATGGATTTTGGTTATTTTTCTTCTTCTCTTTATTGCTAAATATAAAAAAAAAAAAGATAATTTGTTGATAAGAAAAATCCCGTGAATTTGTCGTTATATCATTTTTCCGTATAATAATTATATAAATTCATTCATTTCCCAAAGTTAACGTGTTATGTGATTTTATTATAATCGGTAATTTAGGTGAAAACTTGTCAAGATAATATACTATTTAATTCCTAGAAATAAATATTGCTTTAATGCTGCATAATTTTAAACATTCGATCAAAACCGCATTTGTGTTAGCTACTACTACTTGAAATAATATTTCTTAATTGCTTAAATTATTAAATTTCGTGTTTTTATTTATTTGATTCGGAGAAAACAAAATAATTTGAGTTGTTGATTAATTAATTGGGAATAATTTAAAAAGCAGAAACAGTGGTAGTAGCGTAACCTAATTATTTTATTCATAAATGTTTTTTTTCTTTTAATTTCCTTCCTTTTCATTTGTTTAATATATAATTTTAATTAAAAACAACATAATAATTAAGAGAAAGATTAAATATTTTATCACAAGTTTAAAAAAAAAAAAGAATGTCGCTATGTTGACTATTTTATTGCTGTTTTTTTTTTTTTTTTTTTTGTAGACGAATGAATAAAACATTTTTGTTTTATTATGGAAGGAAATAAATAAAATTTTTTTTTATTTTGTTTGTCACCTTCAAGCATATGTAATTTTTATAAAAAATTATTTATAACTAGCAATATCATTATCTGATCCTGATCCATATCAAATGAATTTTGAACTAAACATAGCCCAACCAATAAGCAGTAATTAGTTATTTTTATAATAACAACTTATTGTCGATTTATTAATATTATTATTAAAACATGGATTTAATGGATTTGTGTTTTAGATCTGTTTTAAAAAATATATTTTATTAATAACTACACATTGACTTTCATTTAAAATGTTAATGAAAAATAAGTCTCCAAAAATATGTTGTATTAAAACATAAAAATTAAATTAAACCAGTTGCCTATATGTTGGTGTAAGTAAGTAAGTAATCCAATGTGTAATTAGTTGTTACTTAATAATTAATTATGGAATAAAGATTATAGAAGGACAAATTTTTATTAATAAAAATTAAAGTAGAAGAAGAATAACAAAAATTATTATTTTTACGTGTTTATTCTCTTTTGTGTTATTTATATTCTTTAATTTAGGTTAAGGTTAAACGTTAAATTTAAATTTGGATTTACTTTTTTTTTTTTTTAATTATTGAATTGAAAATAAAAAGATGTCATAATTAATTATTAATAAACATGTTTATACATATTTTTACTATAATATTATTCTAGACGAATAATAATAATAATAATAAATTTAATTCCATTGTTTTTCATACAATCAGTTATTTAACAATTAATCAAAATCGAGAACACAGCGTCCTTTAACACGATTATTGAAGTTAATTAATATTATAATAATTGTTTATGAATCAGTGTTGTCGTTACGTTATTGTTATAATAATGAATAATTCTGTACATTTCGCTGTTATATTATGTGTATCAGTGATGTATCCTAAATTAATTAATTTAATTATTAATTAAATGCGGCGTTGATCTTAAATATATTTATTGTAAATATTTTTCTTAACTTAATTTTTATTAAAGCTAACTGTAGTTACACCCTGTTACTTTTTTAGTCTTTTTTTACACCTATCAAAGGTGTGACTAATTGTTACAATTTTTTTTTTCTACAAAAATTCCTTAATAATCAATTAATTATTTTTGTTGTAATTTTTTTTTTTTTTATATTTTTTATTATTATTATTATTGGTGATAAGAATTTTGATTCCTTATTATTATTATTATTTTTGATAGCAGTATTAATGATTATTTTGCGTTAATTTAACATTTAATTATGTTTGATGTTTTACGTTATAATAATACGTAGATGTGTTTTTATAACAATATTATTCAGTATATAATAACTTATTATTATATAAAAAAATTAAATGGGTGGCTGGTATTTTATTTATTTATTTATAAATACATATTAAATCAATATTTGCATGTATAAGTGCCATTCGATTAATATTTACGTTTGACATGAATATTTTTTTTATGTTTTCTTCTCTAAGCTTTTTTTCTGTTTCGTTTCGTTTCGATTGATTAAATTTCGTCATGGTAGTATGATGTTAATAATTAAATTATATGTTTATTTATAATTATTATTGTTATTATTATTATTATTATTTCAATTATAAAATGAAGAATTTGTGTTTGATTATTTTTTTTTTATCTGAAAAACATTTCTATTTAGAAGTTAAATATTTATTAAAAAAAATTATTTTTATTGATTTTTTAAAATGCATAATAAAAATGGAAACAAAAAAATTATTATTAATTTTATTGATCACACTACAATTGATGTGAATTTTTATTTATTTTCATTTTTTTTTTTTTTTTTTGCATATTTTAAGTAAATATCGGTTTTATTAATAACAGTTGTTTACGTGGTTTTAATTTTTGATTTATTAAAAAATGACATCACTATTTTTATTTGTCTTATTTTTAACTAGAAATGTAATAAATTATTTGTCACCACCAGATAGAGAGAGATATTAATTTTTTTTTTTTTATTAATTACCTTAATATCATGCAATTTGTTACTTTTTTTTTTAATAAAATCGCCTTACTACAATTGATTATTATTATTATTATTGAAAAAAGGGGACAGTTATTATATATTGAGTAATTAATTGATTATACAATCTAAAATATTAAAAAGAAATAACTAATTAACCCAGCGATAGAGTGAGCAAATGCATTAATTAATTCTCTATTTTATTTTAAATTATCAATTAATTTGTTTTTTAATGTTTTTTTTTGTTGTTTTAAAACAGTGGATTTTATCTATAATTCAGATCACAAATCCATTAAATTCCGAATATTTTAATCGATTATTTCAACGAATCGTATGTACTAAACGTTAAAATGTTTTGTAAACGGTTCTATTAAATTGGTGTATATCGCCTGAATTCCTGCACTTATGTTGCATACCTTCAATTAATTAATTAAAAAAAAAAAAAAAATAATTCTATTATTAATTACGTAATTTTATTATCTCTTTATTATTATTAAAATTAAAAGCAGTTTATATATTATTAATTTTTATTATGTTGTTTGTTATCTTTTTACAAACAAAAAACCTATACACAGAAGCAAATATTATACCGGTGTGTGCAATGCTCATTGAAATTATGTAATTTCATCATAGGTATGATGGTTGTTTTATTGTTGGCTTATGATAGTAGATTTTATATTATTTATTACTCTTATCATTATTAAAATGTGAAATTAACATATAATTGTTAATAAATAACATAATTAATTTACATTTTTTATAAAATAAGAAAATATTATGTGTACAGGTAACAGGTAACATGAATTTATTATTAATTTTGAAAAAATAATTTTAAAATGTACAAAACGAAAAAAATAATTTTGTAAATTGCTAAATTAGAAAAAAAATGTCATAACTTTAATATTTGTTTGATAAGTAATTTATAGTTATCGATTTCGGCGTTTTTGTTATTTGTATACTTGTATTAAAAATAATTAAATAATTAACTATGCGTATGTTAAGGTACAATCGTTTTTGAATGGTTTTTCTCTATTATTAGACGTGCGATGCTATCAGGAAATTGTCGTTGGACTTTATAATTTATAATGATTTTGGTACATAGTGATAATAATGAATCTGATAACATCACGTATTGTTGTATTTGCCACTGTAATTTTTAATTAATTTATTGCCTACAATTTTCTATGTCTTGTCATTTTTCTTATAAGAGAAGAGGCGTGGTTCTCTGATTAAGTTACAATTTTTTAATTTTTTTTATATTTTTGTGTTAATATGATATGCTTATATAATTTAAAAAAAAATTTTTTTTGCCGTTTGCGGTATTTTTTTTTTTTCTTTTTCTTTCTATAATTTTTATTACCTGTTTGTTAATTGTTTTTTTTTTTTTTTAATTACTTTTGTACGCTGATAAGAAGTTTTTTTTTTTCCTTTTTTTTTTAACTTTTATATTTTATTTTGCTAGAAAAAAAAAAAAAAAATGTTACAAATGTTTTTTAAGAAATTACATAAATAATTTTTATTTTTTGTTATTTATATTTCTTTTATTAGTTAATTAATTAACTGATTTTTATTATTATTATTATAATTATTTTTTTTTATTAATTGATTAAAATTATTTTACAAATTAAGCGAAATATTTTTGTTATTAGTTTTGTGTCGATTTGGCGGTTTTTTTTTTTTTTTTTTTTTGTAATTAAAAATAATTTATTGAGCAATTTCCATATCATAAATAACATATTTTAAAATTCCTTTTTCTTTCTTTATTTTTATATTTACCTTTGAAATAAATAATTTATTGAATGGTATTTGCTAACAGGCGCAATAAACTTCTTCGTTTTTGTTTGTTTGTTTTTATTTGTTCGTGGCAAAATTACGCATAGGTTGTTGAATTTAATGCTTATTTATTATTTTTGAAATTTATATTAATGGTCACGATCGTATTATGCATTTAAACCTTAATTAAAACGACGACACACGCGCATCATGATTTTTAATTTATTAATTAATTATTTTGATATAATCTTTTCAATAATTTTTGCATTCTCCAATAAAATATAAAAATACAACAATCAACACTAAAAAGAGCAAACGCGCGTACATATATAAAAATGAAAAATACCAATAAATATTTATTTATTTATTTAATTTTTTATTATTATTATTTTGAACATAAATAAAAAAAAAATAAACAACACCGGATCTGTGCTCAATTTGTTATTTATTTTTTTTTTTTTTTTATTTAATAATAAAACAAAAAAAAATATTTTTTTTTCTTTTTCGAAAGTTTAATGTTTTTAAGTAAAAATTATTTTTTCTCGTTTAAATTTATTTTTCTGTTAACTTGTTTACTCATTCACCTATCTACTACCCAGTGCATAGGAAATTTATTTTTCTTCTTCTCTTTAAACCAAAGTTTGACTTCATATACATAAAAGTGTTGATATGGAGGAAATAACTTTTTTTTTTTTTTATATTGTTATTAATATTATATAAATAAATTGGATAAAGAGTAGTAGAAAAATAGTAATATAATCATAATAATAAAGAAAATAATTAATAATCAATAAAGTTATTCAATAGAATCAATATTTAATAATAATAATGTTAATAATAGTAATCAATAATTTATCGTACATAATTGAGCACTTTTCTTTTATTATTATTATTATTGTTTATTATCTAATTCTCTTTTTTTTTATTTTTTTTTTCTTTATATTACATTTCTTTTTGCTTTTCTTTTTCTGTGACATCAAAATAACTTTCTAAAAAATAATAAACAAATTTTTTAAAACGCGTTTAAGCAAACACAACAACCACCAACTTCTTTAAAAGAGTCATTGTCATTGTATCGCGTCGTCATTAAAATGAAAATTGTTTTTAATTTAATTAAAGAAAATGTTTTCGTTTTTTTTTTTTTTTGGGCTTTTAATTCTTTTTTTCTTCTTATGTTTGTAAATTGTGACTGTGAACATTTTTTACATTCAATTGTTTTATTTTTAAACTAATTAATTAATTATTTATTATTTGTTATTATTATCAAAAATAATTTTGTTATATAAAAACTGGAGCAAAGAAAATTTTTTTTCAAAGGAATTTTGCTTAATAATTATTGTGGTTAAATTTTTTAACTAATTAATTTATTATTATTTGTGGTTAAATTTAAAAATGAAAAGTTTTTTTTTTTATTTTAATAATTTTGATAATGGGATTTTACTACGTATTGTTTTATTTTTATTATAATTATCTACTTTAGTTTTTTTTATTTGTTGTTTGATTTTTACTCTATTCAAGCACGAATTTAATTTTGATTGATCAATCAAAGTACTCTAGAACGCTTGTCAATCGGGTTTCTTTCTTTTTTAAATGTTTAGTAGCGTTGAAGTCTCCTTGATATTTGATGCAGATTGAAGCTCTTTGAATTGAATTGACAATTGATTATTTTCTACAAATACATAATATGCTTTGACGTTATAATTTAAAAATTAAATTGATCGTGATTTTTACGTATTTGTGCGTAAGGAATGGAAGTAACATTCTAATTTGGGATGCAATTAAAAACTTAAAGATGAGAAAATTTTGTATTTAAAAATAATGAACAATGGGAAAAAATGTATGCATAAATAAAAAAAGAGCAACAAAAAAGTAATATTTCTATTGCGAGCCACACTGTTGCTCTAGATTATTTCTTGGGTTGTAGGCGGATGGAATGGAATTTATGCAATTTTTATTTACTTAGGTCATTTGCTTTGTTATTATGCAACAATTTTATAATAATAGATTTAATTTTTTAATCTAGCCAGCCATGAATGATTTTTAAACAAAATTTATTGATTTGAATAATTTTGTTGCTTTCTCTTTGCTTTGTTTTGTTTTTTAAAAAAAAATTAATTCTTTTTTCTGTAATAACATTTTTCCCATTATGTATATTTTTTAATTAATTAATTATTGTTTTTTTTTTTTCATTAATTAATTAATTTTGTAATCATTTTTTTTATTTTTGTTTTGTTTTTATTTTCATAATTTATTTTACATAATTTTAAAAACTTTTTTTTTTTGCTTTTTCGATATATTTTTGGATAATAAATTTCTTGGTAAAATAAAAAAAATAAATAAAATAGAAGAAGTGTTAAGTGCACGTTTATATGGTTGTTGTGTTATCAGTAGGGAAATATTTTTAAAACAATAAGAAAATCAATCATTTATTTAGTTTGCTATTTATTATCTCACTATCTGAATCAGCAGATACTCTTTTATATACATATATATGTATATACACCATACATAAATAATGTAATTTAATATTAATAATAATTAGTTAAATAAATAATATAAAAAATATGCTTTATTTATTATTTTATTGATAATTATGTTATCATGAACAAAAAGGTGGAAGAAGAAGAAAAATACCTCACTGACTCTTGTACTCTCACACATGTCGATTTTAATAAAAATGGGTGAGAGAAAATGAAACGATTTTTAATAATCGATAAAGACAGCGAAATGTATTTAATTAAATTTAATAATTTTTTTTTGTTTTTCTTTTTGGAAAGGAATTTTGTTTCATTTAAAATTTTTATTTATATTTGTTAATTGCTTTGCCTTGTTTGGTTTGGTTTCGTTTTTCATTTATGTTTATTTGTTTTAGTTTTTTTTTTTTTTTTTTTTTTTTTGTTTTTGTTTATTTATTGATTGATTATTTGTATACAATTTATGTATTAATTATCCTGTTAGTTTGAGTTGAATTACTGTTATTTTGGTCCAATTATTTTGTAAATAAAAATTATTAAAAAAAAAAAAAAAAATTAAAAACAATTTTCATACAGTATAATATTCCACAAATAACAACTTAATTTATTATTTACTATGGACTGTTGTTGTTGGCGTTATTATTATTATTATTTGTGTAATTGTTAGGTTGCTATTGCTTTACTGATAAACTAAAAAATTATGGAATTTTTATGTTTTTCTTTTCTTCTTTTTTTTTTTTAAATAATTGCTTTTTGTAAATTTTTTTTTTTTTTTTTGTGCGATAAATAAGTATAAATAACAGAAACAACAACAACAACAACAAAAAGCCTTTTCTAATTATAATTAAATTTCCATAGAAAATACAATTCGTGTACTTTACTAAACATTCCATACCTGTATTTATGAATGCTTGTAAACAAACAAACTAAAAAATGTTTAAAATATCTCAAAATGCAATATAATTATTAATTTTTTTTTTTTTTATCAATGTTTTTAATTAATTAATTAGCCAAACATACATTCCTTTCTAAATGGAATTTTATTTTTGTGATAAAAGATGAAAAGAATTTTTTTTTTTCAAAGTTATTATTATTACAGAAATATGTTACATGTTTATTCGTACCTTACCTACATTCACTACATACATATACTTAAATTCAATTAATTATAATGAATGATATCATCAACTATCTGTGTAAATGTGTTAATAATGTTTAAAAAAAAAATAATATTTTTTTTGTATAAAAATAGAATTTTGTTTATTCGTAACTGTGGGTTTTTATTTTTAAACGATAAACCACCTGAAAATATAAAATTATTTAGATGTAGGGGACATGCAGTTAAAAGTTTTAATCAATAAAAATTTGTGGCTAATAAATGTGTTCGATTGCGCGATCAATTACTTTAGAGATTAGAGTTTATTCTATCAACCATTAGTTACTAGTTTTGTCTCAAATCATTGATTATACAAATATTAAAGTTTAGAATTTAAATAATTTTATTATTGACTATGGAAATACCATTTGATTTTTCAGTTATATTTGATTTTTATTATTATTAGGTTTTTCCCAATAATGCAGTTTTTTTTTGTTGCTCTATTAATGTTTTTATTTAAGTATTTTTAGTAATTAATTAAGTGGAAAAAATTGTGGTAAAACTTGTGGTTTTGACTATTTGACATTAGTGTCATAGAGGAGAGAGTCATACTGATTGTTGTAACAGCTTCAAATCAGATGGCATAATTATTATAAAATTGTATAATATTGTTGTCCATTTATTATTATTAATTCTGCATTATGCATAAGATTTATTTACAGTCTGCTGCTGCTGTTACCACCGGTTATTATTATTATTATTATTATTTCACCAACAATAATAACTTGGCCGTGTAATTGCGTTATTTTGTTGTTGTTCTGTTGTAAACTATTACATTTTTAGTTTTTTTTTTTTTTTAATTACATTTATGTTGCTCTCTTAGTAATTTAGTTTTTTTGCTTCAATTAATTTGTAATTTAATTGTTTTATAATATTTAATTATGTTAACAAAAAAATTAATGCAATTTTTTTGTTGCTTTTAATTTTTGTTACATTTTTTTTTTTTTTTTTTTTGATTATTTAAATTAATGCTGCTGTAGCTGTTGTTGATGCTGCTGCTGCAACGGCGACATCATTATTATTATTGTTGTAATTTTTAATTGTCGTATCGTCGTCGTTGTCGTTTTTTTAATTTTTATTTTAATTAATTATAATTGTTGATGTTGTTATGTAGTATTACCTTGTTGTAGATTCAAATGTTAATTTATATTAAATGAATTATTTATTTATCTGTAAATGATTAATTTATTTTCTTTTTAATTTTGCATGCTGCTGCGTACAAACGCGCACACACTACGCTGATGATTTTTTTTTTTTTTTTCAATTCATGGAATTTTAATTTTGCTTCAATTTTTTTTATTTCTTATTGGCAAAAATTTTTTTTTTTACCAATTTAGCCAGAAAATGGTTTGTGTAAACATTTGAAATGTTTAAAAAATTTAAGAAAAACATTAATACGTCGAAAACATGAACAAAATCATTTTATTGATAATTTAATATCGAATAAAAATTATTTTAATAATGATATTAACAGTCGTAGTCATAATAATGCTGGTGGTGGTGGTGTTGATGATGATGAATCAGGTGATGATTTGGTAAGATTTTTATTATAATATTTCATTGGAAACAACTCGTCGTCGTCGTCGTCGTTGTCGTCGTTGTCGTCGTTTTATTTGTTTTATTTTTTTACATAGTTAATAAATTATATTATTATCGTTGTGCCTGCCTGCCTGATGATGATGTGATATTGTTTGTTTGCATGTGTTTCTAACATATTTTAAGAATGGTGATATAACAAACAACTCATCGTCATTCTTTAATTAACACAATGATAAATAAAAAAAAAAACTTTATCTCTGCGATTACATTTGTAATTGGCGCGCGTAGCTGGACTTTTCTTACTCATCCTATCTCATCGTGTGTATTTTGTTAAAAATTCATTGAAATGTTTTTTTTTTTTCATTTCCAACATCATATTTTGTGTAAAAAAAAAAAATGAAAAAATTAACAAATAAATTTATTTGATGTGTAATAAGAGAAACAAAATAAATAAATAAACTAATGAAAGTTCCTAAAAATAAATAGAATCAACAGCAGTAGCTGAAATGAGGAGCAATAATTTTTATTTTTATTTATATTTGTGTTGTATCCATCTATTTATTCAAACCGGATATAAAACAATATGTGAGATTTAATAGTTTTTTTTTTTTTTTTTGCTAAATGGTTTTTATGAATAACAAAAATATATCGTCGTTTCGCTGGTTTTTAGAATTGTTTTTTAAAATATAAATTAACGATATGAATATGAATTGAATGATGAGAAATTGATAAAAATTTGTTATTTGAATTTCTCTCAGGAAATAAAGGTGTTTTATACACATAAAAGAACGATTTTGAAAATGGTTTTTCTTTACTACTGAACATTTATAACGTTTCTAGTTTAGTTTCTTAAGTGATTCTAACTTGAATTGGTTTTCCAGTGTAGTGTATATGGCCTAATTATATTCTTTAATCTAAATTCACAGCGATAATAAGAACCTCCTGATATAGGTCAAAAGCAACGTTTTTACAAGCAACACTTACTCATAATTCATCTGTACAAGTAGCAGAGTGATTGCACAATTTTTGAGAATCACTAATTGTAAAATATAAAAATTGCACATTTCATCCCACGCGCTGTCTTATTGTTTCTTATTTACTTTGTGTATTTTTGTTGTTAATTAAAAATTGAGAACAAAACGTTATATTTTCTTAAGGTTAATAATTTTTGAAAATGAAGAGGAGGAGGTGTGCCGCGGCGAGAGAAAAAAAAAACATTAACCAAATGTGTTAATAAAATAAAATTAAGTTAAGAAACATCAAATGATATATAAATTAAATAAATTTGTTTTTCTTAATTATTATTTTTTTGTTTTTCGCTTCTTCTACACGTCTTCGTTTTGCGTTTGTTTGACTTTTTGACGTCAATTATGTTTTATTTATTTATTTTATCAGTTTTTCCTTCGTTTTTTTTAAATTATTGCCGCTGCTAGTCTGTTTATTTTTCTTCTTTTAACTTCAATTGATGACGTTTTTTTTTTTTTTTTTTCGTTAATTTTTAAGTCATTCTAAATTAGGGATTTGCTACTAATAAACACACCGATGTTTGTTACTTGTTTTTAAATATCGATGATGATGCTTTCACATGTGCAAGTGACGTAATTGATTATTGTGTTGAATGACATAATGATTATTGGATATTATTGTTGCTGTTTATATTTAATTTGATTATTTAATTAATTGACTGAATTTTGAATCCTGTTGTAGTTTTTAGTTTATTCAAATATAAAGAATAAACAAAATAAAAAGATTTTTTTTTTGCGCTATATAATCTTTGTTTCTTACATGCAGACACTTCTACAGGTGTTTTTATTTAACTTTTTTTTATTTCTAAATTAATTACGAATGAACCTTGGTACACTTTGAACTGTTCATGCAATTATTTAAATTGTATCTTCTATAATAAAATATTTATCTAATTAAATGATCGGTCGTCAAATACTACACATACAGGTATTATTTATTTATTTATTATTATTATTATTCAACTCAAGGTTGTCATTATTTAAATTGACGATTATGATGGTGACGCATTATCAATTGTTTGAAATATATTAATGAATTAATGAAAAAAAAAAAAAAAGAAACTAAATCAACGAAAAACACATTAAAAATGAATAAATAGATATAAATTTAAATTTTGTGTAATAATAATTTTTTTTTTTTGTATATAAATAATTGATTTTTCATTACTCGACGCCATCATGTCGCCGCCCACAATTGTAAAACTAATAATAAAAATATTTTTAATTTTTCTTATTTGATTTTTTTTTTTTATTATTGTAAACATAATTATTCAATTAATGAATTTTGATTTAATTAAATTTTTATATTATCGTGAAAAAAAAAAATTATTTTCTAGCCAATAAAAAGGAAAAATAGCAACAAAATGCATTTATATTTATTAATTAAATAATTAAGATATTCTAAGTGATTTGATTGTGTTGTAAATTAAAGAATATCAGACGAGTTTAACCCTTTATGGTTTACAAATATTTCATTTAAGATTGTTTACTGCTAAGAACTATCTAAATCTAGTTAATTTTGACGTGCATAAGATAGTCATTTTTTCAATGGTTTGTCACTAATTGAGTTTAAAGTTAAATCTTTAAAACGATTTTGTGATTTACAATTATTCACTTACTGGAAAATAAATTATTAAATCACTACAAATACATTCATTGCGATTATTATAATCTGTTTTATGATTTTTCTTACTTGTTTTCTTGCAAGTTCTTGTTAAAATACGTATTTTTAATTTTTTAATTATTTATTTCCGGCTTTAGATAAATCAAAAATAAATAATTTTTAATTAAATTCCATAGCATTTTCTGATTTTCTTATTTTGCATTTTAAAATATTTTTTCGATTTTTTTACACGATTGGTAAGAATATTAATATTAATAATTGTAAATAAAGGTCATTTTTTACTAGTTTTACACGCAAACTTTTTTCTTTTTTTTTTTTTATTATTTTTCCTCACTTTGTTGTTTACAAATTAAAATATTAAATATGATTAAAATGTAATTAAAATTATGAAATAAAATTAATAATTAAATAAAAAGAATATTTTTAATTGTGTAAGATAACAATATATTTTTTTTTTTATATACTAATCTTGCGCGACTAGCTAGAAAACGACTAATTACTATTTTTTTTTTTTTTTGTTTTAAATTGGTTGTGGGTTCATTTTAATTTATTTATTTGTTTGCATGGATTTTTTGATTAAAGAAAGAAATATTAATAAAAAATTAATAAAAGCGCCTAATTCGGTGTCTCTTTCTTTAAAATAAAAATTAATTTTATATAGAAAAAAAGGTGAATCAATTTTGTTTTCGTTTTCTTTTCTATGGGGGAAAAACAATTCCCTAGTTTTTTTTTTTTTTTTTTTTATTTTATGTAGCTTTTAAATAATTAACAAACAAAATATATATATTTAAATAATTAAAAATAAATAAATAAAAATCAAATTACAATGCTTACACACTACTAATTTGTGGCCAGCCAGGGTCTATGCCATTCTCCCAGTGGGTATGTAATATTAAAATGTAAGAGACCTACATTCTCAAAAGAAATCAAAAACGATTTTTTTTATGTACTAATTTTAATTATATTTTTAGTTTTAATTATTTTATTTTATATTTTAAATTTTACTATAATTGGAGACTTATTATTTATTTGTTGTAGAATAATTTTCTTAATTTTTTTCTTTAATAAAATTCATTGGTGTTTTATTTTTTTTTAGGTAATGAGTCAAGATGTCAAAAAGGAGAATCCATTACAATTTAAATTCCGCGCAAAATTCTATCCAGAAGATGTTGCTGAAGAATTAATCCAAGATATAACATTACGGTTATTTTATTTACAAGTGAAAAATGCAATATTATCAGATGAAATATATTGTCCACCAGAAACATCCGTATTATTAGCATCATATGCTGTACAAGCTAGACATGGTGATTATAATAAAAATTCACATAATTCTGGATTTTTGGCAAATGATCGTTTATTACCACAACGGTAAGTTTTTTTTATTTTGTTTTTCTATTGTTTACTTTTTGTTTGATACTAAATTTTCTGTTTTTTTTTTTTACATTTAATTAATTATATAGTGTAATCGATCAACATAAAATGTCAAAAGATGAATGGGAATTATCAATAATGACATGGTGGCAAGAACATCGTGGTATGTTGCGTGAGGACGCAATGATGGAATATTTAAAAATTGCCCAAGATTTAGAAATGTATGGTGTTAACTATTTTGAAATACGTAATAAAAAGGGAACCGAATTATGGTTAGGTGTTGACGCCCTAGGTTTGAACATTTATGAAAAAGATGATAAATTAACACCGAAAATTGGTTTTCCATGGTCTGAAATTAGAAATATATCATTTAATGATAGAAAATTTATTATTAAAGTATGTTGCGAAAGTTTTTATTTTTGTGTCTTTTTGCGAATTCTTTTATTTTTCTTTTTCTTTTATTTCCTTGTATAGCCAATTGATAAGAAAGCACCAGATTTTGTATTCTTTGCACCACGTGTTCGTATAAATAAGAGAATTTTAGCCTTATGCATGGGTAATCATGAATTGTATATGCGACGTCGTAAACCAGATACAATTGATGTTCAACAAATGAAGGCACAGGCACGTGAGGAGAAGAATGCTAAACAACAAGAACGGTTAGTATACAGAATTTATAATTTAATTTAAATTGTGCCGGGAAAATAACATGTTTGTGGTTTTTGGTTTTACAGCGAGAAATTACAATTGGCATTAGCTGCACGTGATCGTGCTGAAAAGAAACAACAAGAATACGAGGATCGTTTACGTTGCATGCAAGAGGAAATGGAACGTTCTCAGGCTAATTTATTAGAGGCCCAGGGTATGATTCGTCGTTTGGAAGAACAATTAAAACAATTACAATTAGCTAAGGATGAGTTGGAAGCACGTCAAAATGAATTACAAGAGATGTTGAATCGTTTGGAGGAAGCGAAAAATATGGAAGCGGCCGAACGTACAAAATTAGAGGATGAGATTCGTGCTAAACAAATTGAGGTTCAACGTATACAAGATGAGGTTGCTATTAAGGATAGTGAGACCAAGCGATTACAAGACGAGGTTGAAGAAGCAAGACGCAAACAAGTAAATTTGATTTTTTGGATTTAAAATTTTATTTTACAAAAATTAATTTTTGGTTAATTTATTAAGAATGAAGCTGCTGCTGCATTATTGGCTGCATCAGCAACACCACAACACCATCATGTTGCTGAAGATGAAAACGATGAAGAGTTAACAAATGGTGAAGAGGGTGATGTATCACGTGATTTAGTGACAGATGAACATATAAAGGATCCAGTTGAAGATAGACGTACATTGGCCGAACGTAATGAACGTTTACACGATCAATTGAAGGTAAAAAAAATAATTAAATAAATTTTATTGATTTTTCAAGAATATAAGCAGGGCACCATTATAATAATAATTATTGTGTTTTGTAGGCATTGAAACAAGATTTAGCACAATCACGTGATGAGACAAAAGAAACTGTTAATGATAAAATTCATCGTGAGAATGTACGTCAAGGACGTGATAAATATAAAACGTTACGAGAAATTCGTAAAGGTAATACTAAACGTCGTGTTGATCAATTTGAAAATATGTAAAAAAAAAAAAAAAAGATGAAGAAGAAAAGAAAAATAAATAAAATAAAAATAAAGTAAAAGAAAAGAAAAGAAAAAGTAATAAATGTAAAGACGCAACAACAGCAACAGCAATAACAATAACAACTACTACTACAGCATAAACATTAACAGCATAAATATAATTATATTTAAAAATTAAATTAAAATGAATATTGAAAAATATTATAATTATTATTATAATTATTATTATTATTATTATTTTTATAATTATTATTATTGGGAAAGGAAGGAAATATAATTTAAAGATTAAAATCAAGTAATAAATAAATGAATGAATAATTAATTAATTATTAAAAAGCTACCTAGAATATATTAATTATATAAATAATAATAGTAAATGAAACGACAGTAGTACTAACAACAGTATTTTTACTTTTTTTTTTCGCTTTTTCTTTTATCGTTTATTAAATAAAGATTTTTATATAAATTTATTATTATAAAAGATTTTTAAAATGGTAAAAAGAAACGAAAATCATAATCCTCTTCCCAAAAAAAGAATAAAACAACAATAATAATGATAATACTGCACCTGTTTACCTTTCCTTTGAAACTTATTATTTAACCAATATCTAGTACTTACTCTAGCTACATTACTTACTTTCTTATGTTTTTTGTTTTTGTTTATTGTTGTTAATGAATAAAAGAAAAAAATTATTTTTTATATGTAATTAAAAGTATTACATACGTACATATATATTTACTTTATCTATTTTTAACCTATTATCACTTGTAATTTTTTTTTCTCGTTAATTATTATTACTTTTATTTTTTTTTTTTTAAACCTATCCCCATTTTCAACTATTAATTAATTTTAATTAAACAAAATTAAAATAAAAAAAAAAAAAAAATGAAAAAAGAATTATATTTTTAATAAAGGAAAATTAAAAGGAAAAAAATAAAATAAATAAATAAAAAAAAAAATAATTAAAGAAATTGAAGGTGGTTTCAGAAATAAATAAAAAAAAGTTTTTTTTTTCTTTTTTTTTTTTTTGAATTATTATTATTATTAAATATAATAGAAATAAATAAAAATTTAAAATAATTATCATGTTAATTATGAAATAATTAAAGAAACGAAAGGAATAAATTAAAAAATAAATAAAATTTTAATTTTTTTTTTTAGTATGCAAAAGAAATGAAAAAAAAATATGAAAATTTACTAATCTTATTATATAAAACTTCAAAATACATACACATATACATAAATAATAAATAATTAAAAAATGAAAGAAGATTTTTTTTTTTAATTTAAAACAAACGACGACTGTTTTACACAAACACAAGATTTTATACAACAATAACAGCATTATGTAACAAGAAAATGATATTAATATATAATAAAAAAAGAGAGTGAGAGAGTAGGTAGTGTGTGTGTTGTGGAGAATTCCTATATAATTAATAATTCTTATAGAGATGTCAAAGTTTGTTTGTTTTGTTTTGTTTTTTTGTTTAATCTGCATACAAAAGAAAAACAATTTCTTTTTAGAAAGTTTCATTTCAAAAGTAGCTTTTAATAATTTTTTTTTTTAATTATCATTTTGTTGTTGTTGTGATAATTCTTATTAATTATAACCATAAAAAAGGTTATATTAAGGCAATTGTTCCATGTGAATTTTATTTATATAAAGAAAAATATTTTTTTTGCTACTCTGCCATTTGTCTATTAAAATAAAAAAATTAAATTAATTAAATTATAATTATAGCAGTAATAATGATTAAGTTTTAATCAAAACGGTAATAATTAAAGAATTTAAATTATTGCGTTAATAACGACAATGGGGGTACTGGCGTCAACGTCACTTTTAATAACACGAAACGTGCATTTTAATTATGTGTTAAAAGCAACGTTTTGTTTTTATGTTGTTTTTGTTTCTTATAATTTTATTTTTTCTTTATAATTTTCTTATTAAAATACTACGTAATTACAGATTAGGGATATTTTATTTTGTCTATTCACGTGACAAGTGAACTTTAAATAATTTTTTATTGTTTTGTTTTGTTTTAATTTGTTTATTGGACGTTGTCCTCGTGTTCGTTTGCCTTATTCAATTTTTAAATTAAATGTAAATTTTTATTTTATTGTTACAAGAGGTTTTTTCGTATTCTTCCTTATTTTTTAATCTTAATTAATTTTGGGTTTTTGTTTTATTAATTAATGCAAAATAAAAATTAGTTTTATCATATACTAGAACCACTTTCTTTAGTTGTATAAATCCTCCAAAAAATAAAAAAATAATAAATGAAAAATTATTTGGAGTACAAATTTGGTTTTGTTTCCTTCAGATAATAAAACTGGCATGTTTGCATACATGCTGGCAATCTCTCCACAGCTATTTAATTATATAATAACAATAAATTAGAAGAAAAAAATGAATTAATTTAATAATTTAGCATAATTAGAAATTAAATTTGTGAATACATGTGGCCTTTTATTTTTTACATACGAAAAGAAAAGAATCAAAAGTAATTAAACATTACTAATTATCGCTTCATTTCTGTTTTTTTTTTTTTTTTTTTTTTAATTCTTAAATACGAGTCGTCATTAAAATTTAACAAATCCGATCCGTTGCGCTGTTTGTCTTATGCAAACGTTAACGATTTAGGAAATAAAATAATCACAGGGTGAATAATAAAAATTAAAATTCACATTTAAAAAAAAAATAATAATCAAATAAATAAATATTTTTATAAGTAAAATATTAATTTTATAACAATGTGTAACCGTCAATTTTTTATATAAAAATATATTAATAAGTTTTTAAAATATAAAGAAGTATTAGCATGAAAGAAGTTTTAAAGAAAAATAAAAAAAAAAACAAAAAAGTATTTGTGTAAACACGCCTTTATTAATTAATTAATTCGTTTTTTTTTTTCTGTCACGCTATAAGCGAAAAATTTAGTAACGAAATTTATAAAGAACTTTTTTTTTTGTTTATTTAATTATTATAATTATCAATATTATCCCCCCCTCCTTTAGCTTTCTGTTTTAGTTTTTTGTGTTAATAAAATTTAATTTAAATATTTAAGTGTAAAAAAAAAAAAATAATTAAAAATATATAATGAATTTTATAAGGGTTATTATTGGGTAATTATTCTTTTTGTTTTATGTAAATGAATTATTTTTCTTTTTTATTATTTCTTTTTTTTTCATAATTTTTTGGGAAATTATTATTTTTAATCTAATTAACAATTTTATTTTTATTTTTTATTATTAATTGAAAATGAAAAAAACTTAAAATAATAAAAAAATTTATAAAACTTTACATTCTTTATTAATTATTTAGAATTAATTTTGCATTTATAATGTATTATTATAATTTTATTTGATTGTTTTTTTTTTTTTTTTCTTCAAATTAATAAATATATTATTACAAATAAACATTTATGTGTTTTTTCTTAATTTTCTTTTGTTAATTAAAAATAAATTTTAGTGAAGAAATTAATTATATTTCTAACTAGATTTTCATAAGGGTTTATAAATATTTACAAAAGATGGCGTGTATTATGGAATTTTATACTAAAATTAACAACGTTTATTAATTTATTGTAATTTAAATGGAAAATTGTTGTGAAAAATGAAATTATTTAATTTATATTTGTAAGAACTATTCATTATTCATTTAAATGATAATTTTCATAGAAAACTGTTTTGATATTTATGTACATGGCAATTAGAGGATTTTTTTTATATTAAATATTTCCCTTGAACAAATTGTACTAGAAAAAAAAATGTTTGTGAGAGAAGAGAATGATATAAATAAAATATATATGGCTATGGAAAACTGGAATTTAGAGAAGTGAAAAATATATAATGAGAAAAATCTCCCAGTCCCAGTCCAGCCAGTGCCAGTAACAGTTATTTGTTCGCTGAAAACTTTTTTTTGTTTTTATTTTTTCTAATTCATTTGCCACTCAGCTAGTATTTTCATCAACAAAGAAAAAAAAATTATTGGAAGTTTCCTTATCTTAAAAAAAATTGTTTTTTTTGGTGCTGTTTATTCATTAATTATTGATAAAATGAAATAAAATTTTATTTATAATGAGGTGTGATTTTAACTTTGTAAATAGTTGAAACCAAAAAAATTGAAAATACATAGAAAATATAAACGAAACATTATGAAAATAAAATCGAATCATAAAACCAATAATGTAGCTAAATAATATAATTATTTATCATTGACACTAATTTAATTAAAGGAAAATACAAAAAAATTGTATTTAATATTTAGTGTAATAATTAAATTAATGATAATAGAGAAAAATTATTAATCATTTGTTCGTGTGCATTAGTGGTAGTAGATTGGTGATATTTTGTTGAAAGATTTCTATTTTGTTTCTTTTTCTTCTTTTTTTTTTTTTTTTTTGTTACGTTACGTTGTTACCTCTGCTTAAATGCATTTGTGTAATATGTGAAGGAAAATAAAGAAAAACCTTTCTGTGTGTATTAAATTACAAAAAATCTATTTAATGAATTAAACAAAAAAAATAAATAATACTAATGCATTAATATATTATATGAGAGGTGGATTTATTATTTAAAACAAAAACATTATTTTTTTTTTTGAAGAATAATTTCAATCTTTAAAGAAAAGAAAATATAAATTGAGTACACCAGCAAACGTCATTGTGTTCATTTCATTTAAAAATATGAATAATAAATAAAACATTTTCTATAGAATTTATAAAAAAAAAATTATTTTACATTAAAAGTGTAGTGTGATAAATGTGCAATTAAATAATTAATGACAGAAAAACATTTTTTTTTTATTTCTTTAAATACAAGAGACCAGTTACACCAACTTTAGAAAAAAAAGAAGAAACAAAAATAAGAATAAATTTTTTTCGTTACTTTTATATTTTACCTAACCAATACTTATGCAATAAATATTTGGTATTAAAGCTCTTCTGTACACTTTTTGGTTTTTGTTTTTTTTTTTTTTTGTATCTTTTTAAAACAAAAAAAAAAAAAATAAATAAATAAAACAATAAAAAAAGCGAATAACTAAAATAAACTTTTATAAAAAATTACGTGAAAAATATTTTAAATAACTCTTTTGTTCAAAGTAGAAATAATAAAAATACAAAAAAAACAGTGTTAAAATTTTTTAATGAATAAAAAAGAAGAAGCGAAGAAAAAAATAAATAAAAGAAACAAAAATAATAATCTCATTAATTAATTAATTAATTAATTAATTTAACTGATTCATAACACTGGGACAGTTTATTGTTGAATTAAAAAATTAATTTTTGTTTTTCATACGTAACATTTGGCAACATTGTTTGTAAATAAATATTCACTGACGTACGTATTGTGTTATTTTTGTTTTGGTATTAGTTAATGAAAAGTTTATTGTTTTATTATTATTGTTATTGTTATTATTGGTTGAAGACAGATTAGTTAATTTTTTTTTTTTATTTTAGTAGAAGCTGCTGTTCTTCTTCGTCTTGCATTTGCATAAATTTGACAATGACAGTATCATCATTCACCATTTAGATAAAAAAATAAATAAATAAAACAGAAACGTCAAATACGTTTTATAACTTAATTTTGATTGTGTTTTGTTTTTTAATTGGTTTTAAGTTAATTTCTGTGCTTTAATAAATTTTTTTTTTTTTTAATTTTTATTATTATTTTGTGATTTAAAGTTTTTATGCTATAAAAATAAAAATAAAAATAAATTGTGTTTATATAGTAAATTGTGTGTTTTTATTATTTAATATATATGTGATTCTGTGTTAAAAGTATTTAAATTAATAATTTTATGTCATTAATTATTATGCAAAAATTAGTAAAGAAAGAATATTAATTGTTATTGGAATCTAGATTAATAACAAGAAAAGTGTATAAAAAATTGTGTATGGATTTGGATTAACCCACGTTAAACAAGGAATTAGAAATAAAAATTTTCTTACTTAAAAACATTTAATAAATAATTAAAAAGCAAAAATTCTTTTGTTATTCTACTGTGGAAAATTTAAATATATCTAAAAAAATTCAAAATACAAATACAAAAAATATTTTAAGGATGTCTTCGAGAAATATACCTGCCGATAAGGTAAAAACTATTTTTGTTTTTTGAATTTTAATTTTTATTGTTGAAGGAAAACACAGTTTTTGGTTAAATAGTTTTGTTTTTGTTGATAAAAATTATTTTCACGATGGTGCTTGGGGATTTTCCTTGTAAAAGTTCATTGATTCTTGCTTAAAAATAGTTTTGTCTTGTTGTTTTTTATGAATCGATTTTTATGGTATTTTTACCTTACCTTATTGAGTAGTTGCTCGCCTTTACTTGTTTCGGGGAAAATATAATTTACTGAAAAAACAAGGCTAAAGGCAGCCAGAACACATTGACTGTGTCTTCTTCTTTTTTTCTTCTTCTCTTTTTAAATGATAATATTTTTGTCATGTGTGCTATATGGATATATTTTTGCCATCGCCGCACCCTTGTCTTTGTCCCTTTTTCTTTGTATGTTCTTGGAAGTTTTAAAAAATATTAAAAGGATAATAAAAATGTTAAAGAATAAATAAAATATGTAATAAAAAAAACGAATGAATAAATAAAAGGAAGAAAGGAAAATTATGCAAAAATTTATTTTCATTTTTATAATTTATAATTTATTCTTTATTTTTAACAATTATTTTTTCCTCAAGAAGAAAAGGAAAATCAATTTGAAAATAAAAGAAAAATTTATTTATTTTTTTTTTACCTTAAAATTAAATGTGACATTTGTTTGATTTTTGTCACAGATGAAAAAAAAAAAAAAATAAATAAATAAAAGGTACGAAAATTTGCTTGACTAAATTAATTTTCTGAGAAATTGACAGTTTTTTTTATCTTATTTTTGTGTCTTTATCCTTTTTTTATTTATTTATTTATTTATCGCTGGTGAAATTGTAAAAATAAAATGCATGAAGAGTTTAAGACATGTCAGTGGTTCTCAAACAGTTGTCTATTTTTTCTTTATTTTTTTAATCTAAATTTAATTTCAGGGCATTCGTTTACTATTTATAGTTGCTATAACAACGGTTTATCAGAAAACCATGTAATCATGAGTGGGATCATAATCGAAATGGAGTCTGAGTGGCGTTTCAGTCCGAAAGCTTTTTCAGTTAGACTACGTCATTTGTTTTGGTAAATTTTTAATAATGTTGAATGATTTATATCAACGACACGTTTAAAAAAAAAAAAAAAAAATTAAAATCCACCCACTAATTTGTTTCTAGGTAGTCGGATAATTATTATAATTTTGAATGAATAAATTTTCTACAATTGTTATTCTGTATTGTAAAATGTGTTTTCTTTTTTTATTTTTTATGTTTTTAACGTAATTATCTTGTGATGATTAGAAGACTCCAATTACATGCAAGATTAACCTTTGGCCGACATACATTTTAATCACGTTAAGTCGTTTGACACATGTTCTCTGATTTGTGTCGTGCAAAACTCTTTTTTTTTTCTTTTCTTTATTATTATTATTGTGGAATTGATTCTAATTTTAAATTGCTTAATTATTTATGTAAAAGATTTTTGTATTATTTATACAAATTTCCACCCTCTACCACCCCTTCTAGATCGTCTTGAGAGTCTAAGTCGGTATAGCCCAAATTTCTTGTTATAAATTTTAATTTTACTACAATTTTTTTACTGTTATATTTTTAATGGGAAGCTTTTTTTTTGTTTTGGTGTGTGTGTGAAAAAAAAATTTTTTTTGTTACAAGAACAGCTGATTACTAAAATGATTTTTACAATAGAATTTTCTTTATTCTATTGGGGTATCAGTATTATTACCGTTTAAATGTGTGTTTATAATAACCACAAAATAAAGTTTTTCTTTCATTATTGTTGATTGCAATTGATGAAGTGGGTGTTGAATATCGCTGTTTAATTTATTTCCTTTTGTTTTATGAATTATATTTGATTGAAATTACAATTTATTTTTTGTTAATTTATCGATTACGTAATTAATTTTTTTTTTTTTTATATTATTTGCTTATTTCATTTTGATAAGAATTATTTTTTTTTTTTCGCTGAGTTTTTTTGTGACTCACTTTTTTGATAATTTTTTTTTTTTTTTTTATTACTTTTAATTTATTATTTATTTATTTATTTTTGCCTTTTGTTTATTCACTCTTATTAATTTATTATTCATATTTTGATTAGATGCTTTATATAATAGATATTATTTGGGTGGATGGGTATGGGTATGTTGGTTTTATGTTTTCTTTTGAAGATGAAAAAATTTTATTTATTTACTTGATAAAATTTTATGAAAGAGAAGAGACATGGAGACATTTTTCGATTTTTCTTTATATTTTCTAGAATTGATTTTCGTTTTTCTTCTTTTATGTTTTTTATAAAATTACACAACATATTTTACAATGTAAAGTGTTACAAACATACACACGCAAACAAATGCGATGAATAAATTTAAATGTTTTATGCCTTTAAACAAAAGAAATGTACAGTTTTTTTTTTTTGTAAGTAACAAAAATAAATTTTTCTATGTGAACAAAATCTTGGTTGTTGGTCTCTGGTCGTCATCGCAATCGTAATAGCTAAGTAGATTGTGTGCGCGAGTTTTATTTATTTTTTAGAGTAATTTCTTTGTTTTGTTTTTAATTAAATAATTAAAAAATTTTTAGAGCAAATAATTTTTCTTTGTTTTTTTTTTTTTTTTTTTTTTTATTTTGTTTAATAATTATGCGAATTGTATGCAGCAGTATTACATAAATGATTATGCATTTAGTTTTACATTGTTTTTTGCAGTTTTTTTGTTTAGTAATTAATTCTATTATTAAATTTTGTGATTTTTTTTTTATTTCGGTATTTATTTTATTCGGTTATTTAATCTAAAAATATGCTTTGATAGTGTAATAGAGGTGAGGTAAGATCGTGAATTATCTTCATGTACATTTATAATGACAGACATTTCAATTTTACCTTTCTTTTTCCTCTGGTAATAAATTCTAAAATGTAAATTAAAAATCATTATAGCATAATGGCTTATGGTATTATTAAAGAGAAGAAATACCTTGGAAAATAACAATCGTATCATGGTATAAAAGTTAATCCAGTCATAAATCGAATTTAATGCAAAAAAAAAAAGAAAAAAGAAAAACACTTTAGAAATGTGTTTATAACTCGGAGGTAATTTGGAAAATATTTTATATAATCTTATCTCGAATAATGATTTGTATGAAAAATTATTTAAAAGATGTTTTCAGGTGATAATAATTTGCTATTTGATTTTACCACAATAAAGGTTTCTATTTTTTTAATTAGTAAAACATCGCGGTAGGCGATGTGATGTGGCTTCGGATTGAAAACCAACCTGCAATCGGTGATATATCGACATCCTATATAGAATTTTTTTTTTAAATATTGCCTTTATTTCCTTAATTACATTTCACCTAATCAAAAACAATAAATTTAATATTAAAAAAAAATTATTTTTAATAGATTATCATATGAAATTTATTGTTGTTTATGATTAACAGGGTTGATATACTTGATTTTTTATTGTTCTGTGAAAGCCGGAAATGAATATCCAGTAAAAAAATTATGCGTGTTTGATTTGTTGCTGTTGCTAATAGTTTACATTCAAAAATTGATTATGAAATTATATCATTTCAGCATTTTTATTACTTAAGTGAGTCAGGAATATTAAAGTTAAGTTTGATAATAATTTTTATAATTATTGATTAATTTTGGTATTTTAGCTGTAATATGAGTTTTTTTTTTGTTTTATTTATGCTTTTCATTAAAATCTTATCATAAGAGTGGTGTAGGAAATTAAAACGTACACACATGCACGCATTGTGTTATTTTTATTTTATTTAAATATGTTTGGCGATAAGAAGAATAACAGAATAACAATGAAAAGCAGTCAAATAACAAGACAACAATATGTAAACGAATAACGAACAACATGTTACGTCGTTTTTTTTTTTGTTGTTGTTGTTTTTTCTTTCATTCTTATCAGTTTTTTTTTATTATCACACATTGTCACCATCGCTATGTATTTATTCTTAAAACGTGTACGTTAGTAGTAGATGTGTTTTCGTGGAAAATATATACATTTTAATGTAAAATCAACAAATTAAATGTTGTCTATTTACAATAATAAACACTTTTGTTGATAACTTTTTTATTTATTTATTTTTTTTTTATTTATTTATTTTTTTTTTATTTTACTATTGCTCACAGAATTAAACAAAACGAAAAAAAAAAAATAAATAAATAATAAAAAGCAAAAATCGTGAAGCTACAAGCCACATACAATGCTATCTAATATCATGATGATGATGATGGTTTTTTATATTCATATTGATAATTAGATTAAATTTTATTGATTTTTTATTACAAAATAATATTTATTATAAAAACGCGCTACTGGCTTTATTAAGTAAAGTGGATTAAATATATAAATTAGGTGATTTTTTTTTTTAATTATAGAAACCGTTTTAAATGTCGCCAACATCATCTACCACCCGCCCATAATCTAATTATTTTTCTAATAAAAAAAAAAAAAAAATTTAAAGCTTTTTTCCTTTAATAAAAATATTTTTTTTTTTTTAACCATGTCATCAGCATACTCACAAAAGCACTTAACAGAATTTTGTTCAGTATGCAATCCTTCACTAAGTCGAACTTTTTTATTTTTCTTTATTTATTTATTTTTTAAAAAAATTTTCTTTGAAAAACCACCGTAACAAAATTTTCTTTTATTTTTCCGTTGTTGTCGACATTTTTCTTCATTTTTTTTTTTTTTTTTTATTAAATAGAAAATTAAATTTAAAAATAAAATGATGGAAAAAAAAAACTTTTAACGAGAGAAAAAATATTTATATTAATACTTCTAAAAGCTTTTAGAAGAGAACAAAAAAAAAAAAGAAAAAAAAAACTACGAAGGAAGAAAATTATGTGCTGATTTAGATTGGGTGGATTTTAGAAATAAACATAATAAATACAATAAGGTCATTATGGATGTGACTGTTATTAATTGCCTGAACGTGCGTTTCAAAAGGGTCTTTTCTGTTTAGCCCTACTAACTACGAAAAACTATTTTCAATTATTTTTGAATCAGAAGGAGTTTTTCAAAAGGGTAGAATCTTTAAATTGAAAGCAGATAGCATAGCGGTTCTCAAATTTGAAGACCACAAAAAAGATTGATTGGCGAAAGTTTTATTGGCGAATGACTTATTTTATATGATTCAAAAAGTAGTAAGAAGAATTTTAAGGTCATCATCTTATTTAATTTTAATTCTGGTTTGACTTTAAATCAATTCAAATATGCACTAAATGGATTTACTTATACGGGGTATACTAAAACGAATCTAGTATTTAATTTAATTAAATTTTTGTTTCCAAATTGGGATATTTTTTATGAGTCAATTTGACTGAACGATTGTCACGCGACAATTCCGCAATTTTATTTTGCTACAGTTGCTGTTACAAAAATTGTTTTTGCAACGTAACTAATATTTTCAATGAATCTATTGGATTTAAAAAAAAATTGTACCACTGTTTCAGAAACACTGATCTCTAGATTATTAATCGTTGCATTTCCACTTCTCGTATAACTGCACCTTACCAGTTTGTTAAGCAGATGCCTTTAAAATAAAAGTAGCTTGATTTGTTGCTTAGCACGTAACACAATCTCTACTAAGCATTCAATGATTTTAATAATAATGAGTCTGCTGATTATTATTTGCTTCATTGATAATGCTTAATCAATAATAAAAATATAATAATAAGGAATAATAAGCAATAAGAAAAATAATTTTAATGTTCTGTGTCAAGTGATGTTGTGAGTAGAAGAAAGTAGAGAAGGTCATAATTTATTATTTTCTTTTATCTAGATAAAATTCTTTAATATTGGTCTTGTGAACAAAAATAAATTAATTAAAAATGAGAAAATGAATAATAATAATAATAATATATAGTAATCATAATATACTAATTATGTAAATTATATTTATAATCAAGTGTTAAGTGAAAAAAATAATTATTTATATAAAATATGCATGATGCGCGCCAACACATAGTTAAAAATAAACGCGAACGTTACTAAGTTAATACATTGAAAAATAAGATAATTGCTTTTGCATCTTATTTATTTATTTTATTTTTTTTTTTTGTTATTATTCTAATTTAAATTAATTGATTAAAAAAAAAATATTTTTTTTGTTAAACACGTCCTGTCATGTAGTTTAATTAAATTTTATAGCAGCGTATGTGTGCGATTTGAATTTTTGTTTCTTTATTGCATTTTTATTTACTTAACATAACAGCAGTTTTATTTATTATTATTTTATTTTATTTATTTTATTTTTTTTAATTAATTTTTTCTTCTTTAATTATTTGTATTTATATAATTAATATTATATATGTGTTAAAGATCAAATGAATCAATTATCATGCTTTAATTTTTTTTTTTTTTCGTTTTGTTTAATTAAACAATTTTTAATTTTTTTTTTTTTTTTTCGCTATTTTAGTTGTTTTTTTCAATTTTTTATTTTTAATTATATTTTTATTATTAATATTATTATTTACTTATTTACGTACAGTTAGATAACTTTTTAACCGGTTATTGTTTTTTAAAGATATAAATTAAGTAATAAAAATCAAAACACTAGAAAAGAAATAAGCGGATATTCGATGTATTTAAAGAACAATTACAGTGAAAGCTATTACATTTGTTCCCTTAATCCTTTGATTATAAAAACTCGTTTGTTCATAAATTAAAAAATTACAGTGATTACTCTAGAATCTGAATTTATTGTATTTTTAATAGATAATCGCCAAACGGCATGAAATTGTTTAAATAAAAGCAACATATTATAAAGAAAATTTAATATTTTTTAATTTTTTTTTAAATTTTATTGATGTATGAGATTATTCTCTGTGTATTCGGTTACTTTGCAAGTTAATTGGAAAGCTTATGAACGTTAAAATCAGTCGCGTGTATGCTTTGATCCTTTAGCTGAGTTTACGTTTTTGAATCTTTATTTTATTAAATAAATGTTTTAAATTATTGAAACAAAAAATTATTGCGATTGTCAAAGAATAATAATAGTGCGTTTTAATTTATAAATTCCTGATAAAATGCAATGTAATCCAGCTATAAAAAAATGAAATTCAATTGATTGATTATACATTTTTCCGAGATATATATATTTTTTTCTTTTATGTTTAATCTATCTATATGTGTAAACAAACTTTTTTAAACAATAAATGCTTTACGAACAGGAACCGTAATCAGGAACGAATTAGGTTCACTAAGCGAAGTTTACCTGTTCTACGTTTCATTAAAAAAAATATGTTTTTCTGCTTGTATGATAAAAATAATTTTTGTTTTCGTTATTGTTTAAACTTTAAAGGAGGAAGGACTTTTATAATAAAATTTGTTTTAAAAATTGTTTTTTTTTTTTTTAATTTAAAACTTTTTAAATTGTTGTTTGTGTTTGTTGATTTTTTTGTGTGGATTGGGTGATGGACTTAACGATCCGTTATCTTTTTTTTTTTTTTTCGTTTTTCGTTATCAAAATTGAAATAAGTAATATGAAACAGTAAAAGCTTTATATTATGGAATCCTTTAATTAGGGTAAATTAATTTATTTGTATAAAAAAATATCAGATTGCAGTCGTCACTCTTTTTTAACTTTGTAATTGTGCAATAATTTCATATTGTAGAGCTTTCACTGTATATTTATTCGCCTGTAATAAAAATGACATTCGTGTAAGGCAGTGTTTAACTTGTAGTGTGACGCGGATCTACGGATACGTGTCAGTTATACAGGAGTTATTCATAAATCTAGCATGATAATAGTTTGTTTTTGTGTCTTAATATTGTGTTATGTCGTTATATGGGAAAAAATTGTTGGCATACGCTGGTTTATGGGATTAATATTTATAAAACGTAGGGGAATAAAAATAAAAGTTAAAATTAAAACACTAAAATAATCCTTTTATAATGATTTTAAATATTATGAACATGTTTTCACTCACTTATGACGACTATAACCGCCAACCAACAAACCAACCAGCCAACCAACTACCAATATGTAAATTGCAAAAGTTTTTTGCTCTTCTAATGCGTTTTTCACATTTTTTTTTTGTTCCATGACAAAATGTAATAATAAAATTCTCTTTAACTGTTTTTTTTTTTTACATTTTTACTTTTTTTTTTTTATTAAGTGAGTTGGGTGGGATATGGGATTAGGATATCACATTTATGAAATATTTCTTTCTTTGAAAAAAAAAAACATTTTTTTGCTGTTTTTCTGCTTTTTTTTGTGTAAAGTTAAGGTTGGATGATTTATTTCCCTGGTTTTTTTTTTATTGTTTTCTGATTAAATATGAATTTTGTTGTTTTATTTTTTTTATTTTATTTATATTAAAAGCAAACCTTTAAGTATTTTTGCGATGTTTATCTTAATGCTACTTTCAGGGATTGATAACACTTGAAGTTTATTTTTATTTTTTTTGGTATTATTATTTTCATTCACCTGGTGCTTTTTCTATTATCTAATTGGAATGTTATTACTAACGAAGGGTCGTTAAAGATTTGTTGGATTTTTGTACTGGTGTTCGATTAAAATTGATTATTCTATTTATTCATTCTCATTTGATTATTTTGCAATCGAGATTTCAAAGCGATTAATTGTTTCGAAGAATGGTTTTAGAAAATGTTATCATTTTATGAATTAATAACAGGGATTTACTGATACCAATTCCGAGATTGTCGAAATCACTATTGCTTCGTAGGTTTAAAAAAAATGAAAGCGCCTCCTTGGCTAATGCTCCAATGTGTGTCATGATATGTTGGCTATTAGTGTTTCTTTCATTTTTAAAAGTATAATGTAGAAGCAGAAAAGGCAATCATTTAACCATAATCCACCATGTATAATATAATAGAATTTATTTTTCCTAATGTGTAATTTCACTTCTTCTATTTTCGGCACACGAAAAACTTCTTAATAATAATTATCCTTCTGTTGTAATTTGAAAGTTTTTACTTAATTATTTATTATATATTGAATAATAGACATAGAGAGTGCTTAACACTATGCTACTAGATAAGAATCACACATACAATACAGATAATGATGCAATAAAAATATTATTTTTTGTTTTTTGTTTTCTACTTATTTATGTTGATTATAGCGTGGCACCAGTTGGTTCATTTCATTCTTTATTTATACATAAGAGATAAGTAGATAAAGATGCAGAGGGATAAAGCACAGCAGCAGCAATAGCAGCAGCAACAACAACATCAATAACCACCGCATACTTACAAACATATATTTTTCGATTATATTTAAATAATAAATAAACAGCTGTGCAGATGTGGGTGGTTGGTTGGTTACTTTTGTTTTGCTTCTTTTAGTTTGTAAAATAATAGAGAACCTTGTTGGGTGGTTTTTTGTTTTTCTTTGTTTGCTAGATAAGAAGAAAAAAAAAAATCTAACTATAACGTAATGAAATTTATTTTATCGCTAGTTGTTTTATAAAAGAAAAGTTTTCATTATTGATGTGGGGCGGGGGAGATGTGAGTTTCATTTATCGTTTTTTTTTTTTTGTGCTTTAATTATTAATTTTTTTAATAATCAATTTTTAATTACGTGTTTTTCTTTATATTTTAATATTAATCGAAATAAATTTCCTTAAATTAGCTGTCTTGGTTTTACATTTGTGTTTTTGTTTTAAATTTAATTAATTCATAAATCCTACACAATTGGGTTATTCGTACATTGGTACATGGGTACAAAAGAATTTCAAATGTTTAATAAATTCATGTGATACATTGTGATTAAACATAAAAATTAGTTAATTTTATTGATCAATTTGTACATAACTATGTATGTTGTATGTGCATATGTAATATGTATTGATTTCATATATTTGTGATAAATTAATAATTAAATAAACAGATTTGATTGTTTTTCGCTATCAATATTTGTGTTTATCTTGTAGATATTATGCTTGGTACAAACTACCCTGAAGCTTTAATATATATAATCATCTCTCATGTTTTATGTTTTGTTGTGTTCTCTGTTCATGTTTTTCATGCTTTTCATGTTTTTATTATTTTTTTTTTTTTTCATTTTTCTCTAATGATAATGATAGCAGAAAATCAATAGTAGAAATTTCAATAAAAACCGGTAAACAAAAAACCCGGACGGATATATGATGTGTTGTGTTGAGCCCGTGTTTATGTGTGTGTATCTGGAAAGTAATGTTTGCTGCTTTTTGCCTTTGTTTTGTTCAATATCGGATATCGGATATAATAATACAGTATAAATGGCAGACGGTTGTTGATTGGTTAGTTTGTTGGTTGTTTGGTTAAGGTGGTTTGTTTTATTAGTTGATTGGTTAGTTCATTATGAACAATAACATTTTCATAATGTCTCGATGAACTCTATTGTACAAATATTATACACTCTACTGTAAAGATACTGTGCACACACGACAAAATAACGAAATAAATAAAAATTGATAAACACACAAGTTTTATCGATTAGAATTTAGATTTTTTTTTTTTTTTTTCGTTTCTAATTAGAACAAATCGATGATTTATTAGTAAACATGTTTTTGGATGTGTAGAGTTTTGTTTATTTTGCTTTTTTTTTTTATTAATTGCTGTACTGAATTTGTTTAATGGAAAGAAGATTGCGTAATGTGTTATGCTGATGCAGCTTCAGTTGATAATTTATATGGGGATGAATAAAGTAACTAATTACGTAATTTTTGTTTTGTTTTTTCTTTCTAATTACAAGCATTATGACTAATCAATAAATGAATACAGGAAAAACAATTAGTAAAAAAAAAAAAGAAAAAAAATCATAAAACTTTATAATGTCATCTACATACCTTAATTACATCCTACGTACTGGCGATTTATTTTAATAATAAAAAAAAAAAAAGAAACAATAACACCTCGTACACATCGTGTTATTAATTTTAAAAATAGAAAATTATGCGTCATTTGCTTGTGCTGTCGTTGCTGCTGCTGCATTACATAATAAATATAAATGTGCAATAAATGATTTTTTTATTTTATTTTTAATTAATAATTTATTAGATTTTTATGCAAATTTCTGATTATTTATTAGAATTTTTATTTTATAAATTATTATCTTTTTGTGTGTGCATGCTTTTTGTTGTCTCTATACAGTAATAACTAAAGCAAGCACCAGCATTTGTGCTATTTTGCTAATATTATTGTTTTTTGTTACAAATGTATGTAAAAAATTCTTGTTTTTAATGAAGAGAAAAAAAAATTGTTTAGTTGTTGTTGCTATTGCTGTTGCTGTTTCTACTATTATGGTGTTACTGACGTTTCATATTGGCGTTTGATATAAATAAGAGAAAAAAGGTTAAAGAACTTTTCGTAAGCGTTTAATGGGTTTTTTTTTTTATTTATTAAAAATAAAATTATTTTCTCTCATTGCTGCTTACAAATTTGAATTTTTGGTTGTAAATTTATTTTAATGAACTGTTGAAGAGTTTTTGCTGTGTAATTTAATTAATTTGATAAGCGATTTTGTATTTTTTTTATTTGTTTTATTTGTTTTATTTGTATGAGAGGAAATAAAAATTGCGATAGTTGTGCCTTTATTTCTTGTTATAATTATATTACCGTTTTTTTTGCAAAAAAAAAAAAAAAAAAAAAAAAAAATTAAATCTTTTAACGGATGTTTGTTAAAAGTAAAATAAAGTAAAAAAGAGAAATAATTTAAAAAAAAAATAAAATAATTAACTAGGTAGAGTGGGTTTCAGTTTTTGCAAATATTAAATCTTTGATTATTCTAGTATGGCGACTTGTTTGTGTTGTTTCTTACCTTCGTTGTTGAGTTGAAATTCACATACAAAAAAAAAAAAATTGTTTTTTCTTCTCCTTTGAAGTAAACAAAACGTATAAATCAAAAAGGTGTTTTTACTGCTCGACTATTATATACCGTTTAACACTAACATGTTTTTATTTTTTTTTTTTATAATTTCTAGATCAATTCTAATTAGATTAAATATGATGCAACTTCTGGGTCAAGCATTTTTGTTGTTTCTATTTTCTTGTAACTTTTGTTTTAATTATTATTATTATTTTTTTTTTTTTCGTTTCTTGTTTTTGCAAATGTAAAAGGTACACGAGATGTGTCTGTATAAATTTGCAATATCGTATAATTTATAAAGAAAATAATTAATGATTAAGAAGTTTAGATTTTTTTTTTTATTGTTGCTATAATCTTTTGTATAGTACTTCTTGGTGTTTTTCTTTCAAAAATGTGTGGGAGTATTACACAGTAGTAGTACTTGAGAATGTAATTTAATTTTATGTTGTTTTTTTTTTTTGTTAATATAAAACGACGTTATGACGTAAAAAGTATTTGCAATTTTTTTATTTGTTTTACATATTTTCAATACATTTTTCTGCTCTTTTTATTATTTGCATGCAATTGCTATAGTTAGCTAAGCTCTAGAACCACCACAATAATGTCGATTATTTATAAAAAAAAAAAAAGAAAAATTCTTGTTAAAAAGCTCCCTCTGTATTTTTATTTATTTATTTTATTTTTTTAAATAACCTTTTTATTCTATTTTGTTGTTGTTGATTGGCGTTATTGGCGTTTTTGTAGATATAAAAAACACTGTAATGTACTTGGTTAGATGCCAAATTTAAGGGAGTTTGCTTCGTTTTTTATTTTTTATTATATTTTTAAATTGTGTTACCAGATGCTTAAAATGATACATAGAGAGACAGTTACTACGTCATGCCAAAAAATTATAAAAAAAAAAAGAAAGAACGAACGAATGATAAAACTAGGTCATGAGAGAGAAATGTAGGTCATTTGGTATTTTTGCTTAGTTTATATTAAGCCCATGCAGCACAAATGTATACAAATACAAAGAGATTGAGTTTTTGAACATTAACAGCGTAGCATATTTGAAAAAATATAATAAAATATTTCTGAGAGAAATTAAACGCATTTCACAAAAAAAAAAAAAAATTAATTATTTCATTCCATGACACGGCAACATTGTTTTTTTTTATATTAAAAATATGTAAAATAAAATAAAAAAAAAAAATCTACAAAATTCCGTTTATTATGACGTCGCAAAGTGGTTGTGATGTTGTAAAGAATTTTTCGTTTTGGTTGTTTTCTGTATCCATTTGCTTCTTTTTTTTTCTCTCTCTCGCTTAATGGTGGTTCCCACTGTGCGGTAAATATATAAAAATAAATTAAATAAATACCACGGTGGGGTATTTTATTCTCAATTCTATGGTTTATCAAATAAAAGTAAATTAAAATAGGGTGTGGGCTGGGCTGGCTATACATGTTGACAAATGTAATTTTCAATCAAAAGTTTTGGATTTTTTTTTCCTCGTTTTTTGTTATTACATATTTTTCGATTTATTACCAGCGGTGTGGATAGGCGGTGGGTGTGCGTTTGTTGGAAAATCCATAAAGTTTTATTTTTTTAAGATTTTCTATAATGTATTTTCGATGGGGGTGCCAGGTGATTATTTTTTTTTATATATTTTTTTTCGTTAACATTTCTGTTGGTTGTTTTATCATAAATTTTATTTATTATAACCTACAATTGACCTAATGAAGAATTACCTGCCTTAAGTAATTATTATTGATTGTTTCATTGATTTAATTGTATTAAAAAACCGCAAAAATAAGAATGACGTACAGTATACTGTAGTACAGCGTTAAGATGGGGATGGAAATTATTAAAAAAACAACAAATTAGAAATAAAATTTAAATTAATAAAGAAAAAATGGTGGTTGGATTTTTATTGTTTTTATTTTTTTATAAAGACTGACTGGTAGCGACAACTAATCATTAGACCAATAGTAACAACACAAGAGTAACTCTACCACCAAACCATAAAACGCATTTTTTATAGGTTTCTGTTTTTATTTGCCTAAATTTTAATAGGAAAATTGTACAAAAAAAAAAAATAAAGAAGGAAATAAATAAGCAATACGTGCGTGTGTGTATGTAATAATTTCAATTCTGTCGGGCAGGGTTGGGTTGATTTTCTTTTTTCATGTAGCAACATTGAAAAGTTTTTCGTTTTTTTCTTTTTTTTTTTATGTATACAGGGAAATAAATTGAACAATTTCGTGTGTAAGTCCAGTTTGGTGGGGTTTTTTGTTGTTGTTGTTGGTGTTTTTTATTTAATTTAAATTTTCTTTTTGTTTTGTTTGTGGTAAAAATACACAAATTATCCAAAAAAAAAAAAAAAAATGTTTTTTGTTGTATAGAAACAATGATTATTAAACAAATGGTAAAAGGTTTTTCTTCTCTTCTTGATTAACGTTTTATTATGTTTTTGTGTTATTGAACTTTTTTTTTTTTTTTTTTTTTTTTTGAAATAACATTAATATGATCTCTTAACTAAAGCTCTGTGCTTGTTTGTTGTGTGTATTCCAACGTGTTTACTTATTAAAAAGTTTACTTTTTGTTTTTGTTATTTTTTTTCTTTCATTTATTTTTGCTGTTTTTTATGTGTTTCGTATTTCAGTTCTCACAAAAAAATCTATTTATCATCTTACACCTACACACATTTCTTTATCTGTTTACTATATATATATATTTATATTTTCAGTTCAAGAGGGTTTATAACTAATTTATATATATATATTTTTTTTTTTTTTTTTATTAAATATTTATGAGATTTGTTTGTTTTTTTTTGTTTTTTTGTTTTTAGTTATTTGTTGATATTTCCGTGTTTAATGAAGGTGTTTAAATATTTGAAACAAAAAAAAAAAAATAATAAAAAAAATTTATTCCTGTAGTAGTAAAAGTTATAAAATATATATTTATTTTATTAATTAATTAAATATTTTACCTTCAGAAATTTGTGAAAATATCAAAAGTGATGGAATTTTTAAAATTTTGGGATAAAATCGACTTTTTTTTTTCAATTTGTTTATATTTCATCAAAAATTAATTTTTTATTTGCAACAAAATACCTGGGATTACTTTTAGTTATTTTATGATGCTTTTATTTTAATTAAGCTGCTTCTTGTTTTAAAAACAAACCTCGTATTGTTTTAACAATCTAATAAACTTACTACTGACATATATTATTATTGCAGTGTAGAAGAGAAGAACCTTTGAGAGATGTTGATATTTAAACCGTAATTCTTTTATTTGTCTGATTCGCGAATTGTTTTTTTTTTCCTCGTTTTTCATCTGAAAATATTTTATTTGTAAATTAGATACAAAAATCCAAAAATTATTATTGATGGTTGAACAATTCAACTTTTTTGTATGATTTTACTCGACAAAAAGGCGCCACCAAATTTAATTTTTGTTCTGACGAGAGTCTTTATGTCTTTTATTATGCAAACGTGTTTTGTCTACAAGAAATAAAATATTAAATATATGAATAAAAATTATTAATAAAAATATTTTTGATAACACTTTCTCCTTTGCCTTTGCTTTGGCTTTTTCATTATTATTTTTATTTTATGATGGAAAAGAATTTTCATTGTTTTTTATTATTACAAAACGCGAATATTAGTCCTTGATTAAAACTTTTCGTTTGTTTCTTTTTTTTTTTTGTGATGCCGCAATATTCGGTTAATATAAATATAAATATAAAATGTCACCACATACACAATTCAATGGTTTTTATGTTTGGGTAATTTATTTCAGTGTTTGTCAAACGAAAAATTCATGAGCCAGAGAGAAAACTTAGAGAATTCCCTTGTGATTTGTTTTGTCTTATGTACATAGCTTTAGGGTTCCTGAATTACTTTCCTGTATGCTTGTATTGATTAGTTAAAGGCGTTGTGTGTGCGTTGTATATTTTTGGTTTTCTGTAATTTTTTTTTTCTTTCTTTCTAAAAATAAAATTATCAATTTCTTAATTTTTTTTTTTCCTTCGTCACACAGTTATGATTCATTTAGCGCCGACGCATAATTTAATTAATTGGATTGAGGTAAATGTGTGCGTTTAAAATAACTGCACAACGCCAACAACAAATATAAAATACACGTTGATCCCCAAGTGAATTTGTAAGCAGTAAAAAAATGGCATCAAGTGATTGCATGACATGGTATGATTTTGTTAAAGATGCAGAAGAATTAATAAAACTCTCAGAGAATTTAAATGATGATTGGGAATTAATAAAATTAAAAAATGATTCTGATGATTTTTATTTACGGAAAAAAATTACAATTTTTGTTGATGCAGATGAGGAAAGTGGTGCTAAAAGTGGTGAATTAAATATTGATGATTTTGAAGAAATGACCGAAAGCGCAATGTTGCCCACTAATGATCCAGCTGAATCATCTTCAATGAATAAAAATTTAACAATACCGTTATTATGCGAATATAATATTTATTTTAATCAATCATATCAAGTGCCTGTGTTATGTTTAAACGCTTACAAGCCAAATGGTTGTCTATTAACAATGGAAGAAGCATGGCAAAAACTATTTAAAAATTCAAAAGATTATCGATTTAATAATAACGATAAGCAGCAGGAGCAGCAACACTTGAATATTTTAACACAAATTGAACATCCACTACTGTATCGTCCATACCTAACAATACATCCATGCCATACAAATAATTTATTATTAAATTTTAATTCAAGTAAAAATAAATTAATTACCTTTTTAAGTATAATCGGACCGATTATATGTTTAAACATGAAAATGGATTATGGGAAATTTTTTTAATTAACGTTAAATTTTCGTTCATCAAAATTCTTTTTTTTTTATTTTTCATTACTTTTTTTTTTTTTTTTTTTTTTTTTTTTCGTTACAATCAGGTAATTTTTGATTTATTTTTTTTTTTTATTTTTAATTTTTTATTGATGCTTAATTTGATGTTGATTTTTTTATGTTTGTGGTGCTTAATTTTATTGCTTTGTGTGTTGGTTATGATTATGTGAAAATATTTGATGAATTGCGAATCGTATTAATTTCTTCAATTGCCCAGTGTTTATAAAGGCAAACGTTTATAAAGGTGTCACATTCTATCATGTTATGATTTCTTTTGTTTTGTTTTCCTTTTACATTTTGTCGATTAATTAAAAGGAAACAAGGGTAAAAAACTGCATAATAATCCAATTCATCTATCTTTTTACATTGGTTATCCAAAGGTATTTTATCTGTGTGCTAAACTTTTGTTTCTGTATAGAGTTTATCTAATCTGAATGTGTGGTGGCTGTCGTCGTCGTAGTTGGTGAAGTAATGCAAAGTCTTTTGTTTTATCTTTTTCGCTTTAATTTCATCATCATTGATATGCGATGTTTGTAAATTGTAAGTTTATATTATTCTAAATTTAAATTTAAATTAAAATAAAAAAAAAAAACAGTCATTGTAGCTGCCAGCCAGGCAGCCAGCCTATATTAATGTTTTGTTTTATGATTAGTTTTTGTTGTTGCTGCTGTTGTTGTTGTCTGTATTTTCGTGTTGGCGAGATTTAACAAAATTCCAGCTTTTTATGTTTTTCTGTCTATTGTATGAGTTTGTTGTCTTCGATGTTATTATAATGTGTTACGTCATTGTACGGATGTACGTACATAATTTCATTAATTATAATTAGGAAATTATTATTATTATTTTTTTAATATTTCGTTTCTTCTTTCTCCATTAATATATTTAATTAAATTTAATTTTTAATAATTTTAAAAAGCTGTGTTTGTTGTTGGTTATATCTTTCTTTATTATTTACGATTAGATTTTTGTTGTTGTTGTTGTTGTTGGTTGATTCACTAAAACGCTTCAGAGCCGGAAAACTATAAAGCATTTTCTGTTTTTTTTTAATACAATTTTGAACTCGAATTATATTTGTTCATGTAGAAATCAATAATGTTGTTGTTACAAACGAAGAATATTGGACATTGATACTGAGTTTTTCATTTCGTTTTATTAACGCTGTATTATTATTGAAAGAAAAACTTTGATTAGGCGATTAGGAGAATTAATGTAATGGTTTTGTGATCCTTTTACTATTTACTATACTGCAGTTTGCCCTCGCTTTAGGGACCTAAGAATAACAGATCTGACCAAGTGAATTTTATTTAAGTATTATTAGGGATAAGAAACGTTAAAGCAAACTTATTAAAGCGAATTATAATTGAAAAGATTTGATTCAAGAAATATAATAATCATTCCAATTAATGGTTTTTCAAATTCATATTAATCCTTAAAACGTAATCTTTAATCTTATACTAAAAAAGCACAAAAATTCTGTTAGTGCCACTTTTACTGCATGCAATTATCTGGATTAATTAAAAGAATAAATTGTTGAAAATTCATTCAAAGTTACTCAGATGAATTTCCCGCTTATTATGGGTGCGGCTAAAAACAACAAATGGTTCTCATAAAATTTTATCCAGCTCTGAATAGCTATAATGTATTAATTATATCAAAAACAGCGACAACAGCATAAACATTTAAAAATAAAATATAAAAAACAAGTGAAAGTCGTAAGTCGTCTGTAGTTAATATTTGTTGTTATTATTATTGTTACTGTTACTGTTGTTGATTAAAACAATTTTTTTTTTTTTGGTTTTAGTTTAAAAAACATACAAACTTTAAACTAATTGATTTAGTAATTATGCTGCCGCTTTAAGTGTTTTTTTTTCTTCTTTATTTCTTTTACTTTATTTCATTTCTACTACTTGGAGGAGTTTTTTTTTTTTATTTTTATTTTATATTTTCTTGTTATAAGAACATCTGTTTATGTCTTCTTTAGATTTTTATTTAGAAAACTTAATTTTTTTTTTTTTAATTTTATTTTTCTTTTAATGAGAATTTTCTGTTTTTTTTTTTTTTTTTTTTTTGTTATTTATTTAATTAAAGATTAATAGTGTTTTCGGCTGCTTTTTAATATTATGAATAAAAAAAGAAAAGAAAAAAAAAAAAAAACAGAAATATTGATACAAAATTAATTTATCTAGCTTTAATGCTATCGCTGTTTGTTTGTTGGTAAAATATTCTAGAAGCAACACGACATGCACTGAATAATAACACTCACCTACTGCTTTTTTTATTACCTTTGAGATTTGTGTAATAGAATACGGTTAAATCTAGCTAGGAATAATCTAGCTGTGGTGTCAACTCCGATGCTGATGATTATTATAAAATGTGACATTTTTATGCTTCCTTTTTTGTTTGTAGCATTAACACTAACAGTTACAGTAACAGTAACCTGCTGTTGGAATTTTATTTTGGTTTTTATTACTTTTTTTTTTTTGGTTTGCCTTGATTGTGTCAAATGAAAAATAATTTTCTTTTTCTGCTCTTCTGGCATAAACTGAATAATCCGTATTTGAAGGAGTGAAAATCCTTTTCTGTTATTGTTGTTGTTGTTGAATAATTAGGTTAATTTTCTGACTGAGAAGAAACAACTAAAACGAAAATGTGATAGGAGAAAAGGAAAAAAAAAATAAATAAAATTAGATTTACTTAAATAAATCTCATTAAATCGTTGTATGTGGTTTGTGTGGTGTGTGCGTATGTGGGTTTGTGTGTATGCGTTTGTACGAAGTTTGTTATTATTATTTTTGTCATGTTAATTCATGTTTGTTTCATGTTTTTATTTTATTTTTTTTGTTTCATTTATATTTATTTTTCTGTACATTACAGCCTGCCATTCTGGTATATTTATTATCGAGTTTACTGTTGTCAGTTTTCGTATGTGTGGTAATTTACTAAAATTTATCCGTTGTTACTTTTAATTAATAAAATAAAAAAAAATAAAAAAGAAGAGAAGAGAAATGTACTTGCTGCTATTTATTGCTGTTGATGGTGTTTGTTGACCTTTTTTTTTATTTTTATTTAATTTTATTTATATGTTTCTTGCTTGCTGCATTAATAAATATAAAAATATTTTCACTTGAAGAAAACAATTAGTGGTTGTGTTGTTGTTGTTGTTACTTTTTTTTCTTTTTCTTTTTCTCTTTGATAATAGTTGAAAAAGAAAAATTTAATTATTTTTTTTTTACTGGAATTATAAATAGAAAAAAAAAACAGAAAAATAAATAAATGAAAAGATAAATTTCAATATAAAAGGCACATTATTATCTATATGTGTATGAATAAGTTTAGTTTGTTTGCTAAAAGTTAAATGTAATACAAAAAAAAAATAAAAATATTGCGCTAAATTACAGTTGATGCGGTTTTAATGTAAATTCTTCTTCATTTCCGCAAAATTAATAAAAACATAAATGGGTTTTTTCTTTCTCTCTATTTTTTTATTCTTTTAATTAATTTTTTATTTTATATTAAAAAAAAAAATTGTTGTTGTTTCTTGCAGAAAATTGTTTTTTCTTTTAAATTTAATTTTCAATAATAAATGAAGTGAAAGTATTCGACCTATCCCAATTTACTGTTACTTTTATATTGTTTTGTGAAGAGATAAAAAATTTCTTCTGTACCAAAAATAAGATTTAAGTTAAGTCTTTTAAATGTAAAACAGTAGCGAAATTCTTATAAACAAGCTTAACGTGGAAATACAGGAATTTTTCTGAATATTGACGTTTTTTTAAGAATCTTACCTTATGACCGTGAAAAATTTGGTCTTTTTTAGGGATAATGATTTAAAAGAATCATAAATTATTTCGATTTTTTGAATGATTTTTGATTTATGGTCGTAGTGGCTGAATGAATTATCGTCGTAATTCGTGAAGATTTATTTTATTCTTAATCTTGGAATAACGGAAAACAGAAGAACATAAATTATTGATTAATAAACATAACATTAGGTAAAAGGAGTATTTTGAATATTGCCATAAATAATATAATAAAAGTAACTCTTGGATGCCACTCGAATAAGTAAACTTCGACCTAACAAAACTTGTGTACAATACCATGGGAAAATAATATTTGCGTCTCTGACTCTTAAATGTGAAAATTTAAATGCTCCAACGAAAAATGAGATTGACTAATAGAAATTTACCAGTAATGTAAGTTCATAATCCATTTGGTAACAATGTACCGGATTTTAATTAGTCAATTTTATATTTAAATTGATCAATCACACTTAATTATTTATTTCAATTTTAAATCAAATCACTATTAATGCATTTATGATTAAAACAGTCCTGAATATCGAAAAATTATTAATGTGAATTATTTCTGTATAATTAGTTTTCTGATTATAAATCGAATTAATAATTTTACATCAATTCTATTGAATTGATTTAAGAAATATTTCCTGTCAAGTTGATCTACTTACCTTCAGCAGGTATATTTAGCATTACGTTAGAATTAAAGCAAATGATTAGGAATTTTTGCTAAAACTCATGCTAATGTTTTATGATTTACATAAAACTTATATTAGGATGCTAATATAAATTTTATGTTTGATAATAAATCAAAATAATGTGTTTCACCAAAAACAGAGTAACAGCAGCAGCCCGTCATGTCTATTAAGTCCAGGTTAAAAATGATCACATCTTCTTGGCAGTTGTAGTGGGGACCAGTTGTAGTATTTATTCCTTTTAAATTCAAACAGATGTCATGTTGCCATTCATACTTTTCATGTTTTATTTAATTAAAAAGCGAAGAGTCTATTAATTAAATAAAAATCACAAGTAAAAGTGTTTTGTTCATATTATTTCTTCTCAATTATTTAATTATCCGTCAGACTTTTCGTTTGAAAACTTTTTTTAGCCAAACATTCTTATTAATGAAAATAATTTCGCGTTTTCTTTTCTTTTCTTTTCTTTTCTTTTCTTTTATTAATATCAAAATTTTAAATGGCAAAACTAAAATTATTATATTTAATCAAATTATGAAATTATATAAAAAGCATAAAAGTAAATTAAAAAAAAAAAAAATAGAAATTTTTATGCTTTATAAAATTTGGTATTTAATTAATTAATTAATTTAATTTCCTAATAAAAACCAAAAAAAAAAAACGGAAATTATTTTTGTATTTTTTTATTTTTAATTAATTGTTGTCGTTGTTTTGTGTGAGTGTGTGTGAGTGTGTGTGAGTGTGTGTGTATGTGGCGTTTTTATTGTAACAAAGAAAGGGTGTTGCTCCATGTGCTATGATAAAATAATAAAACTATTGCAAAAGGTGTTGGTAAATATAGAAAATTGCTTAAACAGCGTAGCAACATTTTATTTCTTCTTATTATTATTTTTTTATTTAATGTCATGTGTAGTGTAGACACATCACGCTAACATGAGATAATAATAACATTTTTTTTAGTCTGAAGCAGTGTTTCCCAAATGGTGCTCATCATGATGTAATAGTTTGCCGTAGACAGACGACTATTGTTTTTATGGTCGCTCTAATTTAATTTATCGCTTCAATTTACCTAATGTAATTTTATAATGTTGTTTCCTCTGGCTTGAATATGTTTTTAGACTTTCAGTAATATTTTAAACTTGGCACTATATAGCCTACACTAAAATCTGTTAATAATTTCGTCAATATCTTATGTGAATTTGTTTTATTTATTATTTTTTTTTTTTGCAAATTGTGCTGGAATAAGAAGTATTGAAATATGAAAAAATAAATTTAAAAAAAAACGAAAAATATAAGATAATCTATTTCTATAGAAATGGAATTGAGAGTATCCTTATCAAAGATTTGACACACTGTAGAAATTTCAATGCTTTATACGCATACGGTAGATATTATATATTTTTATGAGTTACGTGCACAACAGCGCGCAATTTAAAAGCTGAAAAAATAAAAAGATTTGAAAACACTGGTGTAGCATTTATCTTTAATTAATCAAATTGAAGGCAACAATAGTAATTAAGACAAAGTTGATTAACCACAAAATAATAATAATAATAATAATAATAATAATAATAATATGTTGTTCGTTTCTCTGCTGGGTATCTGTCTGTTTGTCTGTCTGTCTGCATGTCTCTTGACTCCTGAACAAACTACATTATCGTGTATTTTGTAATTATTTATAGAATTGACAAGTGTTTCAATTTTTTGTTTATCTATTTAGTTAATAAAACCAAAAAAAAAAAAAATAAAACAAAATAAATAAATAAATCTGTGGGGTTAAGATTTTTATGTTTTATTTTCTTCCATTTCTTTGTTTTGTTTTTTTTTTTTTTTTTTTTTTTTTAATTAATATTGTGACAGTTTTTGTTTTCTTCGGGTAATTAAATGAGACCTACGTGTGGAAGCAGCAGCACACAATTTTTATATTTATATGGGGGCATAAATTGATTTTTTTTTCTTTATAAGAGGAGCACGTGTGCTAGTTACGCTTATATGCGTGAAATTTTGTAATAATAATAAAAAAATTTTTTTTGTTATTTTTGCTCTTTATTTTGTTAAATTTAATAAATAAAGTTTTCTTTAATAAAAATTAATTAATTAATTAAACATTTTTTTTTTTTACTATTAATTTATTTACAGATAAATCTACGTTTAATACTGGTTAGTGGTAAAACTAAAGAATTTTTATTTAGTCCATCTGATTCAGCTGGGGATATTGCACAAACAGTTTTTGACACCTGGCCCGAAGGTAATTTTATTTTATTTTTAAATTAAAAGAATAAATTAAAGAAATTGAGAAAAATGAAATTTTTTTTTCTTCAATTTTTAGATTGGGAAACAGAAGCTGTTTCAAAAGCAGAGATTTTGAGGCTGATATATCAAGGTAGATTTTTACATTGTAATGTAACATTAGGTGCACTTGGTTTACCATTAGGAAAAACAACGGTTATGCATTTGGTACCAAGAGATAATCTTCCGGAACCAAATTCACAAGGTAATTATTTTTTAAAACAATTTTTTTTATCCTTCATTCATGCTTTTGTCATTCATAAAATTATCGAAATGAATACAAAAAACTGCAACAACAACAACAACAGAAAACTTCTAAAAAATTTCTTTTGTTATATTTTTATCATTTTTTTTTTATTTGTTGTTCGTTTTGTTTTTGATACAAAAGGAATTTTATTTATTTTTTTTCTGTCTAGAGTTACGAGTTTTTTTTTTTTTATAATTTTTTTTTTTTTAATATTTTATTTAATTAATAAAATTAAAAGAATGCAAAAAAAAAAGGAAAAAAAATAAAATATGTAAAAAGCGAAAACAATGCACAGAGTAATGTTTTTGTTTACGTTTTGTTTATTATGCTGTTATTGTTATTCTTATTATTATTTTTATTGACAGGAAATAAAATAATTTATGAAACAATAATGACGGCGGCGGCGTCGGCAACAACTTAATAATACATTAAAAAAAAAAAAAAGAAAAAAAATAAAAACATTTTCTTTCCTTTTTAAATTGTCTATAAATATATTGATTGTAATTAATTAATTAATTAATTAATTAAATGTTAAAATTTTGTAAATTAAATTATAAAAAAAAAATGTTTAACCTTTTTCACATAATGATTTGGTGAAGCTTTTTAAACTTTTAACCAAGTTGTTAAGGATGTTGTAATAATAGAATAATACTTTTGAAAGTTAAAATTGTATTTTTATTAGTCAGGGTTGGGAAATTTTTTTCTTATTATTATTTTTTTTTTTTATTTTGAACATGGATTTACAGTAAATTTATGAGTTAGAGTTATGAGAAACTTTGTGTTTTTTGAAAGGTTTTTATTTATTTGTATATTTTAAAGGATTCTATTAATCGAAAACAAACTTTGATTTAAAATAGTTTTTTAACGAAGAGACAAAAATTATCTCAACATTTGCTTCCTTTTGATAAAGTCATTATTATTGACTAAATAATTCGACCGGATAAGAGTAGCAAATAATCATGACCAATGTCGTAGTAAATATTTTGTTTGCTCTGTGTTAAATTATATTTTTGGGTATTCTTATTCCCCTAACATTAACTCTGCCTTTATAAATTAAAAGTCAAGCAATGGTTTTTATTATTTTGCTCCCTGAAATATTTTTAAGGGATATCAGAATGGCTAATAAATCATAATAAATGGATCTTTTGCGATGGAAGTAGTGTGGCCATTTGTATTTTTATGTTTATAATTTATATCTTATTGGAAATATTTTCTACGAAATTCGATTAACGAAATTGGATTGATATCCCTTACTTGGGAAATATTTCTAATTCAGAGGAAAAACATTTCAACCCTGTTTATTAAGATAAATTTATTTTTGAAATAATAATAATTGATAACAATTAATGCTAGAGCTGCTGCTGCCCAACTCTTATTATTATCATTAACTTTTTCCTTAATTATTTTAAAATTTAATGTTGAATAATTCAAGAGTTTTTATCAGTTGTTGTTTCTTTTCTTTTTTTTTTTTGTAAATCCTTTTCATGACTTCAAGTCTTTAGTTCGTTAAAACCAAAATATTAAAATGAATGAATTTTTAAAGAATAACAAAAAGTCTGGTAATAAAATTATTAAAACAAAAAAATTGTTGTTAATCAAAATTAAGATTACAAATGAAATAATTTTTGTTTTTTTTTTTATATAAATAAATGTACACAAATTGTATAACCAAAGCAAATATTTATCGTCTGTTAAATTAAATGAAGTGAAATGAAAAAAAACAAAAAAAAACCCAAATTTAAAATTTATTAAATTTAATTTAAAAGTTACAAATTTTTTATAAAATATTTTTGAATGGGCTTGAAACGTGTCACTCACTCATCCACCAATCTTAACCAGCTTTATTGCTGTTGTTTGTTTTTATTTTTTTTTTTATTATTTATTATTTAATAATAATTTATTAACCCGTATTTTATAATTTTATATTTTTTTTTTTTTTTTTATTAAATGCTAATTAAATGTGCGTATTATATGTATATACCCTTCGTATTATTATTATTATTATTATTAATGTTGGTAATCAGGGTCATGGCGATAGGTGAAATTAAGATACATTCGCCTCAGGGTGGCAGGCTTATAAGGTGCCAAACAATATTGAAAAGGTTCTAAAATAAATAAAAGCAGGGGTATTAAAATGTGCTGTTAGAATAATCTGCTGCAAGCGTTCAATACAACCCTGATATATATTTACCGAGTTGATTTTTTTTTTCTGGTAATGTTATTTTCATTTAATTTTTCGTTATTATTATGAATTCCCGCATGCCTGTCAAGCTAGTCACCTTGTTTAATTAGTTAGAATTATGTATGTATATGGGTCTATATCAGGTTTGATGGGGAATAGTTTTTGCAAATGCTTCTTTATTGTTGACATTTTTTTTTTGGATATGGTATGACCTTGTTTTTAATCTCGACATACTCGGAATAATAATTAAGTTATAACATTAAACCCCTTTGTTTAAAACGTTAAAATATATTTTGCATAATGGTATAAGTTGGGGAAAATTACACATTTTACAGTCATTTTCCATGCATTTTCAATGTGAAACGTGAAAAATAACTTTAGTTTCTTAATTATATGTTTGTCGATAAGCTTTAAATTAATTTTCTTTACGATTTTTTTACCCTTTATTTTGATGCATTTAACACATTGCTATTATGCGGGACTTTTATCGTCTTTTTTTCTTTGCAAAAGTTTACAAATATTTACCATATTAGCAATATTTAATTATTTATTTACATTAAAAATTACGTTAATTTTATTTGCTTATTAATTAAAAAAGATAAAAAAAATTGATTTTGCTGTTTTTTGTTGTTGTTGTTGTTGTTGGGTTGACCTTCATTTGTTGTTGTTGTTTTGATTATTTTTATTTATTTATTTAATTATTTATTTATTCTACTGCAAAAAAGTTGTGCAAAAACGAATATAAAGCATTAAAATTGAAATTATTATAATTTTTTTAATACTAACTTTGTTATGTTTAACTAAGTTTCTAGTTGTTAATTTTTAATAACACAAGCTATGCTTTTTTTATGAGTTTGAAATTATAATAATTAATTAAACAATTTTTGTATGTTGAAAAAATACCGATTTGGTATTTAATGTAATTTAATAAATTCTCAATCTTTAATTGCTTTTTGCTTTATTTAACATTTTTTATAAACTATAATAAATGATTTTGTTGAATCATTAATATTTAATACATAGGCGTTAAGCAGGTACACCATGTGTTAATGCCAGAAACAACTGTCGGTTTTACTAATTATTGGTAGAATAAAAAATAAAAAAACACTAAAATGTACAGATCAATGTTAGATATATGTTCTCTTATAAAAACAATAAGCGTTGCTAGAAGATACGTTGGGATTCATCTCACTACCTAGAGACTAAAACAAAAATTATTTGTATAGAACTTTAAACCTTGTTTTAATCTAAATAAATAAATAAATAAATAATTAAATTATAAACTGTCAATAATATGTATTAATGATTAGAGGTAATAATTATCGTTATTAGCTGCTTCTAATAATTTATTTACAATAATAATCTTAATTAATATTTACTCTACAAAAAAAAAAAAAGAAAAAAAAAATGAAGAAAAATAACAGAGGGTCATCCTAAAATAAAGCAGAAATAAAAATAATATTTTTTTTTTTACTTTTCTTACCTGTTATGTAAAATCAATGCCATAATTATAATTAAATTTTTTTCTATTTATTTATTTAATAATACCATTTGTGTTGACTATTTAAGTTTTTACTAGGAAAAAAATAATTTATTGAAATGTAATGTATCGCAAAAAAAAAGTAGAAAATAAAAAATCGTGTAATACTTGGCCATCAATATTATTTATTAATTTACCTAATTAATTATTATTATTATTATTGCTTTACTTCTTTTTTATTATTTATTATTTATATTAATTTTTTCTGTTTGTTTTATAATAATTGTGTTATTATTACGATTACTTTATGTTTTTAATGAAAACGTAAAGGTAACCTTTACCTTTGTTTAATCAATGACTTTGCTACTTTTTGATTTAATGTAAATTTTTGTTTGCAGCGTTTTAAAAACTTAATTTATTTTATAATTATTATTGTTGTTGTTGTTGCTACTGCTGTTGCTGCTACCCTTGTTTAATATTGTTTTCTTATTGCTTTCCATTATTATTGCGTCAATAATTATTATTTTTCCAACAAATCTATTAGCTGCTGCTAGTCTCTAATTTTATTTTAATAATTACATTATTGGTGCCTGGTTTCAGGCATTCGATTTGTGCAAAATTTTCCGCTTAAATTTTAATATAAAACATAATTGGACCCCATCACAACAATTTTTGTTTTATTTAATAATAGAAATAATTAAATTTTTTTTGTTTTTTTTTTTTAAACATTTTGTTTCACCAGGCCTAGCGCAAAAAATGTTTATCTTTGCCGCGCGCATAATAATATAACGAGTTAATAAACGACTTTTCTCCTTTTAATAAATATATTTTTTTTCTTGTCTTTTATTTATCTATAATAAATATGTATATACAAAAATATTTCTAATACATTATTTCTTTCTCTCTCTCTATATATATATATTTTCAGATCAAAGACAAAAAAGTAAAGGGGGTTCGAGTAGATGCTGTTCAACGACCTGCTGTATCTTGTAACCGGTATAATTTTATTTGTTTTAATTTTAAAAATTTTCTTTTTTAAGTTTTAATTAATTTTTTTTTTTTCTGTTATTTGCTTCTTTTTTATTTTTCTCGTTTTTTCTTTTCTGTTTTATACTTTTTAATTATAATTAAATAAATAATTTTTTTTTTATTCTCTTTTTCTTAAGTTAATTTAATTTAAAAGGAAAAAATATATATTTTAAAGAAAAAGTTGAAAAATAAACAGAAAAAGAAATGAAAAAAAGTATATTAAAAACCTATTTAATTATTTTCTATATTATATGTAATAATTAATGAAAAATATAAACTTAAATAATTAATAAATAAATATATATATATAACTATAAATAAATAATTAATTTAATTTAATAATTAATAATAAAAGAAATGAAACAGAAAAAAAAATTAATTTTTATTTTTCTTAATTATTTTTTGTTTTTTCTTTAATTAAATTAATTTAAATGATTAATAATAAAAATGAAAAAGATTATTCAATAAAATATATATATATATATAAAATGGAAGTAAATAATAATTATATAAATTATAGCTATATATATTATAAATACATAATTTAATTTAATAAATAAAAAAAAAAAAAATTGTGTATACACATCATTTATCATTAAAGTAATTAATGTTGATTAATAAATAAATAATAATAATAAACAAATTATAAACAAAAAATGTGTAAAGAAATTATTATTTTAATAAAAAAAAAAAAAAGCATAATTAATGTCAGTTTCATTTTAATTATTATTTAAAAAATTAAAATTTTTTTTTTTTTTTTTTTTTTTTTTTCATTAGAAAAAACAATAAAAATTGAAAATAAAAACCAATAACCTTAAAATACAAATAAATAATAATAAAAAATTAATTAAAATCCAATAAAGTAATTAAAATAAAATGTTATTTAATTAAAAAAAATATATATATATATATAAAAATTAATAATAATAATAATATTAAAAACTGAAAACTGAAAAACAAGAAGAAAAAATTAAAATAATTTATTGTTGTGTTTTAAAAATTCAATTTTTGGTCAACAAAATAAAAAAAAAAAAAAAACTAAAAAACTGTATTATGCGCATGTATGTATAAAATATAAATTAATTAATTAATTAAATAATTAAAAAAAAAAAAAAAAAACTAAAACAGATTTTCAACAGGAAAATAAATATAAAATAATAATAAATTAGATAAAATTATGAAGAGAAAGAGAATTAAATGAGTAATATATGTGGTGATATTTTTATGGAAGGAAGTGTGTGTGTGTGTGTGTGTGTGTGTGTGTGTGTGTGTGTGTGTGTGTAACAAAAGAAATTAAGAAGAAAGAAAACATGGAAAAGTTTTATTATCATTAATAATAATTGTTGTAGTTGTGTTGTAATAATATAAATATGAGAGAGAATTGTATTAAGAATAATATTAATAATAATAATAATAATAATAATAAAAAAAAACTCTATAATTGTTAACAAATCTATCCAGCAGCTTAATTAATAATGATGGCAAACAGCTTTTATTTATTTTGATTTTTAAATTAATTTTATTGCTTTAAAGTTCAATTTTAATTTTTTTTTTTTTTTAAAGCTGCGCGTTTTAGCATATTGCATTTGTGTTATTAGAATTACAGGTAGCACTCGATTAACGTTGATGTTTATTTCATGCCTAATATACAAAATTTATAGCAGACGTGTTTTTTATTAATTTTATTTCTCGTAATATATTTGTCCAAGTCTAATAGTTAAATTAAATTAAGTTATGTGTATTCCGGAACAATCGATTTGTATTTTTTTACAATAACAATTATAGTTGCTTAGTTATGGAATTTTTAATATTTTTACCACCACCTTTATTGATAGATTTACTTTGAATTTTTAACCTAGTCAGGTTTATATCTTAATGTAAGTTCAATGTTTTATGTTCACCGCTTTAGATTGCCTTCGGTTTTTTTTTCTTTTTTCTTTTTTTCATCGATAAAAACCCTGGTTGAAACCAATGAAAAATCAGTGGCAGATGACTACTATCCTTGCGAAATTTATTCTTATAACCCTAGAACGCATAAATATGAAAATTAATTTTTATAAAACGATTCAGTGTTTCGTAAAAGCTTATTTCTTTAAAAAAATTCAAAGGTACCGCAGCTGTAAAAATAGATAAAAAAATAAAAATATTTATTCCCCGACAATAATTAATTAAAAAAAAATAAAAATTCTTTAGATAAAATTATTAAAGTATTTGTGAAAAACGAAAGTAATTAGAAATAACTAAAGGAATTTTTGGAAATCAATTGGTTAGATGATGATTGTAGTGTTAACAAGGTAAAATTCTAAATCCGCCCTGGTTGACACCCTGTTATACAAAATTTTTGAAAATCATAAGCAATAATTAGAAATAAATTTCAAAACCGGTGTTAAAGCAACACATCCGTAGTAAAACGAGGGCTACCTATATATTAACTCGAAGCTTCTAAATAACAAGAAATAAATAAATGAAAAGCAAATTATTTAGTGAATTAATAAAACTTTCATGTTGCTTAAGCTTTTATCTTTCTATATTTTTAATTAATTAATTTCTTCGCTTAAAGCAGTTATTTTGATGTGTTATTCTAATTATATACTGAATCAACTAAATCACTGCGACTTTTATTTTATTTTATTTATTTATTTTTTTTTTTTTTGAATGCAATATTTATATAAATATTACTCTTTAAAAACTCTTTCTCTTCCCTCTACAAAATATTTATATAAAAAATAATAATAATGAAAAAACAAAAAATTCCTCCCATTCATAATAATTAATAATAATAAAAAAAAAATTATAATTACTTAATTTTTTTATTTGTTTTTGTGTATAAAAAAAAAAAAAAAAAAGATAAAAATTGAGAATAGACAGAGAGAGAGAAAATTTATATTTTTATTATTTTAATTAATAAATTAATTAATTATGTATTTTAAAAGAAATTTTATTTTATTTTTCTTTTTTTTTTTTATTATTAAAAATTATAATTTAATTACAAATTAAATTAATTATTATGTTTAAGAATATAATTGAATAGAAAATTGTTTTATGTTTTTATTATGTTTATGTTTATGAGCAAGGTCCATTTATTGTTTTTAATTTTTATGATTTTTTATTATTAATTAAATTTTTATTAAAATGAAAATATGAATAAAGTAAGAGAAAAGAATTTTTTATTTTTTTTTTGTTGTTATTTTTAATGATTAAAGATTGAAAAAAAAAATAAAATAATTTTATCAAAATTGGGTGTTGCGATAATGATAGTTTTGTGATTGTTATGTAATTGAAAGTAACAAAACAATGATTTGTTTCGGTGGATCCTTAACACTAGCTGCTTCAAACAGTCATTTTCTATATTATGACGTTAATTTCTAAGTCAAATTAAGTGTGAATTTAAGGATAACATAAGAAATGTTATTTAATAAGAAAATCCACTCACAATTATCCTCATTATTCTTGATAAAAAATAAAAAATTTCGCGTTTGTAAATAGAAATAACTAAGTAACTAATTTAAATACGCAATTTAAACATCAATATTTAGTTACTTAGTTTACGTTTATACTTTTTCGTTTTGAAACGTAACTTTTGATCGTATTAAGTGTTTTTTTTTAACCCAAGAAATGATTATAATGATGTACAGAATTAAAATGAGACAATATTCCATTAATTAAAGCATAGAAACTCCTTACAAGATCCTTGTTTTTTTTGCATACATTTTGGCGATGTTATAATTATCTTTAATTAATTGTTAATTTTGAATAGCATTTATTTTTAAATGTCTTTCTGATTAATTAATCACATGCAAATTATGAAAAACTTTTAGGATTTTTTACATAATTGTTATTTTGTGCTTAAGAGTTAGATTATTTTTTTTTTTTATGTTTTGCTGTTGATTTAGCGTCTTTATTTCAAACATATATCCTCCGGAGACATTTTAATTGTTGCTTTGATAAACAGATTTTCTTTACATTGTAAAATGATGTGTAATTACCATTCCAGTAACAAAGTCCTAATATCCAACTGAACTCTAATTAATGAATTTCTTTGTGTTATTATTTTATTAATTTGTAAATTATAAAAAAAAAAAATGAATTATTATATGCGGTCAGATTGTATTTATGGATATATTTCCTGTAAAATTATAAAAACAATGACCATGTGTTTTGTTATTAAAATATTAAGTGCAAAAGGGTTATTTTTGAATAAATTATTATTGGATTTTGTTTTTGTTTTGTTTTGTTTGTTTTGCTATGACAAATGATAAATTATTGGACATGCGTGGTAGTAACTTATTTATTTATTTATCATCAATAATTAAAAAGCAACAACATAAGAAACATTGAAATAAAAAACATCACTAATTATAGTGAAATCTAGCTGTGAAAAATAAGTAAAATATGAGTAAGGATTTATTATTTTATTTTTCATTACTTTAATAAATTACACAAAATAATAGATATTTGATTCGTTAAAGAAAATTAATAATAAAACAAAGAAGGAAAGAAAATTTTTTATTTTTTTATTTTTGTACAAATCACTATGGCAATAAATAAAAAAAAGAAAAAACATAAAACAATTGAAGTTATAAAAATAAATAAAACTGTCAAAAATTATTTTAAGACAGATAATAAAAAAAAATAAATAAAGAAACTAAAATAAAGAAGTAAAAAAAAAAAAATATTAAATAAATACAGAAAAACGAAAAACAATGGAGTAAAACACGGTAATTAATTTATAAATTTGTCATATTTTTTTTAGGTTTTTTTCTTTTCTTGTCGATTTAATGTTTTTTTTTTTTTTTTTTTCTTTCTTGTAAATTAATGATTGGCATGCCCATGTGCTATGGTTTGTTTGTTTTTTCAATTTTTTTTTTTTTTTGTTTTTTATTTTTTCTAAGTGTTTAGTTAAGAAAGCTTATCTGGAAAATAATTTTGATTGCATTAAATCTGGGAAAAATGTGTTTTGTTGAAAAAAAAAAATTTTTTTTTTTCATTTTGATGGCTTCAAGGTTAGTAATATATTAAACACAACAACAAAACAATTTTTTTCTTTGTTTTAAATTTATTAGGCAATTACTTAAGTCTTTAAAATATTATTTACAGTAATTTTGTAAATTAGTGACAATCAATTACCAAATTTATTGACATTTATTTTCACATTACATAAGCAAACGTATTATTGACTTTAATTTTGTTACATATTTTCCCTTCAAAAATTCGATAAAAGCATTTTTGTATAAAATTATAACCAAAAAAAAAAAAAAAAACGTGCAATGTGAAGAAAATATTCCAAAGTGGGTGGGTAATACGGGTAGTTTTAATTCAGTCAGTTAACCGTCATAGGGTGGATATAATTTTGTTGTAGCTCTTATCGTTGAATTTCCTTCTTTTTTTTTTAAATTTTAATTTAATTTTGTTTTATATTTTTTCCGCTGTTTAGAATAATAAATTCTTCCAAAAAGAAAAACGTAAAAAGTAAGGAGTTTTTAAGGTGTGCTGTGTTATTAAAAGCACACACGCATACTAAGCATAAATACGGTAGAGTCTTGCTAACTGATTTATTTATTTATTTATTTATTGTTATCAATATTAAATTCATTTATTACATTTTCTTTTTATATTTAATTCTTTGTTTTGTTTTAAAAAAAAAATGTAATTTGTATAATGAAAACACGGTTATTATTCATCAAGTTACTCATCTATAGCCCTACTGTAATTGCATAGGCAATGAACTTTTCTGTTAGTTTATTTAACTGATTGCGAGGCAAGTTATTATTACTGTAATCGTAATCAAAGTTAATGCATTAAGTAGCAGTGGCAACAACTTTTATTTATTTTTCATTTGTACCTCAATAAATTTAATTTAGAAAACACAAAGCATACGACATTTTGTGTTAATTTTTCTTATTCTTGTATTACTTCTAAGTGAAGAAGATCCGTTAGTTTAATTTCTTTATACAAAATATTAAAAAATTTAAATAAATTACTGATGCATTGCATTACAATATTATTATTATTATTATTATTACTATAAGTGCTGACAATGAGTAACATTTAAGAATGCTTAGCGTGGCTTTGGCCATGCTACGTTACTCGCGCTTATCATACATTTCTTTGTCTTAAACAAAAATTACTAAAAAAAAAATTTTTTTGAAATTATTGTTTGGAAACAAACAAATTTTTTTTTCTTTTGTTTTAATAAAAAGCAAAAATTATTAATTCTATTGGCAAATTATTATTATTATTATTGTCTGTTGTATTTTCCTTTTTCGCTTTATGTAAAAAAAAAAAAAAAAATTTTTTTAAACAAATTTCGGTTTGGTTCATAGTTAATTATGTCAGTAGTTGGTCACACTTTGTTGATTTAATTTACCTTAAAAAATAAAAAAAAAAAAATTAATTTTAATTTTATTTATTTTGTGGCAACATACATAGTAATGTACGGATAGATAGTAGGGGAGATATAATTTTAATATTTTTTTATTATTATATTCTAATTTAAATAATTTTATTTGCAGTATAAAATGGCTAAAAATAAAAATAAAAATAAAGAGGAATTTTAAGCTTTTTTTTTTTTTATTTATTAAATTTTTTAATTTGCTTGCACACGAGCGCCTGTAAATAAATGTAAACAAAACACGCGAAAAACAGAAAAAAAAAAAAACTTAATTTTGATATCGAAAAATAAAAGAAAATTATTAATTAGAAAATACAAAGAAACAGAAAATTAATCAGGAGAAAAATAAACAAATAATTAATTTTGTGGTGAAGAAATAAGTAGAAATAAAAAAAAATAAAAAAACAAAAACCACATATATAATTTTTTTTTTTATTTTTAATTAAAAATCCCATAATAGAAAGATAATTTATAAAAAAAAACAATAAGAAATATTCCGGGAATCAATATTAATATTAATCGCTGAAAATTTGGTTATAATACAAAGAAAACTGCGGTCGGTGAAACTATATTTTATAAATAATATTTGTTGAGGATTCCCTCTAATTATTTAACCGGTCAGTATTTGGTTTTGAGGTTAATCAACTGTATGTAGTTTTGGTCTTATTTTAGTGTTTCCAAGTTCAAAAATAAAAATCTGCAATGTCATTATTCAGGGTTCTGATATAAAGATTGAAATGGAGCTTATTGGTGAGATAAGACCCCTGACAATGATTTGTTTCATAAAAAATCTTCCTTTAAAAGTATTTTATAATGGTCAGCGTAGTCTATGTTTTATGTCACTAAATATTCAATCTAATGCGCTAAATATTCTGCTTTAAGTCCTGCTTAATAAGCTTAATAATTTTTAAAAGACATTTCTTTAATAAATTATCTTAATTAAAATAATTTTCCTTAAAGCAACTAAAATCAATTCTTATGAATAATTTTTTTTGTTTTATTATTTTTTTTTTTTTTAATCAAGAAAAAAATTATTTAAATTATCATAATGAAAAAACAACTAAAAAAAAAGAAAAAGATTTAATTTTTAATTAATTAAAATAATTTCTTTTTAATGTTTTAATTATATTATAATAAATAAATATTTGTAAATAAATAATAATTAAAAAAAAAACACTAAAATTAATTAGTTTATATTGAAATAAATGTCACAATGGTAAATGATTATAATCTGATTAATTTTATTAATTAAAATAAGAAAAAAAAAACAAGTAAATAAAAAAATATATTTCTAATTAAATATTAATTATTTATTAATTTGTTTTTTATTAGCAAAAGAAAATGAAGAAAATAAATATATAAAACAATCATTTAAATAAATTAATTTACTTAATTACATAATTAATTTTAAATTTAATTAGAGAATAATAATAATAATACTAATAATTATAATAAAATTAAATAAAAATAAAAATATTATTAATGGTATATTGTGAGATAAATTAATTTAAAAAAAATAATTATTTATTGTTTTTTTGTTTGTTTCGATTAGAAAATAGTTAAAGAAATGAAAAATAAAGAAGAAATTTTGAATAAAACGAAAACGGATAACAAAGTAACGAATAGTCAAGACACTAACCTGTTTTAACTGGTATACATACTGTACTGGTATACAGTACTCTTTTTATTTGAAACGTAAAATGTAACGTATTAAGGAACAAAATAATAAAATATATAAATTAAATTAAAAGAAAAAAAAAAACTTATTTAAATAAATAAATTTAAAAAAAAATTAAAATTTTACGACTTTTCTTTGTTAATTATATTTTATTTTTTCTCGTCAAGGAACTGAATAAAGACGAGATATTCAAATAAATAAAGGTAAAAACAAGGTAAATTTCACTTTATTAATAAGCTTTTAATAATGAAAGACGTAGCATGAAAGCTTACACAGTAAACTCAATCAATATGTAATTTTTCTTTTTTTAACTTTTTATTTATTATGCTTAATCTCTAACAACACAACGTAACGTAACATGAAAGAGCCCTTGATAGTCAGTTAAATCATTTATTTTCCTCATATTTAAATAAATTACACATTTCATAGCATCTATAAGCTAATCGAGAATCCTCTATTGTTTTCTCTGAAATGGAAATCGTTTCCCCATCTATAATTGACACGATTTAATAATTTTATTGTTATTTTTCTATTCTTAATTTTTTGTGCAAGCAATATTCTTGTCTACTAATCTCTTTCATTTTCAATTGCTAAAATAAAATCGTAATTAAAAATAAAAACAATTAATTCAAGAAATCAGCTGTTATTGTTGTGACAGTAATTTACAGTAAAAACATAACCAAACTTTTATTACATTCCGAAGATTTTGTATTTATTTCATTATTTTGTTTTATTAAATTTTTTTCATTATAAACATAATAATATATTAATGTAAAACAATATTTTTATTTATGTTTAATTATTATTTAAATTTTAAAGTTTGTATTAATTATAGATTTATAGAATTTAAATTTTTCATTTTAGTAAATAAAATACAAATTTAATAGATGGCATTGCATATCAATGTTGTTATTTTGTCATAGTAGCGTCGTGAGTTAAAAAAAAAAAAAATATATATTTTCAAAACAAAAAAGAAACAAAAATATATTTATACATGATTACAAACAAAATAAAAATGGCTGTTCAGCGGGTGATTGCGAATGAATATTAGTTATGAATTGTTCTGTTAAAATAAATAAATAATTAAAAAGTTTATTAATCTACATTAATATTGTGATTTTTATTATTAAAAAACATTACATATTAAATAATTTTTATTAAAAAATAACAACATTTTTAATAACATAAATAATGGTTTGTATTAATTATGATTTAAATTTTATTTTTTTTTTCGTTTATATTGGAAAAAAAAAATGGAATTGAATTTTATTTAATGTTAATGCATGTATGTTAAATATAATTTAATGAATTATTTGAAAATATTATTTGTTATACTGAATTGTTTTCATTAATAAAATAAGTATTTATACCTTTATTAAATAAACATTTATTATTTATGTCAGTATTTTTAACTTTGATTGTCATGAGTGCTCCATCAGCTTTAATTGTTTACGCAGAATTTTATATTTTAATGCTTCTTTTGTATGATTTTCATTCAAAAGAATTTTTAACAGATATTATTTAATTTATATTTAGAAATTTCACTTCATATAATTTTATTATTTACTTAAATTTGGATTAAACAATTATAAGCCATGTAATGAGTAGATAAACATAACCTAAATTTTACTCTCGATAAACGATAAAATTATGCAATTTTTTTTAATCGTAAATGCGTTATTATTTATAATAAAATTAATTCAATTATTTTAAGGACATACAACAACTGGAAATATTATGTAAGCAATTATATGAATCACAAGATTCAACATTACGTGCTGAAGCTGAAAAAGCTTTAGTTGCGTTTCAAGATAGTCCAGATGCTTTACCAAAATGCCAACTTTTACTGGATAGATGTGACTCAAGTTATTCACAATTATTAGCAGCAACAACATTAACAAAGCTTGTTTCACGTAATGTACAAGGATTAAACTTACAGGAACGTGTTGATATAAGGTAAGCAATTTGTAATATGAATTGTTATAGAAGTTGTTACTAATTTACTTTTCATATCTTATTACAGGAATTATATTTTAAACTATTTAGCCACACGACCAAATCTACAAAGTTTTGTTGTTCAAGCATTAGTCTTATTACTAGCAAAAATAACAAAATATGGTTGGTTTGACTTGTATAAAGATGAATACGTATTTCGAAATACTGTTGAGGACGTTGGAAAATTTTTACAAGTATAAAAATATTTTTTATGATGATTTCAATTGATTCTGATTTTAATAAATTTAAAAAATACGTTTAATTTTTAGGGTTCCGTAGAACATTGCATGATTGGTGTACAAATTTTATCACAATTAACCTGTGAAATGAATCAAATGGCAGAAGTTGAATTTTTATCATTTACAAAACATAGAAAAATTGCTTGCTCCTTTCGTGATACACAATTATTAGATATTTTTTTATTGTCATGTTCATTATTAAGTACAGCACGAGACAATAGTAAAAATTTAAATTTTGTTGATGATGCACAGCATGGGTAATTAATTAAATATTTCATAAATATAAAAATATGGTAATTTTTTTGTTTCCTTATAGATTATTGACACAAGTGCTACGCTTGGCTAAGAATTGTCTTAATTTTGATTTTATTGGTACTTCATCCGATGAATCCGCAGATGACATGTCAACGGTTCAGGTATTTTATACGTTTACACTAATTTTATTTTAAAACATATTTTAATTATTTTTTTTTATTTTATTTTAGATACCAACAAATTGGCGTCCGGCATTTTTAGATTTGAATATATTAAAATTATTTTTTGATTTATATCATTTATTGCCAAGTACATTATCATGTTTGTCATTATTATGTCTTGTGTTAATAACATCGGTACGCCGTTCATTATTTACAAATAATGAACGTGTTAAATATTTAGTACATATAGTTAGTGAAGTTAAAAAAATATTAGAAAATTCAGAAGGTTTATCAGATCCCGATAATTATCATGAATTTTGTCGTTTATTATCACGTTTAAAATCAAATTATCAATTAGGTGAATTAGTCACTGTTGAATGTTATCCAGAAGCAATTCAATTGATTGCTAAATTCACGATACAATCGTTACAGGTTAATTGATTGTTTTATTTATCTTTTTTTTTTTTTTTTAAATAACTAATAAAATATATTTTCATAAATAGATGTGGCAATTTGCACCAAATAGTGTACATTATTTGTTATCACTATGGCAAAGAATGGTAGCATCGGTGCCTTATGTACGTTCACCAGATCCACATTTTTTAGGCACTTACACACCAGAAATAACAAAAGCTTATATTACATCTCGTTTGGATGCAGTTAATGTAATTGTACAGTAAGTGGTTTTTTTGTTAAATAATTTAAATTAAAATTATAAATTTTAATGCAAATTGTTTTAATTTTGTAGAGAAAATTTAGAAGATCCATTAGATGATTTGGGTCTAGTACAACAACAATTGGAACAGTTATCTGTTATTGAACGTTATGAATATGAAAAGACTTGCGCTTTATTAGTACAACTTTTCGATCAAACAGCAAGAGCTTATCAAGAAAATTTAGCAAGACCAGCACCTGGTTCTATTGAAGTGAAAATACAAGAAGGGCAATTAACATGGCTTGTTTATATAATTGGTTCCGCAATTGGTGGCCGCATGTCTTTTATGCCAAATGATGACCATGATGTTATGGATGGTGAATTAGTACTACGGGTATGCTTAATTTACTTTACTATCCTCTATGAAATTATTGTTAGTTAATTTTTCCATTCTATTATAGGTGTTACAATTAATGAGTTTAACTGATTCACGATTACCACAGGCTGGATGTGAAAAATTGGAACTAGCTATAATGAGTTTTTTAGAACAATTACATAAAGCATACATTAGTGAACAAATGCAAAAATCAAAAGTGTATAAAAGATTATCAGAGGTACTCGGTTTAAATGATGAGCCCATGTTATTAAGTGTTATTAATCGAAAAATGTATGATTTTTGCTTTATTATAATTATATCTTATGTAATATTATTAATAAATTTTTAATTTATGTTTTAGTATAACAAATTTAAAATTTTGGGGACATTCCGAACTGATAATAAGAAAAACATTGACCTTGTTGAATGATTTATCGGTTAACTATATTTGTGTTAGAAAACTTGTAAAATTAGAGGAAATTCAATTTATGTTGAATAATCATACGGTAAATAGTATATTTATTAATTTGTTTTCATAAATATTTAGTTTAATTTTTGTTTCTTTTTTCCTGCAGCCTGATCATTTCACATTTTTGGGAAGTAATATAGCTGTACGTGAGATGCGTGGACGTACACGATTTTATACATCACTTGGACGTTTATTAACTGTTGATTTAGGCGAGGACGAAGAACGTTTTAATAATTTTATGTTGCCATTAACAAGTAAATGAAATTATATAGATTTTTTAAAATTTGTTTGATTAATTGTTATTATTTGTTTTTTTTTTTATGTTTGTTAGACTCTTTTGAATCAATCGGTTCAATATTATTAGATTTAACAACATTTCCACCAGAAGAAGCTAAAAAAGGTATTATCGGTTTGGCTAGGGATTTAAAAGGTTTAGTCTATTCATTTAATACTAAAACCGCCTATATGATGTTTTTTGATTGGATGTAATTATTATCAATTTATTATTTTGTTAAATGATGTTTTATTTTAAAACTAAATAATAAATATTATTATTTGTTGTAGTTATCCAGATTATACACCGATATTAATACGTGCTGTTGAGCTATGGGCACATGATCCTCAAGTAACAACGCCGGTATTGAAATTATTTGCTGAACTTGTACAAAATCGTTCACAACGTTTACAATTTGATGTCTCTAGTCCAAATGGTATATTATTATTTCGGGAATCATCAAAAGTAATTTGTTGCTATGGTAATCGTATATTAACATTGGATGTACCAAAAGATCAACAGTATCCATTACGTTTAAAGGGTATATCAGTATGTTTTAGTACATTAAAAGCAGTGCTATGTGGAAATTATGTTAATTTTGGAATCTTCAAATTATACGGTGACGATACACTAGATAATGTATTAAATACAACAGCAAAATTATTTGTTTCAATATCACAAAATGATTTATTAGAATATCCAAAATTATCACAATCATATTTTACATTATTAGAATGTTTATCACAGGATCATTTAACATTTTTATCAGCATTAGAACCGCAAGTATTTTTATATATATTAGAAAGTATATCGAAAGGTTTAACAGCATTAGGTAATTAATTAATTTGTTTTTTATATTATTTTATTAATTTGTTTTTTATATTATTATTTAATTTTTGCTGTTTTTGTTTTAGATACAATGGTATGCACCGGATGCTGTACAATATTAGATAATATTGTATCATATATATTTAAGCAACGGTCAATAAAAGTTGTAACAACATTCCCAAGTAAAAAATTACGTCGTAATATAATTACACCGGATAATGATATGTTTATTAAAGTAACTGATATGCATCCGGAAATACTACAAAATATTTTATCAACATTATTAAATATTGTTATGTTTGAGGATTGTCGTAATCAATGGTCGATGTCCAGGCCATTATTGGGTTTAATATTATTATATGAGGATTATTTTAGGTTTGTTTATTAAATTTATTTATTTTTCTGTTTTTGTTTAATTTAGTTTTTTGTATTATATATCCTCTAGATCGTTAAAAGAGAATATAATTCGTTTACAAGCGATTGATAAGCAACAGGCTATGGCTATGTGGTTTGAAAATTTAATGGATTGCATTGAAAGGAATTTATTAATGAAAAATCGTGATAGGTTTGTTTGTTTTTCGAATTATTTTTGTAATAAAATTTTATTGATTTGATTATTTAATTTTGTAGATTCACACAAAATTTATCATTATTCCGTCGTGATATAAATGATTCATTAAAGACGGCAAATTTTAATAATGCGTCTGGTGGTAGTGGCGGCAGTGGTGGTGGTGGCGCCGCAATTGCTAGCTCATCTGTTAACGATATGATTGTTTCCTAGTGTCGTAGTGTGTTTACATTTATTTATTAATAGAAATTTTTTTCTTTATTACTTTGTTTCACTTAAAACAAAAACAAAAAAAAAAAACAAATACCCAATGTACAATAATTAAAATAATATTATAAAAGAAAAGAAAAGAGAAAAAAAATAATTAAATTAAATTAATATTCGAACACACACGTAAGAATAAATTTATTTAATTAAAATTAATAAAAGTAAGTTTTATAAAAAAAGAAGAAAATAAATATTATTGATGAAAAATAATAATTTAGAAAAGAAAAAAAAAAAAAAAAACATTTAAAGGAAAAATAAAAATATTTTTTTAATAAATAAATAGAAAATATAAGCACACACAACACACATACATAATAAATATATTAAAAAAAAAGAAGAAAATAAATATTTAATATTAATATAAATATAAATATAATAATAAAGAAAATTAGTAATAAAAAAGTATGCAAGTTATATATGAATGAATGTTTAAAAAAGAAAAGAAAAGAGTAAAAAAAAATCAATTAAAATAAATAACTATTGTGTACTAATTGTGTAATATGTAACAAGAAGAATAATTAAGTAAAAATAATAATATTAATTAATTTTAATTGTTTACACACAAAAATTTGAATTCAATTATTATTATTATTGATTTGTTTTGTTTTGTTTTTTTTTTTTTTCTTAACTTGTCTATGAAATGTAAATTTTTTTTTTGTTATTACTGGTATTTTTCCTTTGGTAAAAATTACTACTGGTGAATATTGCAGAATTGTCGCATTTGTATAAATCGGTTAGGTACCTAAAATTTTCTAACTTTAATAAAATGCAGGAACATAGCTGATGATTAATTTAACAATGTATATGGACTGAGAAGGATAATTCTCATCGTTATATAATACAAAAAAAAAAAAGAATTTAAACCGATTATGGTACTCAAAATTAGTTAAAAAGTTAGTTTTGTTTTACCAATATTAAGATAACGATTCTACTTTTAGTCAGCCATTATTAAATTTCATTTTAAAGCATGTGGTCAGGACAGGATAAAAGATTTTTTTTTTTTTTATGTTTTAAATTTTTATATTATTTGACTAAAATAGGCAACTTTTCATTATTAATTTTAATTTAGTTTTGCATTAAAATGAATTAAAAAAAAATACATAAACATATAAAAAGAAGTAAATATATTTATGTGTAAAATAATAATAATAATAAAAATATAAAAAGCGGAGAAAATCAATTCTTTTTTACTATAAACAAATGATAAATAATAATAATAATGAAATACATGTGCTTAAGGGCTAAATATATGAAAATTAAAATTTTAAATAGTGATTTGTGCAAAGTCATAAATCCAAATAAAAAACACAAAATTTATATAAATTAGTAAAAGAAAAGAAGAAAAATACCGTTTTTTATATAATAAAAAAAAAATTAATAAAAACAAATGTGTAATTAAAAAGAAATTAAATTGTTTTTATTATAAATAATTGCAACTATTGTCTATATTTAATTGTTTTTTTTTTTTTTCATTTAATTTTTTTTGATTCTTTCTCTTCTTTGTTTTAAACGGTTACTAAATGAGAAGTTTAAAGTTATTTTGTTTATAATAAATGTTTTGTTTAAAAGAAAACTTAAACTGCGAGTTCATTCTTAAATAATCTTAAGGAATAAATGTGTCAAGAACTCGTTTGAGCGTGCTAAATATTTTTGGAATAAAACACTAAAATTTTGGGAACTATCGACTCTCAACACGATCTAGAAGAAGTAGAGGGTGAAATCTGGTATCAATTGAAAGATATTAAAAAACTATTATAAAAATCCATATGCCTCAAAAAAAAAATTGCCATTACTTTTCCGGCAATCGGGAAAACCATTTTTTTTGTAAGCCTTTAAGAAAATCCATATTAAAATAATAATTCAGTTAAGAATGTGCGAAAAAAAAATTAATTAAATAAAGGATAGTGTAATTAATAAACAGTAAGTAAAAGTTTTCCAATTTTCATTACATTTTCCTCACAAAAAACCTTTTTGTGGTTTTTATTGTTTAATTAATCTAGTGTCTTAAAAATATAATTCCTTTTTGGGGATTCTACTTCATTACAAATAATGATTAATATAAATTTCATTTGATCACGCACACGATTATAGCCTAAGTAAGCAAATTAAATCGTTATTCATTTATCATTAATCATATAAATAAAGAAAAAATTCTTTCCTACACGAAAACAAAAAGAAAATAACGAAGCTTTAAAGCTCTATCACCTTTACATATATCTAAAACCAAATTAATCAAATTGATTCATTTTTGACGCATTGGAACTAAACGCTAAAAGTTATTTATCACGGAGTAAAGCGAAATAATTTAAAAAAAATAAAATACTTTTTATGATCAGCACTTTACACTCTTAATAAATAAAAATTAATTTTAAAGGAATTTTTATTGAATTAATTTTAAAAAATAATATTATAATTGAAAAGGTAATCCGGTAAATTTCGGACGTTGTGTTACTTTACTGGCTGCAATTAGATCGCCGACAATTGTTATATCGTTTTTAACATGTGGGTGATAGAATAGATGAAGGTCTGCAGAATCATATTTAAACATTGGGCCTGGTGTCCAGCCAATTCTGTATAAATTAGAGATATTAAGGTATTTTGTTGTGGGATTGAATTTAGAATAACAAAATTCACTTACTCCTGACTTTCTGTCATCGGATGATCATATTTCTGACGGGGTTCATCTTTTAATTGTTCATCAACTAAATTCATATAATATTCCCATTTCTCCGGTGAAATTTTAATCAACTCTCCACTTTCAAACTTTGAATAAAACTTTGGAGTTGGAGGAATTGCTAAAGATATAGATTTTTTAAACATTGTTTTATGATAAGAAATACATTTATTAAAAGCAAACCTCTAGGATCTGGATAAAATTTCTTATTGATAAATATATTCCTGTTGTAGCGGTTGATTTGTTCCTTAACAAAGCTAAACGGTAGTTTTGATTCTCCCGCCATGATTTTACAAACTTTTATTACTTTTTATAATCCAACTACTAGCAAGTCACAATCCCAACTAAATGAATAAAATGAAAAACTTTTCGATTTCTTGTCGTAGGACTAATTTCTTAAGTTTTTCCAACCTTTTGGTATCACGCAAAGAAGCTAACCAGCAAACTACATATAATTTTATTTTCCACTGAGAATTTTGTTTAGTTTAGTTAATTAATTTATCTATAATTTTTTTATTTGAATACAGAGAGTACAAAAAATGATTATAAAACATGTCACGAGTTATTTAAAAAAAAAAAATGAAAAGAAATTTCTTGACGTTATTTTCACAAGCGAAATTTTAATTCACGTTGCCTACTAGATGACATTTAAAAAAAAAATAAAACCTCTAGTCATAGTGAATTGCAAAGTAATTAATTAATTAATTAATTATAATTATAGATTACAACAGTAATGTTAAGCTTTATTAGATTATCCTATTTTTCTTTATAAACTTTATATGTGAAGACTAACTTCGGCACTGTATTCACTGTATTTTGTCAACAAACATAGCCACTGGTTGAATACAAAATAATTTACTTCCTGCGACAGTAAATTTTTTTTTTTTAGTTTGTTGAGAAATAAAACAAAGCAAATGGAACTGGAAAATTTAAAATGCTTTAAAAAAAAAACATAATTCATTACTAACACAAATGTGCTTTTAAAGTTTGATGTCACGTTATAGGTATTTAGTATCCTGATTGACTATTATCGCGCATTAATAATAAATTTTAGTTTGTTACACGCAACAATTTTGTTGTTTAAAACAGGAGTAAATTTATTGTATTAACTTCAAAAGCTTTTATTTTGGTATTTTCATTGTTTACAAAGGCGGTTTTGTTAAAATACAATAAAAGCTGTATGAATTTTATAATTTATAAAAAAAACTTTTTTATTAAAATGAATTACAGTTACATTTCGCAATAAGCTTACATTTATTTCGGGAACCAAAATATCAATTTGTATGAAATTCCACATTGTCCTTTGTTCAATGAAATTACATAAAAAGCTTTAGGTTTTTCTTTTTTTTTGTAATACATAAAACCGCTGCTACTTACCTATGAAGTCCAGAAGTATCTTTAAAGACTTTTCCGAATTAAGTTTAAATTATTCGTTTGTTATTTTGAAGAGAAATTATTCTCAAACTCAGTATTCTGTATTATTGAGCTTTCACTGTATTGTAAAAGCAGTTAAAGGAAAAGAATAATTTTTTCCGCAATGAAAACCCACTATACCTTCTGCAGCCACAAATTCGATTAAAAAAAAAAAAACAAATTAATAAAGAAAAAATTCTATTTCAATCCTTTGTAATTAAAGACAATACAGGAAAACAATAAAGAAAGCTATACCACATACTATAAACATGAAATTTTTTATTTATTCATATTTTGCGTGTCTCATCCGTATTAAAAACAGAAAGCCAAAGAAGCTTTTGACAAATTTCTTTTAACTATTTGTAGGAACATATAGTACCTGGCATGTCTCGGTTTTTCAAAAGAAAATTAAATTTCTTTATCAAGATTCTTGGTTGCTTTTAAAAAACAAACTTTAATTAATTTAAAACTTTAACAAATTGTATGTGACCCGGTGCCTTAGTTCTAACCAAAGCTCAGGACAAGTCATATTTATGATGTAGAAAAGAGTTGCAGTAAATTAAATTGATTAAATTGATTAAAAACTTATCTGTTCTATTTGTCCTATCCATATTTTTTTTAGTTAACTTTGGGAAGCGGAACAAATTAGAGTGATTGTTGCCGGTTTAGAAGCCCTAGAATTGGTATTATTAATAACATTAATAACGGGCAACAATGCAGTGAAACTAGCTATTCCTAACTCAGTTGCTTCATTCATTAAAAATATAAAGTAATTGCAAATTGTTGATTAGAGGAGGATCTTTTTTCATAGAATTATGTATTTGAATGTTAAAGGAATAAAATATTACTTGTTCTAAAACATGAATTATTAATTCTAATCATCATTAAGTTTATTCCAATCATCTTCGAGTACAATCAAACTCTTGAAAAATCTTTTTTATTTTCGGCAAGGAGACGTTATAAAAATTGAACCTTTTTTTTGTATATAGCAGTCCATATATATGGTAGTCATATTTTTATACAATTTAACATAAATTGTTTATACTTTTATACCATTTGATTTATTTTTATCATGCTATATGTATGTCAAATGAAGTAAATTTAATTTGGTGAATTATTGTGCAATTTAATTAGAAATGGTCAACCAAAATTAAAATTAAGAAAATAGTATAAAAATGAAAAGAGGGGATACTACCGATTTATATGTTATTTAAATATTGAATGAGTCGTAGTTTACTATATTGACGTGTTCTTGTCTTTCTTTGTTTCTTCTCCTTAAATAAATATATAATAACGAAAAAAATAATTTAAAAAAGTTGTGAAAATGACAATAAATACCAGGGAATTGTTAGAAGCAGTGGCTATATTGACAGATGAGCAAAATATGCGTGCAACATTAAAACATAGTGGTAGAGGTGCATTAATAGGTGCAACTGGTTGTTTTGTTGGTGGAATGTTAGCTGGTCCAGTTGGAATTGCTATCGGTGGTACATTGGGCGCATGCAGTGCTGCTTATATGTCAAAAGGTCATAAAATAATTTTTTTTTAAATTAATTAGCACAAGGAATAATTGTTTTCTTTCTTATTCGTTTTTTTTTTTTTTTATTATTAAAGGAAAATTTAAGCCAGTAGGAGATATTATAAGAAATGACTTAAGTGAACGTCAGCGAGAAAGACTCGTGGAACACATTAGAGAAGCTGTTAGTAATATACAAGCCACAGACTTGGCACTATTAATACCATTAATGATGGGCAACATGGCAATACAACAATCTGTACTAAATACAGTTACTTCATTCATTACAAATGAAATGCGAATGCAAATTGTTGATTAGAGGATGAGGATCTATGGGGTGATTTGTATATATAAATAAAAATGCACAATTATTATTTTTATAGAATTATATATTTGAATGTTAAAGGAATAAAATATAATTTGTTATTAAAACATAAATGAATTATTAATTCCAATCATCATTAACTTTATTCCAATCGTCTATAAACGGTTTATCAATATTATTTATCATTAATTCACCACAATACAAGCAATCATTTGCTAAAATATTTTCAATTTCAATTTTTATTCCGTCACGTGTTATTATATTGTTTGTATCTTGTAAATTATCCACTTGCTGTATTGCCATTGATGTTAATTTATGTTTTAATGTTGTTAATCTTTGATTTTCTTCAACACCTTTAATAAAAAAAAATTATGTTTAATGAAAATAAAATAAAATATTTGAATTCATATGTTAAACTTACTTAAATAATTAACTAATTGCTTCTCTAAGCAGTCACTATGAAATTTATGACCACACGGAAATATGAAAAATGGTTTCAATAATAAATTTATTAAACATATTGTGCATTTATCATTTGAATTGATTGTTATTGAACGATTACGAAATTGCTGCAATTCATAACGGACACGTTCAGCTGATTTTGCTGATTCTTCCATATCTTTACGTTGCTCTTGTATTTTTATATTATATTCCTTTAATAATAATAATAATAATTTTTAGTAGATTTAATTAAATTTAATAATAAATGAATGAATTACCTTTAAAGCATCACATATTGCTTCTTTAAAATGATCAATTTTTTGAAAATCAGAGAAAAATGGCAATAAATCTTCAATTCTTAATAAATCACATTCCTTTAGTAATTGTAATGCCTGCTTTACATCATCTTTATCACGTATTTCATGTTCAGCTAAAACAATATAGAATTTTAATTAATGTGTATTAATGTTAAATAAAAAAGTAAACAGTTAACAAACCAATTTTTAACCATAATTTTCGTTTTAAATCACGATCATTTATTTGTGATGCTGTCTGCTGTGCTAATTTTGTGTTAAATGTTAATGCCAATTCAACAGCGGGTAACCATAATTCTAATAGACATTGTAAGAAAACGCATGCCTCTAATATATTATTATCATTACATACACGTAATGCATAATGTACATCATAATTAATCATTTGTATATCTTTACCCTGTGTCTCTAAATATAACATTAATTTATTATTATTATATTTTGAATATAAATCAATTAAATAATTATGTATTGATTGCTCATGACAATTTAATGAATGTATTGTAAATTCTAAATAACGTATAATCTCATTAATATGCTCAATTGTATCTAAACATATAATTGTTGGTAATAATCTAATTGGATTTAAACGTTTTTTCTGCTCAATTATTATATTAATTGTCTCTTTTGGTATTTTTTCAATTAATATTGGACAATATTTATAATAAATATCAATTTTATTTTGATTACGTAAAACATTTAATGCATCATTATATTGATTTAAATTAATTAATTGATTTATAACTGATTCATAATCTTTATTAAATGTTGTTAATGTTCTTAAATTATAATTATCACCGTGTGATGCCATTAAATCATAGATAACCGTACGATTATTACGCATACAATCAATTATACGTTGCAAATTCATAAATTTATCAAATTCCTTTTGTAATTCTTTTAATTTTATTATATTTAATTGATTATGTGACATTTCAATTAAATATAATTCAACAAGCCATACAACAATCATTGTTATTTGTGTTTTATCATTATTATTTAATTTATTCAATTTATTACGTAAAAATATAATTAATGCATCATTATTTTTAACATTTAAAAATTTTAAACATATTGTCTCAAAACTTGACTGGGTATTTGAATATATTTCAGCACTTTTAATATAATCTTTTTGATTAAATAGCATTTCTGCTTGTTTCACTAATACAATATCCATATGTGCTGGATTATCATGACAAAATTTCTTTGCTAATTCAAAATCATTTTTATCAACATACATATGCCATACGTTACGTTGTTCATTGGTTACCTTTAAAGAAAATCGAAATAATTAAATAAATAAATAATTTATTAATAATCGAAAATTATTTTTTTATTAGTTTACCTTATATCTAAATATAAATTTACTACTATACACATAAATTGAACCAGTATTTATATCTTTAATTATATCTAATAATTTACCATATTGTTCAGTAAAATATTCTTCATAAATTATTTGATAATTTAATAATGAAACAGATGTAACATGATCATAGTACAATAGAATCGCATGAAAATCTGTCAATACAAAATTGATTGGTAAATTTAATGTTTTTTTTGATAAACTTAAATTCGTTTCATTTGCTAATGTTAAATGATCAATTTGCTGTGGAAATGGTATTATTTCATTACTAACAATAAACACTGGTGTATCAGCATTTGAATCAATCTAAAAAGAAAAGAAAATTTAATTAATAAAAATAAACAAATATGAAAATTAATTATTTAATAATACTAACTTCACCATAAAATATACCTGGTTCAGTTAACCAACCAAAATTATTTGGAAATTTCTTTATTGAATCATAATTAATATGTAATTTTGAATATTTTAATTTATTTGGTATTTCATGATAATCTTTTATATCTTCTGGTACATTTAAATATGCATTAAATATATTTTGTAATAAAGGCTGTTTATTATTATCATCATTTTTTAATATTTCATGAAATTTATATAAACGATCTATTGTTGTTACTAATATTATATAATTTAATGTATTTGGTATTTTATGACATTCAATACCAGTTATTGGACAATTATCACCACGTCCAATATCAAAAACCTTAAAATATTTATTTTATTATTATAGAAAAAACAGTTTTTAATATAAAAATCACATATTATTTAATAATTTAAGGAAAAACACCATACCAAACCGTCAATTTCTCTATTACCATAAAGTGGTAAATAATTTGGCAGCTTGTAAGTTTTAATTTTTTTTTTTTTTGTTATACATAGTTAGTTTATTATAATATAATTAAAATTAAAAATGTACCTGTTTCCAATTATTTTGAAAGATTTTATCACCATCAATACAAAATTCAGTTTCAAATATTAAACCTTTGCTTGTTCCTAATAATATGGAGCTTGTTGTATTTTCTAATGTATTATGATAATTATATGCGACTGCTGTTATTTCATGATCTTTGTACTAAATAGATAAATAATAAAAAAAAATAAATTTAATGATAATTTAAAAGAAAAAATATTTATTTATGATAGATTACTTTATCAATTTTCTTGGGTTTGTTGTTGTTTCTATGTAAATACAGAAGTTCTGCTGAAAAACCTGGTGTTTTTGGTGCTAGTGCAATTAATAAGTGAGCACCCAAAGGATCTATAAACATTCCAGATACCTTTAAACCGCCCATAAATTTTTCAATAGATACTTCTGCAAATTAACAAAACAGATTTTTGCTGTAAATTAAATGACTGTGCAATAACAAATGTTTTCGTTCAAATACCATCTTGTCTGTCTGGTTGTTGTAAATTTAAACGAAATATTATATTATTTGACATTAACATAATTAACCAATTATTCGATATAACAATATTTGTAATATCATGTGGTAAATTTAAATTCATTTTCTGTTTACTGAAAATTGGTGCCTCTTCTTTCATACGGACACTTACATATCCAGAACTTGTATGAACATTATTAACGATATTAGAACCGATTTCCTCACGTTTTAATGTTTTATTATATTGATCAAACATTGATGCCATTTTTTATTTTTGTATATATATTATTAAAAACTGTTTAATTTAATTATTTTATAAATTATTAATTAAAGTTTACAATATTTTTTTAATGTCACTTTGACGTTTTACATTTTTGTGTGCACTGTGTCAACGAAGCTCCACCCATTTAATGTGTCAATTTGATTTGAGAAAATAAAAACACAACTACGAAAATTGATGCTAACTTCATTGCTGAAAAAAGGTGAATTCTCTATTTAAATAAAGAAAAACAATTATGTTATTATTTGAAATATTTAATCATATAGGAAGGTAAGATAAAATGTATAAAATAAATTATTTTTTGGCGATTAAATTTGCAGGTCCTGTGCCTAATTTCATTTTTGGTGTTGTTCTTATTGGTTGGAATCCCATTTCTTCTTTTGGAATTCCAAATTGAACCATTTTTGCTTCGTATGTCTCTAAAAGATCATCATGCGCTTTGCTAACGCGTGCTAATTCATAACGGACATCTTGTATGATTTCATTTTTGCATTGCAAAACATTTTCAATTCTTTTACTTAAAGCATGCGGTGTCATTCCAGCAATGGCCATTACTTCTCCTAATATAACTTCTCGTTTTTCATTTACTTCTTCCAAGGCTTTTATTTTGCGTTCCAATAAAACATTTTTAAGACCTAAAATAAGTCGTATTATTTGTATCATAATTTATTGCATTCGTATTTAATAATTACCGGTTTTTTGTTGTAATTCTAAAACGGCTTCTTCAAATTTATCCTTTATTTCATCACGTTCTTCGGTTAACTTTTCACAGCACATTTGCAAAGCTTCACATTCACATTTTAAATCATTTGTTGATTTACTTGATGCAGTGAATTTTCTTTGAAAACGTGCCAACACTAATTTATCACGATTATAATGTTCTAACTTTTTTCTAAAACATATTTTGATTTAATTTTTTTCGGATTAAACGTGTGCATTAATTATCTAATTTACCTTAAATCAACTAGTTCAATTCGTGCGTCTTTTAATGGTTCAATTATTTTTTTATTTTCATTTGTTACCTGTGAATTTGTTTTTGAATTATTTAATCGTAAACCCTTGCTTATTAGATTATATGTCATACCTCGGCAACGGTTCTCTCGTTACGTTCAGATTGTTTTCTTAGTTCCTCCATTTGCTCCTTTAAACTACTTATTAATGCTAAATTATTTAATGTTATATCATTATAATAATTTTTCATTTCATTGAAATTTTTTTCATGATTATTTATTAAATTTTGTATTTGAAGATTTTTTCGTTCCTCCACATCAAACATTTCCATACGATTTTTAACTGATGAATCTGATACAAAATTATCATTTTTCGTTTCATGCAAATCCACCATTAATTTTAATTCAACTTCATAGCTTTCTCGTTCTTGACTAAAATATGTTTTTTTATTAAAATTATTAAAATTATATTATTTAATTAATGGAATTAAAGAAACCTTAAAAGTTGAGCATGTTGCATCTTAAGTTGTTGCACCTGTGCCTCTGTGTTTTCCTGACATTCCCTTAATAATCTACGCAAATCTCGTTTATCTTGCAATAATTCCAATTCTTGTTTATCATGATCTTCCTGTGCTAACTTTAATTGTGTCATATTCTCTGCTCGTAATTCACCAATCATCGTTTGATTTTCATATTGTAAATGTTTCATCTGTTGCGTAACATTTTTAACATCATTCTCAGCTAGTTCTTGAGCGACCTCTACTTCACGATCTTTTGTTTTTAATAAAGCGCGTGATTCCTCTAGAAAATAGACAAAAACAAAAATAACAACAATAATAATAAATTAATTGTGTAATCCTCTTAGGAATAAACCTTTTTAACATTTTCTTTTATTTAGTCAGTAACATAATGTTACGTTACGTTTGTTTAGTTAATTAAAAATTAATTTTTTTTGTTTGATATTAATTAATAGATAAATACCTAGTTGATGGCGTGTAATTTCCCAAAATGTACGTATTTTATCACGTTCTAATTGAAAAAAATTACGTTCTTCACGTTCCCTTTCCATTTCATTACGTAAACGATGGGCAAATGCCTCCAATTGTTCACGTGTCATGGCGGACGTATCCACTCCATCGATAACAGCTAATAATAATGATAAAGATAAAAAAAAAAAATTTAAATGTACCAAATTACGAGAAATCTTCATTTGAAGATTATAATTTTAATTAACTTACGATTTCCTTTTCCTTTTCCTTTTTTAGGACCCTATAATAATAAGAAACAACAACAATAAATTTAAGCATAAATTATTAATAATAGTGTAATTACCATTTTTTCTGGTTTGTTTTAAATTTGTATTACAATTAAAAAAAAAAAAATGAATCAAAAAATTGACAATTAATTAAAAATAAAAAATGTTTTTTAAAATTTTTTTTTTTATATTCTGCTGTCAATCCTGACAAATATGATAAATAAAACTAATAAGTAGGCAAAATAATTTTAATTATGGATTAATAAACAAATAATAAAAATGAAGTAAATTGTGTGTCCCATTTATTGTTGATTATTCGTAACTATAGCAACAGTATGATTTTGCCTCATTATTTTCCTTCCTTTCTTCCTCTTTTTTTTAACTGTTTTGTTTTTTAACAACAAAACGTGTCTTTTCTACTGTATCCATTTTGTCTTTTTAATTAATAAAACATTTAAATTATTTTTAGTAAAAATAATAATTATAATCTTTGATGATTATTAAAAAAATAAATATTTTTTTATTTATAATATATAATAATAACATTTTTCATTTCCATGGCAATACAAATATAAATAAAATGTTTTCTTTTTTAATTATTTAGATTAAACAAATCATCAAAAAAACAGATCCGGCTGTAAAGAAAGCAAACGATGCAGTTTAATTAAATAAAAATTGTAAGCATATTTTACGAGTTTTGATGGATGTAAAACCAGCAATAAGAAAATCATTGAGTAGATTTTTTACATCATAATTCTCAACCATAATCATAATTCTCTTTATAATGTCTATATAATTCTCTGATTATAGCCAGCTGAAATATTTGAAGTTTAATTATTAATTACAAGATCGTTGTTATTGATGCTGCAGTCTAAAGAATTATAATTCATTTGGCTAATAACCAATTATAAATTCTCCAATTTCAATCATGGTTTTTGTTTTTTAAATAAAACGCAAAAAGTGCAGTGAAAGTGCATAAAATTCCGTAGTACGGGTCTGACTATAACAATGATAATAATAACTAATCGTCACAAAATATTTTTATTTCTACTAACTTTTTTTTTACTAAATCTAGAATATTAGTGAAATACGATTAAAGTATGCACTCATCAAATCTTAACAAAGTTATGAGAAGATTAACATCTTGACTGCATATTTGAAAACTTATTCGGTTTAATTAAAATTATTAAACACTTATTGTGGTTTCTGTTTGACAGTAATTAAAAAATTAATTTACTATAATTATAATGTTTACAGTTTGAAACGTAATGAAATTTAAATAATTTTGATTAAATCATTTTTAATTCCTTTGAAATTTTTTATTAAATTAAATTTGGTTATAATAGTTAAATTGATATTTTATTACCACATTGTATTTTGGCTTAAGTTGTAATTAAACAGCATAATCAAAGAATTTAAAAAAAGTTCCCAACCTGAAAATACTATTCAACATTGTTGTAATCAATTTTTATTTTGTGATTTAAGTATCAAACCGTTGACAGCGATCAAAGCTCTACCTGCTTAACCACCGCTGCTAATTATTATAACTGTAGCATGAAATCCTTTTATGATCATTTATTAGGAGGTTTTTATAAAAAGGATCAATGATTGTTTTAAAATTACAAAAAATTTTCAAGTGCGTTGCGATATTTAATTATTTAAATTTAAAAAACATCAATGATAAAATAGAAAATCAAAGATAAATTTGCAATAATTTGTGATATTTGCAACTGAAGTGAAACATTTTAAATAATAGAATTGTTATCATCAAATTCTTGTTATCTTTTGTAAAATATTATAAATTATATGGAACGACCGGAAATAATTAAATTGTTTTCTCTATTGAATTATAAATTTGTATTTTGAAAACTTTTTTAAGTATTGAATTATGATGAAATGTCGTTAATTTAATCAAATTAAAGTAAATTATGAATGCGAACTTTATTTTATAAAAAAAAAGAAAGTTTTTCCTTTCTTTCTTTTTTTTTTATTATTATTATTATTATTAAAATCATAGAAAGTTTAACAGGGCGGTAAACTTAACTGAAATAAAATTAAATTTTCTTCGTTCTCTACGAATTACGATCAGTATTGTAGTTTGTTTCACAAATAAAACTTTTTTTTTTTTTTAATTTTTCAAATGCTCCAAGCTATGTCTATATATTTAAAATTTGACTGCATTCATTTTGTTAAATTCAGACAGCAGAAATCCATGCAACATGAACATACAACTGTTGAAAATCACTCAAAATACTATTTCATTGAAAAGGAATTTTTTTTTTTATTTTAGAGAAAAAACTATTTTATCGTGTTAAAATATTTATTGCAGTATGGTCCTAAAATTTTTTTTTTATTTTTATTATTAAAAACATTGTTTGTTGCTTATTCGGTTGTGAAAATGGTTATTTTTAATTATTTTCCATTTTTATTTATAGTTTGCATTGGATTTTATTACATTTTTAATTCGAGGTTAATAAAGTTTTTATTAGAAAGAGAGAAAGAGATTAGTTTGGCTAAGTGAATCATAATTGTCGTAAAGTTTAAATTAACTGAATTAAAAATAGTAAATTGTCTTGGCATGATGATTGTAGTTGGAGAATTTGTCTTGCTAGTTCACTAGCATAGTTTGATTTGAAATATTATTGCTGAAATATTTTTTTTAGATAGTTTTTTTAAGTTGAAACTAGTGAAGTGCAAGTTTGGACGAACTTTGTACCTTCGTTTATTATTTGGGTATTCATAATTTATTAATTGTAAGTTAAGATTATCTTTTCATTTGCCTTATTTAATTAATATTGCTTTGTGATATTATAACTGCTTATCGACTGAACTTCTGTATATCTGTATATTCGAGTTATATCGAGTGCATATGTTGTATTTTTTGACTTACAAGCCTGGTTTAGATTCCACTTTTGCAGTTTGAATGAAAGTAAAGGTGAGTTTCAAAGCATCTATAGTAAATTTTATATATTACTGTGGAAAACATGCTAGAAACATGATAGAAAACTATCATTAGCTAGCTTTACTCGCATCTTTATCATTTTTCACCTGGAAAATTAACCAAAAGTAAAAAAAAATTTTGTATTATTTTTGTTTTTTTTTTTTTAATTTTTTTTATTATTTTATTAATTTCAACTTTTATATCCTTGCCTTTTAGGGTTTTTTCTCTTCATTAAATAATACATATTTACATTTATTAGTTTTAATTAATTTAATTAATTTATTGCACAATGCCTTATATAATTTTTTCATTTTCTTTTATAAATAAAATAATTATTTATTTATAATACAATAGATATATTTTATTTTTATTTTTTACTAATTCGATACATTTATTAAATATTTTTTTTTTATCTTTATTTTTTAATTTTTTTTTTTTTGGTTTAATTTTATTAAAAATGCTACAAGGGTTTTTCTCAGCTAATAACTAATTATAATTATAATGCGTTTTTCTTATGCAAGATGTTTCATTTTTTTTTGTGTCCATTATGTTGCTTTACATTGATTTTGCCATTGAACATTATAAATGTCCTTAAGTAGAAGAGTTTTTTCTTTTTAATTTAATTTAATTTTTTTATTTATAGATTATCAATTGGTTCAATTTTATATCAAAGTTTTTTCATTTTTTTTTTTTTTTGTTAGAATATAGAATTTTAAATTCAGAAAAGTGATCAACAAAAACAATAAATTCTAAATATTTTATGTAGCTTTTAAGATATTATTACAAAAAGCTTTTGAAATATTTGAATTATTTGTTTATATATATATATTTTATTTTATTTAATTCTATCTAAATAATTGTTTCTAGAATAATGGCACATACTGTTTATTGCATATTTATATACATTAATTATTATTGGTTATTATTTATTATATTTTATTGTAATTTGGCTAACGTTTAACACATTCAAAAAATTTATTTGATATAATCATGAACTGAGCTTAATCCTGTATTAGGCTTTTTTTTTATTTTTTTTTGGTTTATTCAATTTAAATTAATTATTCGATGTAGTTTAATATGATTTTTTATTTGTTCGCTTTATAATTTGGAATAATCCATTCATTTGTAATTAATGAATTTTTCTTTTCTATACTGGAAAGTACTTTACACAGTTGTTGATGTTATGATAAAGTGGTTTAAAAACCAATTTCGTATGGTTCAAGCACAATTGACGTAAGGAAAACATTAGAAATGTTACTTAAGAGAATTTGTATTTATATTTATATCAAATTGACACACAGATAAAGAATAAAGGACCCGTGAATGAAATGGACTTTTCTAAATTATAAAGCTTTCGATTTTATTTATATAGAACAAATATATATGTATATACTTTAACGTTTTTAACGTTTTTGCTTTCAAAACTTTTTTTTTTTATTCAAAATAAGGAAGTAATTAAATAAAAATAATTTTATTTTGTTTATGAAACATCAAGCGTTAAACACTAAGATGCTTTGTCTTTCAAATCATAATAAATTTTTGATTTTTTTTCTCATTTTATATGAAAATAAATGTGATCGAGGTGAATTTAATTATTTATTTTTTGTTTAATATTACGCGAGTTATACTTTTTTTTCTTTAAATATTGAATTAACTTTTTTAATTTAATTTATTATAGAAACAACGAATTTTGTTTATTTTAATTATGAATTATTATGCGGAAACTAAAATGATACTTTGAGTTATCGGTTGGCTTCATTTTATTCTTAGAAATTGATTTTATCGCGTTAAATGTAATAATACATATTTTGTCAATGGATTGATTATTCTGTTCCAGAGGAAGACACCTTTTTGTATCACGTTCCTAATACAATATGTATAATTAGCAATTTTTAAATAGAATTTTTGACTTTCAAGAAAAGCACAAGTCATTCATCGCTTAAAAAGTAATAAAAAAGAATTTTTAAAGTGTCTGTAACTCAATTGATCATGATATAAGCATATACAACCGTCATATTGTTAAAGCATACAAATGTCAACGCAACGGACGCATCAAAGTATCATTTTATTTTCTCATATTATTCTAGTTTATATCGTTGGCTTCAAAACACTGAATAAAGCTAAATAAATTAGTAAATAATTAACTAAAAATAGAAATTTATATAAAAAATAATTTTAATAACATATTTATTTATTTTATATTTAATTAATTAACTAAGTATTTTCAACTACTTTATATATATATTTTATTTTTAATTAATTAATTCTTAATGGTAAACTTTAATTATTTTTTTATTTTATTTTTCATTTTTATTTACACAAATCCTTAAAAAATAAAAATAATAATAATATTAAAAAAAAAAAAAAAAAAATAGAATAAAATAAATTAATAAATAAAATAAAATAAATTTTTTTATTTCGTTTTTTTTTTTTTTTTTAATAATTTAAAATAATTTATTATGATAATGAGAAATAATGTGAGGTTAAAATAAAAATTAATAATAATAAAAATTGTTTTGTTATAAAATATAATTTTTGACTAGATGATTCAAGTGTTGCTTCATTATCGACACTACGTACAGCTGGTATAACAAGCGGTTTTCGTGTCACTATACCACCAATTATTGGTATTATATGTTTTGTATTATAATCTAGGCCAGAACGTGTTGGTTTCGTATTATAACTATTACTACCGCCACCACCATTAACACCACCATTACTAACTGGATTCTCTGAATCGTCAAAATCCTCTGCTGAACCATACTGATCATCATCATCTGGTTGATAGGTGACTTTTGGTGTTCCCGACATATGATGTTTCGATTTAATAACATCATTTGTATCTGTATCATATTTTGTTGAAAATACTTTACGTGATGGTCCAGGAATTTCTATTTGTGAATAAACAAAATCCAATCAATAAAATTTAATTCTAATAATAATTTTTTATTAAATTTAAATAGAAAAACGCAGACGAATATTTCTATTTTCATAATAAGCTGCAGCTCAAAAATGTACATTTTTTACGATTGTTTCATGCTGATGCAAAGCAGAAAACAGAAAAAACCACACCAATAATTTTCTTGATTATACAAGAATATAATATGAAAGATACGTGCGATGATAATAATGAAATGAATTGAATATTATAGTTTACAATTGTTTCTAGTTATATTAAATTTCAATATTGCATTGTCTTTATTAATAAATACAATAATATAAAATTATTTATTTCAATTGTGGTGCAGCAGTTTATTGTTCCTGGCAGACTAATATTGATTAAAAAAATGTTTTGAAAATTATATTTACCATAAAGACGAATATTACTGTCGACTTCTCCTAATGAATTTTTAGCAATGCAACGATAGGTGCCAACGTCTTCCTTTTGAAATTTCCTAACAGTAACTGCCATTCGTGTTTCGTATAATGACTTTGAAGTTTCTTGTACATTATACTTTGGGGATGAAACAATCATCTCACCTGTAGTTAAATTTCATTTAATTTTCATTTTTTTTTTGGTTTTTGTTTTTATTAAATTATATTAATTTAAGTAAAAGTTACTAACCGGTGTCTTTAACCCAATAGTTAATTGATTTTGGTGAAGCTTCTACATGGCATTCAATTTGTACATCTGTGCCAAGTGGGGCACCAACTAATTGATTCGGCACATGAATAACTGGATTAACTGTAAATTAATAAAACATCGATGTTGTGAATTTAAGGATATCAGAAAAAGCTTTTTCGAAATGCCACCGAAAATATTAAATTTTTTCATTATTTGTGTAAATAAATTTAATGTAGAAATTATAAACCTAGCTTTTTTATAGTTTATGGTTGCCATAATATTACTAAAGTTAATCTAAGTCGATTTATAATTAATTAGATTTCGTTGATTTAATTTAATTTAATTTTTTTAAGCATGTCTGCAGTTTTTATGGGACCAAATGAGACATGCAATGTTTTTATTATGTTTTATAAAGCACAAGAAACTAAACGTAAGCTTTTAATATTGAGTTAAAAAATAAACAAAAGAAGACGTTAACGTGAACAATGAAATAAGATTTCATGTTAATATTATAATCTTAACCTATACTTCGTTAGATGTTTTTATTATCACTTTTATATCTTTTTCCTAAATTGTAGAAAAAAAAAACGGTAGAAAATCGTTCGTGGATTTATTTTACTTCTATCAAAGAAGAGTTTTTTGTTTATTATCAACCGTTTTAAGTCTATCCTTGCTTTCTTATTACTTAACAAAAGAAATACTATTTTTTATTAATTAATTAGTTAAATGGTGGTAGATTTCTACTAAAAATCCGTTCTTATTGTGTGCAGGTAATTTGATTGCATTTTAAACTATCTGCTCTCTTTGGATTTTATTCACACATAATCATTGCAATATGAATATTTGCATTTCTATTTATTTATTGCTTGTATTTAATTTTTTGCTTACTTACAATGAATACTAAGTGAAATTCTTTTCGAAACTGATGGTGGTACCGTGTTCGACGCAATGCAGAGATACGATCCCATTTCACTTCTAGATATTTTTGTTAATTTTAATACTTCGCCACGATATGATGTTGCTATTATTGTTATTATAAAAAAAAAAAAAAATAAAAAATTAATAAAAATTATTTATTTTTACAATATAAATTAAACAAAAAAAAAAAATTTTTTTTTTTTATTACCAAGATGTTTTGTGCCGACATTATCTTTAATTACGATTTCACTTCCGTCTTCACGACGCCACGTAACTACTGGCTCTGGATAACCTCGCGCTCTATAAAAAATTTTAATAAATAAAATTTATAAATAAATTTATTTTTTAATTAATTAATTATTTATTTATGTATTTTGGTTTTATTTTTTTTCCTTTTGTTTTTTAATTAAATCAAATTTTTGTCATTTGCTTATGCAAATTAATAATATTTCATTTCTGAATGTATGATAATTAGATGATTTCTAGCCAAATGTCGCCTATTTTCGTTGCTTTTATATATGAATATATTTTTTTTTTTTTTTTCATATTGCAGTTGGAACAAGAAGAAAAGAAATATTTAAAAAAAAATATCATTCGTGTCATAAAAGTATGTTCTCACTGCAAATATATCTGATTGTTGTTACTTTTTGTTTGTAATAACTAAATTGAAATAATAAAAATATACAAAAAAACGGAATATATGTACAAAACAGCTATTAATCATAAAAAAGAATAGTTTTTCAATGCAGAAGAAAGGAGAACAAATGATTCTTTAGTTTCCTACAAGAAATATTAAAACGAATTTAAAATGTGTCAACGTTTTGTAAAAGTATTGTGTTTAGTTAAAAGAAAATTTTGTAGAGGGTTTTTAATTTAAACGTTCGGACTCCTGAAAATATGATTAAATATATAGTTTCCGAGGACAATTATATAACAAAACCAATATATGTTTGAATTTGTATGTTGAAAACTTGTGAAATCTAGAAAATCACTAAATTCATTTATGGGAATTTTCTGCTCTGAAGATTCAATACCTTTCGACATAGAAATCAGGAAAAGGAAACACTAGTAGAATAACGCTAAAATGGAATTTTCTATTTTCTAAAAGAAATCTAAGGCAGGGTTTGGACAACATAGAAAAGAATTGTTGAAAGCATAAAGAATTACGAGTGATAGAGAAAAATCTATGTTTCATGCTTCATATAAAAAAGATTCTGTGAAAAACAGACCGAAAGTTCGTTGTATTTTAAGCTGCATCATCAAACTTCATATGCATCGAGATCATGAAGCATTCATTGTAAAGTTAATAGCAACCCAGAAAAAGGCAAAACTTTTCCTGGCTAAAAAAAAATAAAATGTTTCGAACTTGTATTTAATTCTTTTGCCAATCGAAATCCATAAATCTTTGAAGTAAAATTGTATCCTAGGATATTGAAAAATTAGAGCGATATTTATAAACTTAATTTTGACCACTCTGATAATTGCTACTATAGGCTAATCACCTGATAGTATCGTCAATATTAGTAGCTATTCATATGGTGAATAGCTGCATGTCCTTTGAAGTAGGTTAAGGAAAATTTAATAGTTAAATTGTGTTTGATTCTAAGATGCTACGATATTGGAATCAGTGGAAAAGTCAAAAGTTTACTTAAAAAATAACAACAAACCTCGCCCAATTAACTTTATAAACGCTTAAGCTTTCCCATAAAATCTAATAATTTTATGTGTTGTTCAAGGATTTTTTTTAAAACTAAAAGCTTTTATTTATTGGTTACATCGTTTTTTATTTATTTTTTGATTAATACACTGAAATGACTTTCCTCTGGCATTTTGTTGATTATGTAAAAGCATCATTGGTTATTTTTAAATAATAATAAATATATATTTATATATAGAGATCATTTCATGTCAACTAGGGACAAACAATTTATTATTATTTTTCTTTTTATTTTGGTTACTATGTATGCTCACGTCTACAGAAAATTTCATACAACATTGAACACAATAGATTCATTCCACCAAATTCCTATTATGTGATGAGATTTTTTTTTTTTTCCCTATTGTATGTATGTATATATTATATTGATGATGTGGATTTTAATGATAAGATATGAATACTACACACCTACAAGTCAGCTTAACAGAGCTTCCTTCTGGCACTATTACATCAGACGATGTATCTTCGGCTATAAAATCCGGCGGAATTACAACATCCAAATAGCCTATCTGCAATGATAAAAAACATTTTTTATTTTTTTTATTTTGTTAATACTAAAAACTTTTTAAACAATTGAATAATAGTTTTTGAATCTTTTAGCATTCACTATGGAAAGCTCGCTTCCAAGTTTATATTATTATTATTATTATTATCTTTTAACTGTTTCAATTATCTATAATCATCTTAATTTAACAAACAATGTCTAGAATGATCTTCCACACCACATGTAATAATATTATTGTTGTTTGCTCTGAATCCTCTGTTAATTTTGTTTGTTTTTTGTTCCCTTTTAAAATTTAATATCATATACTGCCTCATGCGGACTTAACTTTTTAATGTCACACGCGGTTATAAAAGTAATAAAATTATTTAAGGATTTAATGTTAGTCGCTGTAAAATGATTTATTACACTAGATAATTTCTTGTTTTTTTTTTTTTTTTTTTTTTTTTTTTGTTGTTGTTGTTACTGAGAATTTTCTTCTTTTTTTTTTTTTTATTAGTCTCGTATCCTGGTCCAACAATTGCACAATTTTTTTTCATCTTTTTTTTTTATAGATATAAACTTCATTTTATAATTATAATTAAAACACGATTTATCATTTGATTAAAAATGATTATAAAACATTTTGACGCCTAATTCTATTGTTTAAAAGTTTATTAAAATGCTCTAAAATGGAATACCTTTTATAATACTTGTAGAAAGTTTTCAGAAGTTATTTGCATTTTTATTCGTTTTATTTTTATTTGGAAAATGAAAAAAAAAATTTTTTTTCGCTTATTAATTAATTAAATATTGCATCGGTTTTACCATATTATCTGTCTGTTGAATTTTGTTGAAATATTCAATAATTTCATTAACATGAAGTAATCAAATTGAAGAAAGTGTTAATTTATCGGAATTGTTTAAGAAACTTTATTTGATAAATTCTATAAAATTTAATTGAAGAAATTATTTTGAAGTAGTTATACCACCACCGTTAACACCTCGACATATTTTTTTTGTTCTTTTATATATTTATTGTTTAATTTATGTTAAGTGAAGTAAAGTAAAACTAATGGTAAGTAAAGTTAAACTACGATAATTTAAGATGTACCTGACTTTTCATTGGATCTGTATTAAGTTGACACATGTAACCACCGCGATCTTCTTCAGTGACAGATTTAATATGAAGATTCCAGGTATTCAGATCTGAATGAGTGACACTAACACGTGGATTATGTGTTATGACATGCTCATGAATTGCCTGAATGGCTTTTGTATCTGCTTTCACCCATCCCACCTAAGAAAAGAAAAGAAAAGAAAAGAAAAAAATTGAAATTAATTCAAGTGTTTATTGCATTTATGTATGTTTTGTATGCACAGTTTTATGCTGTAAAGTTTTAAATAGTTTTTTTTTTTTTTTTTTTTTTTTTTAATTTTTTTTTTTATTGTAAGTGAATGAAAGACTGAAATGATGATAATTACTTTTCTTGTTCTCGTTGTTTTTTATTTATATAAAATGAATGAAAACTTTTATAATTGCTTTTACAATAATTTTAATAAAAAAAAAATAAATAAATAAAAATTGGGATATTTCCAGCTATTATTTATTTTTCTCTACCTCTGCAAAAGTGTTTTTCGCTTTCATCCTACATTTCTATTAAATATTATTGTTTGGACGACGTTAAAAGACGTAGAGCTGAGTGAAAAAGTAAAGAAAAACAATTCTTATCAGTTGTATAAAGACCGCCAATGTTGACTCAATGACAGACTGTCAAAGTTAAGCACATTAATCGAGTCGATGGAAAAATTGAAGCGTAAAAAATGTATCAATGAGTTTTGGGGGGTAGAACATCAAATACATGAACAAACACTGATAAAAATGAAATTGACAAAAAAAAAAAAATAATAATAGTAAAAAAATATTGATAAGAGAGTATTGGTCAAGGGTTCTGTTGAATTCTTTTGTTAATAACTTTTATTTATTTTTTTTGCTACTCACCCTATACCCTCCCAAATGTCGTACATGACACGTAAATATTGCATCACGGCCAACAGCAATCGATGTATTAATAATAGGTTCAGCGAATTCCGGTTGAAAAGCTGCTGCAGCTATGTAAATACAAAAAAAAAAGGATAGAAACAAAAAAATTAATTATTTAGTTTGGTAAAAATATGTTTTTGGTTTGGGTGTAAAAACTTATTCCAAACAACAATAATAATAGGAATTCTTTTTTTTTTTTCAAATTAAAATATTATTCAGATTAATAAAGTTGTGTGTATCATCTTTAGCAGATTATGCTTTTCTGTGTAATCCTGTTATTATTTTACATCCGCTTAATGTTGCTCATTTGCTTGTTGGTTTATGTTTTAGAATTGTTTATTTAAACAGATGGTTATATAAATTAAGGCAAAAATAACAATGAATTTATAGAAATTTAAGTTTAGCATACAAAAAAAAAAGCTCTATTGTTGTGTTTCGTAAAAAAAAAAAAAAATAAAGAAAAAAAAATCATTTCAATCGCCTCTTGTTTAGACAAGTTGAGTTAAAGAAAAGATTAACTCTTATCTTTAAATGATCAACAACATAAAATCTATTATATTCAGTTGAAATAAGTTATATTTAAACTAGAGAAAACATAGTAAACCAACCACTAATAAAGTAATTTTGGATTTTAATAATGTAATCACTGTTAACAAACAATTGCGTCACAATATTGTTATGAATAAATTATAATTATAGAAACGAATTGAATAGAAGAAATACCATTGAAAAGTGTTTTTTTTTTTTAATTTTATTTTTTAATTTGTACAAAATTGCTGTAAATATATGATAAAAGGTTTCCGAACCCCTGACTATAATCTTTAAAATATTATTGTTCAAGAAAAATCAGAAAACACAAGGCAACGAATGTTTCATTAATAATTTGACAAGTATTAGTCTTTTATCAGAGAGAAATTTTCTATTTGTTTCTATTGTTGGTTTATTACAGAAATGAATGTGACCATATCTTGTGGGATTTGGTAGTGGAAAGAAAGTTTTGTTAGTTTATTGTTAAATGTAACACAACATAAATTATCTTCTTTGCTTTTCTTATTAGATTTATTAAAAATTATGTTAAAATAGTTATGATGATTTATACATTTTAATACGCTAATATAGTTAATAATTGTGATATTTTGTATGGAAGATTAATGCTGTTATCTTATTTAGAACTTTTATATATAGAATAATTATTTAAATTAGTTCAAAAGTCTTTCAGAAAGTGTTTAATAAAAATATTTTAAATAAAATCAGAAAATTAGAATTGGCGTTATTGAAAAGAAATACTGCATCACTAAAAATAGAACCATTTAAAGGTATTGCATCAGAAGTTTCTGAAAGATATTCTTTGCTTCTAAAGGATTTTTTCTTTTTTTGCTATTGAAATTCGATATTAATTTGTAAAACAAGCGGATAAAATGATTGAGATGTTTTTAGGCAGCCATGCCTTGTAATTATTGTTATTCGTGGAAGTTATTATTATGGTCGTGATTGATTGATTAATAATGCGTATTTTTATTTAATGACAGATAAGATATTATAAACATTTGACATGAATTCTGTGGAATTTTATTTGATAGAATTGAATTTGATATCCAAATTATGAGAATTTAAAGTGAATTTTCATTTATACTATGAGGAAATTTGACGTTTATAAGTATTTTTACAAGTTTAATGCTCAGTTCTGTTTATGAACAAGCATCGCTTTTTTCACCTAGTGAAAAGTTCAGAATTTCATCATATTTGTGTCCTAGGAAATAAAATCTTTCATTGACTAACACTTTCAAATACATTCCCCAACTAGAAATATTACAAGTAAATATTTTAATATAAAAAACATAAAAACCAAAAAATTAATATTTGATTGATAATTTGTTGATCATCCAATTATAGATACTTATATAATTGTCAAACTAAGAGAAATATTAGGCATGTGTACATGCTTTATTACTTTAAGTAGATACTGTCGTCCCATTAATAAAATAATGAATTTGAATAATTTTAGCATAGCTAAATCTAGATAATGAATACCACTTTAATGGAAACACATTAAAACTAGTCAGAAGTTATACTAAAATACTTTTATTTTAAAATGAAAATTGAAATTAAAAATAAAAAAATAAAAAACAAATTTCGATCGATTTGTATTTAATTGGAAATGGTTAGGCCATCAATTCTGTATCCTAATATCTCACTTACCCATTTCCCATTATCATAGAACATAGTTTTATAAATACATTTTATCCCTTTATCGTTTATATTTTCACTTACACCTGAGAACTAACTGAGTATTGATGAAATTTATCACTCGCTATAAAATTATTTTACCATATTGTAGCTTGAATGCTCTCGACAGTATTATTATTTATTTCACTTATTTGGTTAAGAGAGAATGGCTTTTATTTTAATTTACTTTGAAAAATTACAAATTATTAATATATAAGGACTGGTAATAGTTATTAAAATATTTGTTTGTACAGTGAATTCTCGTTATTATAAAACACTAAAGCTTCAATTCCTCAACTTTTAGTTTAAAATGCTTTTTTTTACATGTTTTATTCGTCAGTTTAACTAAACTGGTGAACAAAATTCTATTTGTTGTTATATAAAAACTATTTTACAATAATATTTCCAAATTAAACTTTAAAATCATACGTAACGTCTTATAAACCACCTAGAATTTCTAAGTAGCTTTTACCAATTTATTTTTTTTCAATTTAAAGAATGTACCGTGAAAATTATTCTTATGTAGTGTTTTAGTCGTGAGATTTAAAAAGTGTAACTACCAAGAGATCTACGATAAACAGATGATTCATTCCACAACATAAAAATTCTTAGATAAATCTATATAATTTTTAAAAAAGATCATATCTTCAAATCATATTAATATTAAATTGTAAATGTGTCTGCGAACCACTCAGTGCTTCAGTAGATAAATCATACTTTATGCGATAAAGAGTTAACTAAATATGTGAAACTAGGCTGAAAATAGTTTGGTATTTGCTATAAAAAGTTATCAAATTTATGCTTGGATTTCCGGACTCATGCCTAGACTGATTAATCGTTTGCCCATGGGTGTGTGTCGCTGACTTTTTAGCAAATGTCTATCGAAATTTGCGGAATTTTCAGTAATTATATCCGTAAAGTACGATTAATGGAGTTTTTATTTTACATTATCTGTTTAAAAAAAATTATTTTTTCTTGTTTTTTATTTTTTTCGCCTTTTTATTTGGTTAAATTTTTTTCTTGCAACCGTTAAGATGTAATGAATTTTTTCCTCTCGGTATTAACGAAATGCTTACGTAAGATAACTTTATTACATTTAAACGGCAGTCGTCACATTGTAGTAAAAGGTAGTAGTAATAATAATAATAATAATAATAATAATAATAATAATAATAATAATAATAAAAAGAAAAAAATATAAAACATAAAATGTAAGATTGAAATAAATCTTTGGAAATGTTTTTTCTTTTTTGTTTTATAATTCCTACAAAAAAGGGAAAAATAAAGAGAAATTTAATAACATGTTTTTTTTAAGTCAGTTAAATGAATAGAAAACTTTAGGTAAAAGACGATTATGTATGCTTAATTAAAAACTATTATTTAATTTAGTTATAAGAGTAAATTAATTTGAATAACGAGTAGACGGTAAAAATATGTTGAAAGCAATCAACAAATGTTGAGAAAAATTTAGTAAAAAGGAATTTTCTATTTTTTGTTTGTTTTTTCTAAAAGAATTCAGAGGTAGCGAAAAAATGTGTCATTATGTTAGGGAGATAGAGAGTTATTTGAACATTTTTATTTTTATATAGCATGATGTGAGCTTTTAAATTAAGACATAACCGTGTAGCATAAAATTTCGCTAATGAATTTAAAGTAGGGAGGTCTTAATTCATGAAAAAAAATTTCTATTTATTTAAATTTTAAAATCAATCAATAGAATAGTGGACCGTAATTCTGTCTTACCACAAAAATATGCTATGATGTAATTGTATCGAATATAGTTATTTGTGACATTGACATGTTTAGTGACTTATTTTGGTTAGGGTTAGTAATGGTAAATAATCTACATTATGGGTTGTGGGTTATTTTTCTGTATCATGTTTGGTTTTGACTCAATTTTTTTTTCGTTAACATTACTAAGCTCTGTTAATTAACTACTATGTAAATTTAAGTTTTTTTTTTTTTTTTTGTTGACTAAAATTACATTTCTTTTAGTAATCCCTTTTTGTTTCGTTGTTTTTTTTTTTTTTTTGCTTTTGGCAACACAAGACAATACGTGTAATAATAATAATAATAATATTGAAAATCCGGGTTGTAAATTTTATATAGCAACAAATAAACAAACCCCCCTATTGTTTTTTTTTTTTTTTTTTTTTTTTTTGTTGAAGATTGTAAGGGTGATATTTTACTGTTAAGCAACAATAACCACCCTTCTAACCAATAACACCAAAACGAATAACAGCACCATTCAATTTTGTCATTTGTTACTTTGTTCGTCGTTGTCTGTCTTTTCAATAAAGTCAAGCCAGGCAACATAATAAAAGTAAAACCAAATCCATGCCATACATTGAGTTTATTTTTATTTTTTTATTTTTTTTTATATATATGTACTCTTGTACGGCGCATTTACTACCGGAGCATCATAAACAAAGTGACATCGTTCATGTGACAATGTAAAACCGTGTACAGAAGGTTATTTTTGTGTGTTTATTTTTTCTTCTGTAACTTTGTGGGCGATGTCCGCGTGTTTATGGTTAACCACAAAAACAAAAAAATAAATAAATAAAGAAAGAAAAAACAGGATTAAAAGTATTTATAAAAAGTAAAAAAAAAAAGTAAAAAAAACAAAATTTATTAGTATGTAAATAATATTTTAGCAGGTTTGTTGTCACTAGGGGATTGAACTTTCTTAAGACGTTACTCTTATTATACTTTTTGCTATTAAGCTTTTCATTTGTGTTTTATATCTCACATGTGTTTCTTAATTGAATAAAAAAAAAAAAAAAAAAACAAGCAAAAGGAATTTTTTTTTTTTGTTGTTTTATTTATTTTCTAATGAAATTTATTGAGAGAAACGAAAATGTGTGACGTCGTGAAGCATCCGACGTAAATATTTTAACTTGTGAAATATGGGTGACAAGTTTATATGATTGATTAACATTATAATTTAAGGAAAAATCTTTATTTTAAAGTTCAACAAAAAAAATAAATAAATAAACTTTAAGAAAAAGTCGTAACATTGATATAATTATGCAAATGAAATGTTGAATAATAAAATTTTTACGCATCTTACGGCATTTAATGCTGTAAAATATACATTGGTATATGGTGGTATTTTTGCAATAAAATTAAAAACATTAAAAACAAGATTAAGCTATAAATTCGTAAAAATCAAATAAAAGGGATATTATTTATTATATATTGGTTAGTAATAGCGAATTATGTAGGTAATAATATTATAAATTCTTTCGTCTTTAGAAGAGTAAAGAAGTTTTAATAATTTTTGTGTTATTATTGTGATAGTAAATGCAGATGATTAGTTTGTATCACCTTTAATAAATTGTATACAATCCATAGGTACAAGCAGTGTCTATCTCTTTGACTAAACCGGATCACATTAAATAAACATTTTTATTATAAAAAGAAAAAATAAATCTAGCGGGATAATTCACTTTGTTTTTAGAAGATATTGCTGCAATTCTGAATGAATTTTCATAAGTACTCTTGAGAAAACTTTCATTTTATTATGTAAATTTTAAATATAAATACGATGCATCGCTACTTGCATTAATGAAGAAGGATAAGAATTTGTAACGTCTGTTTTTTCTGATACTGATAATATCCGTCATACAAAAACATGAAACGGACGTTGTGTGATTTAATTTTATTTGAAAATCATGGTGAACGTTTAAGAAGTTTTTATTCGGATTAAATTTTTAAAAGCACCGTGCGTTGGACCTGCCTAGTCTGCCATGTCCGATTTATTTACAAGAAACTATTAATGTTGACTAAGCAATGAATGAAGAAAAAACTGACAACACACATTATCTATTCTGATTTAATAATTGTAGAAAATATCCCAACTAATCCATTAAATAGTAAAAAATAAAATCTCAGACAACGTTTTTAATCGCAATTTTTTTTTTTTTTTTGACATAATTTAATAAATGCTATCTAAAGCAGAAAAGCTGAAACATTTTTTTTCTTCTACATTAATTAACATTTCTTTCAAACAAATGATTTTTTTTTAACAGATTAAGAGCGCAAATTAGTATTTAAAGACAAATAAAAAGAAAAAAAACACAAAAAGAAACAATTTTTAATATTTCACAATAACAAGATAATTTATTTATTTAAGAAAAGCAAAAAAAAAAAAAAAAAAAAAAAAAATAGAATTATTCATCTCACGATGAAATGAATAAATAAAAAGGAAGCATCGAATTGAGATAAACAGAAAAACTACGATGACATTTATTGCAATGTTTTCCTTTTAATTTTCCTTCTTTATTATTTTTCCTTTTTTTTTTTTTAAATTCAAGTTGAAAATAATATAACTTTTACAAGTAATCCGAGTGTTACTTAACCATAAGAGGATGATGAGAGAAATAAAAAAATGTTAAGAAGAAAATCAGTGAAACTAAAAGAATAAAAAAAATTCAACGATGATAAGTTAAGAGAAATTTTTAACTACAAGAGCGAACAAAAAAATAGAACTATGATTATAAATGGGTTTTTATTATAACAATTATTATTTTCTACAGTAGATACTCAAAAATGTAAATCTATTGGCTAAAATAGAACGAAATATTTTGTGGCTTATAAATATTTTTTAGAGTTTGCCTATGGAAATAATTTTACGGAATTGATTTCCGGAGTATCTATGGAGTTTATTTAAGGAATTAGTTAAAGAAATTAGACAACATAGATGGATTACAAAATTAAGTTAAATTAAATTGGCCATCTTATGAATTTGAGGTACTATTTATCGGAATTTGTAAAGAGAATTAATTTGGAAAAATAATCTACTCTATGGAGTAAATTTATGGAAATAATTAACGAAATTTAATATCGGAATCAAATTGAAAAGTTAGTTAACGAAGATGGAATTAATTTGAAAGAGTTATTCGAAGTTTCGAGATTAGCTAAGAAAATTAATTTCCGGATTAAGTTTAAGGAGTTTATTAACGAAAGGAAAGTCGAACAGTTTGTAGTTATGAATTAGATTACCATTGTTACCGCAATGAATTTTAAGGAACTAGTCACCAAAGTTAGTTTATTCCTAACGGTTTTATAATTTAATAGAATAGAAAATCCCATACATTCACTTATATGTCGGAATCAAATCAAATGTTGTTAAATTGTGAAAAAATAAAATAAATTAATTAAAGTAAAACTTTGGAGACAATTGTCGCTATGATTTAACATTTACAAAAAAATTCCGAATGAACATGGAAAATTCTATGAAAAGTTCTCTCTTTTTTGTAACAAGAAATAATAAAATACAATTCGAGAGTTTTTTTTTTTTTTTTTAATTTAATCTAATTAAATATGACAGCGAATAAAAATGAAATAATATTTGAACGGAAATTTATACTTTTTTTTTTTTTTTTTAACTTGTTTTAATTTTAAACATTTGACTGTATTATTCCGTTCTTGTCGTTTAAATATTACTTATCAGTGAATATGAATTTAGGAGGACGACTGTCATTCCATTAGTCTTTGTATTTGGATAAAATTTATATTAGTTTTACTATAATTTTATGATTTTTATGCAAAAACAAAGAAAAAATTAAAATGGAAGGAGTTTTTCGGAATTTTCCTTTTGACATTATCATTTTTTATTGGCTTAATATTATAATTTTCGTTTTTTAGTTTTTAGTTTTCAGGTCTTAAATAATTTTTTTGCTTCAAATTTTTGTAGGACTCAGTTATTATTTTATTTAGTGTGAATTATTGATATTTAGAGTTATAATGGGTAATATTTTGGTTCGGCTTGTTTTTTGTAATTAATTATTTATTCATAGACTTTTAGACTATTAATTTCAGAACACAACAGGGCGTTACAAATTGTTTGCTTTTTTTCTTCTCTTTATTTCAAGTTAGTTTTACTTGAATTAAATTAAATGAATTGGTACAAACTATTGAATTTATGAGAAAATTAGATAATCCTTGTTTTTTATACGGTTTTTGTTTGCGTAAGTGGTGGCACCATATTATCACATTTATGTTGAAATCATTGTTTAAATTAAATTTTAGTGTATATATTATAAAATGAAAAACTTTATTAAAGTTTAACTGATTTCTGGACTTAATAAAAGGCTACGCCTAATGTTTTATAGGTGATCATTTGAACGATTCCCGAAAAACTGAAGTTAATCTTTTTGCCTCCCATGAAATCGGACTTTAAATAACTTTGAATTGTATTTTGTAAATTTTAATGTCAAACCGACCAAAGATTAAACATTCTTGTCATTTAAAGTATTTTATATCATTCAGGATCAATTTTTGGTATGCAACCAAATTGTAATTCAAAATAATTTACCCTCTGGACATAGATCATGTCATAATATGTGTAAAAAATGTATTTACCCATTTTAATTTAAAAGTAATAATCTTCTATAAATCTTTATGCAATTAAATTAATTTTAAATGAAAAACCTCCAGTATAAGTATGTCATATGTGAAAATATAAATTATTTATTTTATGACTTAACATGACTTAATTTAAATATCATTAACATAATATTGTTTATTCAACCAACAAATATTGTATTTAATTAACACAACAGACGTTAAATATTTTCGTAACACGATGAGAGGAAAATTTTTCAATTTGCTTACTTTAATGAATACTTAAAAGGAATAAATAAATGTTATCATTTAGCAAAAAGAGTAAAATATCCTTTTCTCAGTATTAAAGAGAAAATAATAACAATACGGGGGGACAAAAAAAAAACGTAGAAGGAAAACCTAAAATAATGAAACTATTTTTCTATATTATTATTGCGAAAACATTTTTATCTTGTCTGTATATCAGACGTATCGAACCTGAAAATTATTTCCACTATATTATTATATTTAATGTATCATCATCAAGTTATTAATTGTTATATAAGTGGCCAGATCGGTAATTTAATTAATAAATTTAATTTATGTTGGAATAATGAAAATAGTGGAAACACTTAACTATTATAGACAGATTTGAATATTATTTTGTTAGATTAAAACATATTTCATGGATCAATAATTAAAATAAAATAATTTTTTGCTATGCAAACTAAATAATAAACAATTTATTTATAATATTTTTAATACTTAGATAGTATTACTGAATAATTTAATTAATTTATTTTTGCAATAATTAAGATAAAATTTTGAAATTTTGAAAGGACTGTGTTGATGGTATAATTATCCATTTATAATTTAGTATTCTATTCAATTAATTTGAAAGGCATAATACAGACTAGTTTACTACAAACTCTAGCATGCAATATATAGGATTTTTTGTTGATAATTAAACTCTTCGCAAAGAAATATTTTCAAAAATTCGTAAATAATCGTTAGTGTGATTTAGTTTGGTTTATAAGTCTATACTATATATTAGGATTATAAAATAAACTCTGGACATTGAAAACAGGAACAAAATTTGATACCAACATGGCCCTCAAACTTATCAAAGAATGCCCAATTTTTTCTACTATAACTAAAGTTCTTTAAGCTAATCTTTAAAAAAGATAATTTCAATATAATTAATCCATCTATTTAAAATATTTAATAATTTGTAGTAAAAATCTTTTAAAAGCAAAAACGATTTTTTTTTTCTACTTGTGGGCATTGAAACTGATACCACCACCCTCCTGTCGTCGTAATGAATGTGAAAACTACATTTAAAGAGATATATCCGCTAGAAATATTGATTAAGAAATTTAAAGCAAAAAAAAAAAAAAAAAGGTTCTATGTGACTGCATAGAAGTTAAATAGAAGGGGAAAAAAAAACCGAAAAGAAAAGTGAATTCAGAAAATAATGTAATTGAGTTTAAGGATCTATTACTAGCTGTTCGTTTAATTAAGTTCTTCTTACTTTAAATTCGACATTCAACAAATGAAATAAGGAAGTTGAGAAATTTTAACAGATAGAATTTTTAATTAATATATATATTTTTTAAAAACGGGCGGAAGAAGGGTTTTGTTAGATAGCATTTATAAGAAATATGTTTTTGTTTTTTTTTTTACTTATTTATCTTTCTTTCGTTGCTTGGAAAAACAATTAACACATTTAAAATAGATATTGAGTTAATTAATTTATTTATCATTATAGTAAATTACGTGTAGTTTGCAACTTTAAGGAATTTCATCTCTCATTTCCACTTTTTTTTCTTTTAATTAAACGAAGTTACATAATGTTTTACATGAAAGTAGCATCAAAATAAAAGCAGAGAAAAATGGATAAAGGCCAAAATTTATGTATGATAAACTAAAATATATTTTTTTTCGTCTTAATAAAGAAATTTTTAAAACTAACCCAAATATGATCTTAAAAACAAGAATAAAATAAAATTTTAATAGGAGCATGTAGTGTAAGGGAGATAGGAAAAAAAGAAAAACTTTAGCAAAACTTTAATACGTGAAAACAAAACATTTTTTATTTTTTTTTATTGAAAATTATTTGCATGGTACGTGTACACAGTAACAAGTTGGTTCAGTTAGTCTTTAATGATACTTAATTGTAAATTATTATAAAGAGCAGCACCATGGTATAGTACGGTTAAGTAGAGTAAAGAACATTTGAGAGTATTAAGTAAAGAAAATAGTTTTATAATTTTTAGAATTTAATCTGTTTTAACTCTAAAACAAGTAAAAAAAAAAAAAGCAGAAATTTATCGAGCTTTGACAAACATTTTTTTAAAAGTATTTTCTGTTTTATAAATATTATTATTATTTTTTTTTTTGATGATTTCATAATCAGAAATATAAACATAAAAAAATATTTTTTTTATTTTTCCTTATCAATTTTTTTTTTATCTAAACAAATCTTTTGTTAAACTTTCCTATCAACCATCGCCAAATGCTGATGATAAATGTTTTATTTTTCATTTATGTCTCAGCATTAATCAAATAAAAACGAATTTAATCGAATTAAATATTTAGAAAAAACAATATTAAATGGATTATAATTTCAATTGTGACTGCGAAAAGGTTTTTCGTATTTTTTTTTATAATTATTTCTTCACCAACAACATTGACAATCGAACAAAACAAAAAAAAAAAAGAAGAAAAATTGAAAATTTCATGTGTGCTGTTTCGTTTCTATTTTGACATTTAATGTCTGCAAACATTTAATTTTCGCTGTATTTTATCGGAAATAAATGATTATTTATTTTTTATTTTTAAATTAATTTTTTTTTTTTTTTTTTAATTTAAATAACGTATGTATATGTGCTTTTGCTGTTGTTATTTTAACTGGCTTATTTATGCTTTAACTTACATTTGACTAAATAAATTAAAATTAAAATCGTTGACAGATATTTTATTGGAAACATTTTTAAATAATTAATTAATTTCTTTTTTTTTTTTTTGTTTCGTTATTAATCAAAATCGTCGGCGTGTTTTGCTAAATAATTTATTTTTCACAATTTGCACGGGGTTTTTTTTTTTTTTTTTTTAAACTATTTTCACCAAACCTCTTTACACTAATTTTTTATTTTCTCACTCTGTTCACTCTATTCAGTTATTTTATGTTAATTTTATACAAAACAATTATTTAATTAATAAATAAAAAATCGTACACACACTTTATATAATTTGCTAACTGATTTGTTTAAATAGAAAACTTAAGTAAAATATTTTTTATTTAACGGACAATAAAATGGCGTAATTTCTATAATTGTTTTGTTTTTTAATAATTAATTCACTTTTACTCTATAAAAATACCCATTGATAATTTAAAAAAAAAAAATTTATGAATTAAACAAAGAAATAATTAATAAATGTTCGCCGATAATAATAAATAATAATAAAATGGGAAACAACAATAAACATCACACTAAAAAACTTAACAATAAAATAAAATAACAAAAATACGTCCTCTCATTATGGTGAATAAAATCAAACTAAAAATATAAAATTTTTGCACTTCTTTCACAGTGTGATGGAAAACAATTTTCCACACATAAAATGAAAAACACAGCAACAAAAACGAAAAAAAAAACAAAAAAACAAATGTTTAAACGTGAAGAATATTATAACATTACTGTGTAGAGGAAGGAATATAAGAAGACAACGGATTTTAAAGAAACGGATGCTGTACTGCTGCTGCTGCTGTTGATGCTTGTAAATACTGTATAAGCAACAATCGTTATAACTGCAGGATGGTAACGCAAACAAAAGCTTAACAGGCAGTCTGCCGTTTTTCATTATATATTTGTATTAGTGTAACATTATTTCCATTTGGTACATCCGAACAAAGCACAGTATTAACAATGAGTTCATTTAATAACAAAACAAATAACGCAGCGTTATTAACGCGTTTTAAGTATGGAGTAAATTATAGCAAAGAAATAAAATGGAAAATGCATTTTCCCCTTTAAAGTTAAATTTTTTTTAATGCTTATGCTGCTGTTAAATCATTTTTTTTTTATTTTTTCGGTTTTGTTTTTGAATATTCTTTATGCTTTGGATTTGCGCAGCACAATTTTATATATATATTTTTATTTATTTTTTTCATTTAATAATAATAATAAAAACATCTGTAGCTGTTAAAAAATGTTTATGAAATTTGTTCTCTTCAGTGTTTAATGTACTTTAGGATAAAAAACTATTCGTTACATATTACGTCCACTATCAGTTTTCCCTTTTTTTTTTGTCTTTTGCTTTTGCATGTTATTATTTTTACATAATTCTTTAACGTATATTAAAACAATATCGTATTGTTCATGTTAACTTTAGTTAATTTTGCCTGCAGTTAGTTTTGGCATAGAAACGGATTTTACATTAAATTGAAAATAAAAAAAAAAAAAAAATGTCGTGAATATAAAATATCACTGTGTTACAAATAAATATATTTGTAAAATAATTAATTAATTAATTTAAATAACTAATTCAATTATTTACATATATATATATATATATATAAATTTTTTTTTGTTAATTAATAATAAATTTAAGTAAACTTGTTACAGGAAATTATATAACAAAAAAAAAAAAAAAAAAAAAAAACAGAATTTTATTATTTTTAATGACTAGTAAAAGTATCCTTTATTTTATTTTTTTTTTCACTCTTCTCTCATTTACAAAGCGAAACAAAAAGTTAAATAACTATTAAAACTTTTATTAATAGCAGAAACAAACCAATTTTCATTTTTTTTTTAGTTATGATGAATTAAATTGTTGGTAAAAAATTGAAGGTATGTTTGCAATTTAATTATTTTCTTAGGTATTATGTTTTTTTTTTTTTGGTTATTTGCATATTTTTACGAAGTTCAGTGAACGTATTTGCGGTTTTGTAATATTGGTTATGGAATTGTAATTTTATGTAGATTTGTATGGAGAAATATATTTAGTACTTTGCGTTTTATTTTGCGAATTACCTGATTTCAGGGATTATCATGATTAACAAAATTCGTACAATTAAAACTTCTTAACATTATTTTATTCTATTAAAGACGAGAGGTTAATTAATATCTACTTAAACATGGTTATAGAGTTTTTTGATTCACAAGATAAGAGATACCGTTTATTATCAATTTCAGGAATACCTGATATCACCCGTGCTAGTAAAAAGTTAAATAATTTACATCTTGTAAGATGATGCCGAATAAATGCCGGTCTGATTATGAAAGTGATCATGCTTTACAGTAGAAACTAGAATAGAGCTTAAATTAATCGTGGAAGTAGTGATATGGTGACTTTAAATAGTAAGTAATAAAATAAATAAAAATTGAAGAAAATTTTATTATGTAATTCGCAGCAAATAACACACAGTTAAGTCACTAAAGGCGAATATTCTTATTATTCATAGAATACACAGTAAATCATATACGAAAGCCAAAATATCATTATTTTTTTTAGTCGCTTAAAGATAACGAACCTCGAACGATACGATGCAAATATTTTGATTATAAAATCATAAACCCATAAAAAAAACTTATTTATTTACTTTTAAATAAGTCATTAAAACTTAATTATTAGTTTAATTGAGGAAATTTATGTTATTTTTATATTTATCATAAAAAAAAATGAAAAAAAAAATTGTTTTACAAGAAGTTTAAATGTGGATTATTTTGCAATTTTTGCTTTAAGTGCACTCAAACAGCAACATTTAAATAAGAAAGATTCCTTAATAAAAAGCTCCATTACTTTATTAAGAAATATTCAAAATCACATCTGAAATCATTGGCAAAAAAAAAAAATAAAAAAAAAAAACTCAAACTTTTGTTGCATCCAGCTTATAATAATAAATAAAAAAAAAATATATATCAGCGTGATTAAAATTGCTCATGTAGTTATCAATATTTTTTTTTTCTTTCTTCTTTATCGTCATAAAAACTGCTTAGGGCACAAAAATAAATTATAAAAGCGTCGTTTTGCATAAGCTTCTGTAGTTTCTTTTTTTTTTCTTTAAGTTTCTTCTTTTATTATTATCAGCAAAAAATATTAACAAACAGCCAAAGTTAAAGTTTTCGATAAATAATATTAATTTTTTTTTTTTATTCTGAGAGAGGAAATGTAAATAATTTTTGTATATTTTTGTGCATCTTGGCCGCTATATGAATAATATTTTTTTATTCAATAATTTTACCATTAAAAAGTAATTTTTAAGATAGTTTTATTTTCAAAATTAATTATATATATTTATGTTGTTATAAAAGTCGGAGGAAGATTATTTATTATTTGTACATTTACGCAGGAAGCTAGACGATTTAATATATTTATTTATTTGTTTTATCTATTTGCTTCGTTGATTATTTAAAAAAAAAATAAAATAAAAATTAAACGAATTAAACAGTATGCAAGTTGAAGAAATTTATCTCAAAAATTACTAAATTATTAAAGTAGGAAATAAGTTTAATGAAGCTTTATAATAGTTTTTTTTTTTTTTAATTTTTATATTAAGTTACTTTAGTTGCGTAGATAATGATTGGAAACGTATGGCTTAATTTTGTTATTAATTAATTTAATTAAATGCTTTAAATCAATTACGTTGCGTGAGTAAATTAGTGGGTTTGCAATTAATAAAAATATTAAAAGCTTCATATAAACAACCGAAAATATTATTTAAAATGCATTAAAAGCTTTATAAAGTGTTTAAAGTGAATTGGATTGCATTTTGATATTTTATTAATTTTAACGAAATGTTCTAATTAACGAATTCCTAATTTTAGAGGTTTTAGATTGAAAATGTTTATGTTTTTTTTCTTTCTTAAATTAATTAATTAAGATGCATCGTTACGGTATGTACACTCAAAAAGTACCAGCAATAGTTCTACAATTTTGTTCATTGATTAATATTGAATATTTATTACGGAAATTACATAACGGAATTTAATTGTATAGTAAATTAATAAAAGATTATTGAAATGGATTCTAAGAAGCATTAAGAACTTTTTAATTATTTAATTCTTTTAATAATATTTTTAATTGATTTTATAAAACACTCTAATTGAGATAATTAATAATTAAAATGTAAGGAAGATGCTTGTACCCATTATAAAGAATTGTAAAAAGAGTAATTAGTGCAGTAATAAATGGAATTTTTTATTTTTAAATTTATAAACCGGTGATTGACATTTAAGAAATACGAACTTGAAAAAAAAAAAGGGAAATTAGAGAAATTTTTTTTCGTTTTATTTGAATAAAGCTTTCTGTACTTTCTCTAAAAGGATTATTAACAGTTATCGATGCATTCATTTAGTGTTGTAAATTTATTGTAAAAATTAATGCAGATTATACTATTGGGATTGGAACACTGTTTGTTCTATTATAAGTACTGTCAGCTCAATTAAATTTATGCTAAATAATTTCGAATAAACTAGGAAAAATGTTCAAGTTTTGTTGATTGTTAATTCTAAAATTATGGTTTCGTTACTGCTGTCGTAATTCAATGTGTTTTATAAAACGATTATCCCTTAAAATTGCGAAAATAATTTTGCACTCTGGTATACTCGCATAAAACAATTATGATTGTGATTTAGGACTTAGGGGTTTTCTATTGAAGGTATTTTCTGTCCAAGAATTCCTAATAAAAAGGGTTAAGATAGGTTAGAAATTTTCTGCCCAGGAATACCTCACAAAGCTTCAAAAAAGTGTATCATTAACAAAATTAACGTAAATTCTCCAATCCAGCTTGAAGAAGTCTGGTTAGTCAGTATATGTATCCAGTGTATAAAATACAGTATCCGTTTATCAAAAAAAAAAAAAAATTAAAAAATTAAAAATTTATTTATTATTTAGAGAGAAATTAAATTTTTTTATATAAATTAGTAGAAAATCTAAACCTTTAATATGATTAAGCATTAATTTTTGAACAATAACACAAAATACGTAACGTCATGCCATACAAACATGAATTATGCATTAAAAGGAGTTTTCCAGAAAAACAAAAAAAAAAAAAAATTGTTTGCTATTATTTTTCAAATAATTAATTAAAGTTTTTGTTTTTATTAACCGCATAGCAATTTTTTTTGTCTTTTAAATTACTTTATAACGACTAATTGACGATTGAATAAAATCTATTTAGCCATTTAGCATTTCCTCTTGTTGATATGATAAAAACATCCATAAATCATCAATAATTTATTTATAATGCCAATATATACGTTTTGTTTATGCTGTTCATCTATTCATTGTTGTTCTCATTGATAAAAACGATGATAATACCTGACACATATACATATATCTATAGAGTAAATATAATAATTCAATCACTTATCGAATTTGGTTTAAAAATCATTTTTGTTATTATTATCTATAATTATTATAGACAAAACATAAATCTTTTCATATATTTATTAAAAATGGTTAAACTTCTAAATTCTAGTTTTCAAGTTTTTAAGAGAAATTTAAATTTATAGCAAATCAAGGATTTACGAACCTACAATGTAATAAAATGACGAAATCTGGTAAAAAATCTCATGGACAAACTACGTGTTTAAAAAATAATTTAGGTTGTTTAGTGAGAAATGCCTTAAATAAGCACATTTGAACTTTGAGTACTTTGCGATATTTTTTATAGAAATGACTACATGCGTCACAAGTTTTACGTTCACTCGATTTAATGACAGTTATTCTATTATATTTGCGAAATCCATTGTTTCCAGATTTCAATTAAATTCTAGCAGATAAATTCTTCGAGAATTGTAACCATTCATTACCCATTACAATATGTTAATTAAAAATAAAAGAAATAAATAAAATTTGTTAGTTGTTGGTTACACGACCAATAATATATTAATATTTATAATAATTAAAAAAAAAATCCTATATCACATCTACACACTCAAACAGCCAGAACACCCTAACGAAATTTTATTTTAAATGAACTAGAATCCTAGGATCAATATTTTATCCATTTTTTTTTTTTTTAATTTTACAATTAATAAGTGGTCGTTAATGAAGCGGTAACCACTTCAAATTATTATGATCTTGATTGTGTTAAATGATTTAAAATCATTTGAAAAATATTAAATTATTTTATAGATATGACCAATGTAGAGTAAACGTATAGTAAAAATCCTAAACAATTTAAAACAAAGTTTTCACTATCATCATAACTGACCTATTATTTCCCCCTATTCCGTATCTTTAGAGAATACAAGAGAAAACAAAAAAAAAGCAAAAGCAAAAATTAAACGATAACGATTATTATAATATCATAATACAAATTAAATAATACTTATAATTGACCTTAAAGTGTTTGTGGGATTTAAGCTTAAGGTTAAACTTTGTCATATTTGATATTATTATTATTATTATTATATTTACCTTTTTTACTAGGTCGTCTACTTTTACCCTCTTCTTATGGGTAAAAAATATACAGTAGGTAATCACATGTAACTTCTTATATAAATATATCTTCAGTTATATTTATAATTCCAATTGTTATTACTATATATTCTCGCTTAAAGGGAATTGTCAACATGTATTTAATATGGTTTGTTTGGTTGCTCCTTTGAACATAACTATTTTGTTTTTCTTGATTAACTTCAATCTAACAACCTTTATCATTGTATTTATGTTGTTAAGTGTTTATCTTCTCATATATATATATATATATATATATAAATTTTCGATAAGTGTTAACGTACTATAAATAAATTATCCCATATTTTTTCATCTCATCTCTAGCATTACATTTTATTCAATTCAACAGCAGACACATATAAGCCAATATAATATGTAAGCTTGTAAGGTGAATAAAACAAACGATATAGAGAGTAGAATAGAAATTTTATTAAAACAACGAAGAAGTAGAAGAAGAATATAAAATGGTAAAGTTACCCTAATTCGGTTAGATTCTTCAGGTAATTTTGATGTGGCTGTTATGCTTAGTTTTTTTTTTTTTACCACGATAACATAGCATCACGTGTGTTACTGTGTCTTGTGTTATTCTTAAAGCCATATCAAATTTACACCATTATAGTAGCAAAGATTCTAAATCTTCTTATTTTTCTATTCAATGTAAATAGGTACGTTATATATTCGCATTCTTTATATTTCTATAACTTGTTATTGTTGGTGTTGCTGTGTGTGTTTTTTTTTTAAACATAATTTCACTAAACCATCATCCCCTCATATATGGAGTGGATAAACAAAAAAAAAAAAAACAAGCAAAAACATATAGGCAACAGCTGAACTAAACGGTCATGATTTATGTGCGATGTGAAATTTTATTTTCTTAACACAATCAGATTTTTGTGTTGTAAAGAAAAAGACAAAAAAAAAATAAATAAAAATCAGTAAACATGTTGGTATATTAGTATTAAACAGGCAGAAAAAAAACAAAAAAAAAATAATAGAAAAGTGTAGAAAATACTTATATATATAAAATTTTATTTATTTATTTTAAATAAAAACTGATGAGAAAAATGAATAAAATGAAAAGAAAAACAAATTGAAATCGTACCATAAAGAAAGAAGAAAAAAAAAAAAAAAAACGTTAACAAAAAATAAAAATAAGTTAAATGAATCAATGTTATATAACTTTTGGTATTAGTTAGTGGCAAGGGAAAAACAGGATAAAATAGTTGTAGGAAAAAATATACAAAAAAAAAAAAAAAAAAAAACCATCAACAAGAAATGAGAATTTTTTTTGTTTTTTGTGTTCAATGTAAATAAATTATTTGATTATAAATTGTCATATTTTTGTGTTGTGTATTGTCCATACATATATATATATATAAAAATGAATAATAATTCACAAAAGCACAAAAAGAAAATAGTAAAAATGTAAAATACCGAAAGGCGTTGACAATGATTTCCCAGGAGCTTTTACGGTTTAAATAAATAAAAGAAACAAAGAAAAAGTGTATTAAAATTTAATAGAAATGATTGAAATTTCTTTGAATTATTTAACTACTAAGTGAATAATGATTTTCCAGAATTTTTTTTATTTCTTCTAGTGATACTTGTGGTGATTTTTATTCCTTAATTCAAAAAAAAAAACAAAAATGAAAGATTTAGATCTTAGATAAAGATTTAGATGATTAGGATTACGATAAAAGGCTTAATTGGCATAAGGATGACCTACACAAGTTGTATATTAACAAAATTTAAATGTTTTGTATCTTTGCTTACGAGTAATTCCATTTATGAACTTTTAAGTAACATTATCCTTACCTTCGTTAATAATCCATTCGATGTTATAGATTCGTTTTGAATGAAATAAAATGTTCATAGTTGTATCGATTGTAATTGGGAATTTTATGACTGCGACTAATTAAGTTTCACATTGCAAATAATTCTGATGGTAACGATCTTGCCTCAGATATACAGCTGCCCCCCTTTAAACTATGTAGAAATTCAAAAGAATATATCCAGTGGTGTTATTTGAAGAATGTAATAAATGGTAAGAAATACCAAGAGTACAGAAACGAATTCAATTAAATTTTTAAAGATTCTACCAAACCGTTACGAATAATCCGGATAGTAGAAAACTTGATTTATAATCCGCAGTTGGGAAAAATAATTTATGTTTATTCTCAACCTGCGTAATTTGATTTTGATATAATATTTCGCTTTGGTATTTAAAGAAATGCATACTGGCTAGGAATTCATAAAGAGAAAATTTGATCAAAGTTACAAAGAAATAATATTGAAAAAAAAAAAAAATCTATAGATTCTGTATCCGTAACAACCAAATGTGGAAATATTTTGAATAATTTTTATGAAAGGCTTGTGAAAAGCTAATGAAGAGTGACAGTTCATTTGTAATTAAATTACTTTTTACGCTTTAAAACGAACTGAATAATCAAAATAATTTTTTATTTTCTTATCACATTTGAAACGAAACAAAGTCATAAATCGTTTGTAAACTAAAATTTTTCTAAGTCGCATTTTTATTACTTTTACGCGAGTTTTAATTAAGAGCCACCAACAAAAGTTTTTACTTTTTATACAATAATAACGAGACAACCTATCAAGTATATCCTGTTTTAAAGTCATGAATATGTTATATGAAAATTATTTTAATAATATAAAAGGAAATTTTGATAACTATAAAGTTTGTTGAATGTGAAAAATGTTAAATGCACAAATTAATCTGTAAACGTTCAGTCTCCGATAGATAATAATGATAATGATTTATGCACTTGATTATAGAATTTATTTTTGTTTAGCTGGAAAATTGATTGAATTTTCTTATTAAGTTGTTTATTGTTGCTATCGAGTCTAGTTTAGTTTTTTTTTTTATTAGTTAAATACGACGATATATTATTGTAATGGAAATAGTGTTTTTCCTGCTTTTATTTCATTATACCCATAAACATTACATTACAATCATCACACCATATTTCGAAGTTTCCACAAAACTATCATGATTCTACTTAACAACAACAAGACAAAGATGCCAATTTCTAGTCAACACATTTTAGTCCATCCTTTACATTACAATTATTCTATTTTTCTTCTTTTATTTCTTATTATTTGTGCTTTTGTTTATGTGAAAAGGGTCGCTTTAATGTTATATTAAGTTAGTTAAATGTATCAGTAAAATTAAATAATAGTAAATGCTTGTTTTAAATATGTAAGATATTAAATGAGAGAAATGTTGTTATGCTGGAATTTATTTGTTTTACGTTTTGTATTATTATAACATAAAAATAGAAACATAATTAAGTGTTACTATTTACTTGGAACTAGTTTATAAAAAACGCCTCATTAACATTAATACATTTTTAATGCTTTAATGATAAAACGATTTCCGGGTTTTTGTATCTAACCGTCCAAACTACTCATGTTAATAAGGTAACATTTTTTGAAGCGAAAGCCATATGACGAAATTAAATTGACCAAGCTAATTCAAAACTTGTATAACTAAAAGTGAATTACTGAAAGATGGTTAATGCAAAACGTCAAAGCATTGCGTGTTATATGATCTGTGAATTCCGTTTAAACATTTAAAGTTAAATATTATGAATTATGTTTATTCGATAGCCTGTTGCTCTATATATGAAACAAAATAAAAAAAAAAAATTAATTCATATAAGAAATCGTGATGGTCAATTTCCACAATAATTCCACCACAAAATCATTGTTAAAAAGAGATAAAAAACACTTAAATGATTGGGTACCGATCATTGATTGCGAGTGACTAGCTAGCTAAAGCGTGTTCCACTGAAATATCGCCTTTAAATAATTCTTTAAAATTTATTATGTATTAGAGACTCAAGAAAGGACTAACAATCAATGTTCAATCATTAAGAATAAAATATCTTGGCACGTTATTAGGAAATTAAGTGAGAAACTTCTTATCCACATATGTCACAGACGATGCCTTAAAACCTTAATTAAGTCTGTTCTCATACAGATAATGTAAACATGTATTAAGTCAAAAAACATTAAAAAAAAAAACAGAATTTTATAATACGGAAACAATAACATTGGCTAAACTAATAATTTGCATCTGATAAACACTCAAAATGTTGGGAATTTCTATTGTAATTTTCTTACTGAAAATCATTTTTCACTATTGTTCAACGGTTTATTACCACAGCCACACTCACATGTTATTAACTATAAAATATATCATAATGAACTTTAATGATTTTCATAAAAAGATGTAAAATTTACGTTTTATGCTAAAAATCTTTTTTTTTTTTTTCCAAAACAATAATCTGTGCATTGTCTTTCGGTTAATTGTATTAGTAAAAAAGTTGGAATATTGCTGATGCTTCTGGCTATAGCCGTCATATTATATTCCCATGTGAACGTGAATAATTTTATTTTCTATAAAAATTTACATGAACTTCAAGGAAGGTAATTGGTTTTTCAATTCTCTTTAACAAACTATAACAAGTGGGCTGGTGGCGGAATAACTTCGTATAACACAGAATACCAACCAAAACAACAACCTTTAATAATAAAACAAAAAAAAAAAAAAAATAAAATAAAGGAGAAGGAAAAACTTCGGATTACTTAATGGATATCGTGCTTTTGTTGGCGTTATAAATACATTTGTTGTTGGAACAGATGTTGAAAATCTTGTTCCTTTTGTTTACCAAGATTCTTCATTATACTAGAACTACTACTGCCTTCTATATTATTATTATTATTATTATTATTATTTGTTTTCTTTTTTTTTTTTTTTAATTTAATTATAACAACGAACTTTCTTTAACCACACAAAAATTAAAATTTATTTTATAAAGAAAAAAAAAAAAAGAAAGAAAAATGAAAACAATTTTCCCTTTTTGTTTTTTCTTACTTAACTTTTTGTTGTGGCGCTATGTACACATTTTCTATTTTTTATAATTTCATGTTGCTTGGAGTAACAAAACATAATTAAATGAATGAAAGTAAAATAGCTAAATGCAAAATTAAGAATAAAATATTCCCATATGAATAGATTGATCTTGAATAGGTTTTTTAGGAAAAGGAAGTTTGAGTACTTGAATAAGTTCTCCAGAGTCACTATCAACAGCATATTCAACCGCAGATATTAGGATCACCATAGGATTAAGCACTTGATATACTGTGTAAATATAATAACTGAAATTACATTAGTATTGACTTTGAAGTAATAGGCCCTAGACAAAGTTAAAAAAGTGTCTGCCTTTGAACGGGGTCCCACAAGGAATGTTTAAAAATTTGTACAGGCACAAGTACTTACCTTTGGGAATATTAAAAAAAAAATTAGTTACCTGTGAGTACCTACAAAAAGATATAACAATAAAAGCTCACTTACGAAAAGTGTTAGTAATTTTTTAAGTAAGGATTAATTTCAAATTTTGATAATCTTAAACAGAAACGTATACAAATTTCAGTTTTATCCACTGAACTACACTAAACTAAAAATCATTAATTTTTATTTTTTTCTTCGTTTTATTAATAATAAACATTTTGCATTGTATACCAATAATTATTATAAATTATTTAGCAAATCATTTTGCTATCAAACATTATATTACACCATGTAAACATATTATTAATAAAGTGATTAAATATTTTATAATTAGAAATATTACATAAAAAACAAATTGTATTCGATTAGAATAATAATAAAAAAACGCAATGTTTTATCAATGATTAAATAAAAGTAATAAGCTTTTTAATATTAAAGCACAAACAAATAGAAAAATAACAAATTTTTTTTTTTTTTTTTTAATAAAATAAATAACAAGCAAAGTGGTAGTGGTGGTAGACGACACCGAATTTTATGTTTTTTGTTGGTTATTTGTATTTAAAAAATAAAGAAAAAAAAAAATGTAGTTTCCAAAAAAAGCGCTTTACAACTGTTATTATCATTATTATTATTATTATTATTATTATTACTATCAATATTAATAAAAAATATATATATACATCTGCTGCATCATCAATGTATCTAACATAGTATTTGCATAAAAAAATAAAATAAAATTTGTTAACATGTAATGCTCATGTATGCTTAATGCTTTTTTTTTTTTTTACAACACACGTTTAATAATTTTTTATTTTCGTGTTTTTTTTTCTTCGTTTTTGTGGCATGTATGCATGTATATAAAACGCACTAAACGCGTTAAAATTATTTGTTATTTGTTAGTTAGTTGTTATTTGAAAACCATTTTTTATGCAATAAAATAAAACAAAATAATTTTATTCAACGAATACATTTTACGTCTGGAAAACGTCTGTTAGAAATATTACAAATATGTGTCTTGAATCGGTTAATTCAGTTTCAGGCGACACTTAACTTACGCACTTTTTAAATACAGACATGCTTACGGATATTTATCCTTGGAAAATTCGTTTATACGCTGCCAAAACTTGATCGGTAGAACACAGCCAAGCAGTAAAAATGTCACGCACACCAAAGTATAAAAATAATTTCGATCCACAACAAAATGAAAAGTATTGGCGACTATCGTTTTTCATTCCTGATTAAATATCCAAACCTTCAAAAGCATCATTTATGAATACCTAAAATCCAAACCCCTAAAGTAAAATGGTGGCTTAGGCTGTTCAGAGGTCATAAACCGTAAACATGTCAATATCAATATAAAAAATCAGCTGCACCAACAAAGTTCTACTTGTTTAGACTATTTTGAAAGGAAAAACGACATAGATCATAAAAATATTCGATGTTGCTGACTGAATGTACAAAAAATTAGTTTTACAAAACTTTTTAAAATCACAATTTTCCTGATTTATCGTTACTTAAGTTATGCTTAAATTGCTTAAACTTAAATCAAAAACGCGGATGTTTTAATAAAAATCTAATTTAATTAATTATTTGAAGTTTTCATCCTACTTGTATCAGTTTGGTGATTAATATCGCTTATAAATCGTAAGAAAAGTCGTTTTCAAGAACCAGAGTCATTAGAGTGTTCAGTTTTTTAATATTAATATCGAAATTGCGTGATATAAAAACATTTTTTTTTTTTTTGCAATAACATTTCTGACTTTAATATTCGATATCATTATTACAAAACCTAATTTAATTAAAAGCTTTTACTCTTTATTTCTTTCTGTATTTATTGTTGTTACAAGAAAAAAAAAACAACAACAACTACAAATGATATCTATATGAGTTTTTGTGACATTATCAGTAATATTTTACCGGACATTAGATTTGTAGAAGTAACTGATATCCATTTATAATGTGAAAAGACAAAAAAAAAAAAAAAAAAAAAAAGAAAAGATTTATCTGTATACAAAATTCGACATTTAGTTGCATAAACGAATATCTAATAGCGAGAAATAACAATTCAGTATAATTTGTAATAAATAGTCACATAGGGAGTTAATATTGGGTGGCGGTGGTGGTGGTGTTGGTGGTAGTATACAAATGATAAAAATTCGGTAAAAGAAATCAAATCGACAAGCAAGAGGTCTTCTGTCCTCTTTAATAGTTAGTTCATGTTCGATTTAGAAATATATTTGTTAAATAAATAGTTTTTTTTTTCTTTTTTGTCCCCTTTAATAGTACTCCCCAAATGTACATATATAGTTATAACACTATGATAACAATTTATTGGCAACATTTATACAGCGAAATTTAGTGTTACTTTAACCACAGTTGACTTGTTTCCGTTTTCTTTTTTTTTCCTTTAATGTTTTTTTCAAAACGGAAAAAAATTCTGTTTAATTTATTATCTTATTAAATTGATTTGTTTTTTTTTTATATATATAATATATAATTATTAGGATGTTTGTTAATATTACAAATAGAAAAAAAATCAAGTAAATTTCATCTATTAACCTGTGTGTATATTTTTGTCACCCGAGTATTCAATTTATGTTTAAAGTTTATTAAATTTTGGTTTTTCTCTTGTATATTTTTCATAGTATTTATAAATTATTTTTTGTTTGATATATGAGATAAGCCATAAGCAAAATAAAATAATTTAAATAATAAAGCAACATCTGTTATTAACATTACCATGTATCTATCTATCCCACATACATATATGATAGAAAATTATTTTTATTTTTGTTTTTTTTTTCTTTATTTTATTTAATTTAAACATGTAATAATAATGGGTTTTTGTGTGTATTGTTGTTGAACGAAAATATATTTATATAAAAACTTTCTTTTATCTTTAACTAATAATTACTTATATAACAAAATATAAACTCAAATTACATAGAAACACAGCAAAACAAAACCATTAAGTTAAATACAAAAAAAATAAAAAGTGTTAAAATAATTATTGTCGCTTTTTGATTAAAATTCATTTTTTGTGTTTTGTTAACGTTAAATCATATTCCCAATGTAATTCAACAGAATTTAAATTTTTTTTTAAAACTAAATAACATAAAGAAAAAAAAAATAAACTCTATTTGCATTGTTGTTTGTTATTTAGAAATTATTTGAATATCTCGTTACATAAAAGTTTAGTAAAATTTTGCGTTGAAAATATGAATACAGAAAAAAAAAACCTCATCAATCAATAAATTGTCTCTATGACCATCTTGTAACTTTTGTAGCTTTTTAAAAAAAAAAACATCTGGCATGTTGGAAGAAATGAAAAAAAAATTGACAAAATAGCGAGCAAAAGTGCATCAAAAGTTCTATGATGATCAACTGTCAGATGGCACAACAAAAAAATTAATAATAAGAAGGAAATTCTTTGAGTTAATCTTAAGTCTTCTCTCTTTGCTTTTACTTTATTATGGTTTCTTAACTGTAATATTGATTTATTTATGATTTTGCAAAACTATTAAGATACAAACCCAGACGAGCCATAAACTCTGTATCATGTAAATAATAAAAAAAAAAAAAGCGCAACCTACTGTCTTGTCTATCAACATTTTTGTTTTATGCTTGTAATTTAGCGAACGATAACGGTGGATTGATGGTAATGGATGAATCATGAAAAATAATGTATAATGCAAAGTGTTTTATCAGTTGGTTGATTGTGTTTATTTTTTATTTTATAATTCTAGGAGCTTCTTAAAAATTATTGAAGCATACAAGACGAGAAGACCCGACGTTTCAGCTTAAAATCGGGTGTAATTCTTTTTTCTAAATATTATTTGTCGATTTATAATTTGAAAAAAGTCCAGAACCAGCTTTATTGATTATTATGGTGTTGGAACAAATATTTTTAGTTTTACTTTTAATCTCCATTAATTTGGTTAATAGACTTAATGCAATATCCGATAATAATGTGGCTTACCAGTGTAGTAACTATAGGCTTTTTAAATCTGTTTAAATAATTAACATTTGTTAAAATTAGGCAACATTTCTCGAGGAATTTTTTTTTCTAAGTAAATACTAATTTACATGGTATAAGCCAGGATATAAGCTTTTCTAACGAAACGTGACATCAATCGATCTGTTCCATATGTAAGCGTTTGCTACAAGTTTTAAACACTAATGGCTGAAACACAATTGACGTAAGAATAACTTAAGAACTGTCACTGTCACTAAGGAGATCATTAATGCAATTCCTAACAAATACACGCACAATACCTTTAAAAAGTTGCTGTTTGTTAATAATTCCATTAAACATGTTTTAAAATGGCATTTCTTAAACCATAAATCATAAAATGGTTTGCATCACTGTAATAAACTGAGAATTTTATTTTATCGAAAAAAAAAAAAATAATAATGGGTAAAAATAAAGTTAAATAACAATAACCAAAGAATAAAATCAAAGTAAAAAGTAAGTTTTTCTTCTTCTTCATATAATAATAAGAAAAATAATAATAATAGACATGAAAAAAGAGAAAAAAAGAAAATGTAAAAAAAGGACGCGAAAGATATGCAAATATTTGTATCACAATTTTTTTTTTCTCATTCATTGTCATCACCACGTTAGCATTTATATTTTGATATGATAAAATAAAAAATAATTTACATAGATTTAAACAACAAGGAAGCTAAAAATATGAAAAAGGAATTCTTATTCGTTAACTAACAAGAAATAGAAAAAAAAGAGAGAGTAGACAGAAGAATTCTTTATGAAATTGTTACCAATGCCACAGTTAACTCTAATGATTGAATTCTTTGTTAAGAAAGATAAATGTATATTAAATCATATGTGTTTATGTACACTTTATAAAAATGACAAGAATAATGAAGTAAGAAAGCAAAAAAAAAAAAAAAAAAAAAAAGAAATAACGCGATGGGGAAAAAATTTAAATCCATTAATCTTATTCTATAGAAGTAACAAAATAATACTGAGCAGCGTCTTTAAATATTTAAAATATGACGCGTTTTCGTTCTGGTTATAAATAAATTTTAAAATATTTTATACAAAATTATTATATTTACACAAAGGTTCAAGTCAAATCGTAATTAATTAGTGCAGGAAATTTGAGAAATTTGATCTAAAATGCAAGTGTCTTATGATTTAATCACGTAAAGAAAACGTTAATGTAAATAGGTTATAGATAAGGTGTAAGTATTACCAGAGACATAGTAATATTTTTACAAATATAAATTGATTTCATAACTAGTAATGACAACCTGGATTTATTGTACCTCTTGCACAATCACTTCTACTTGCAACAACACACACTTACCACTAATATTTGGAACAGTTCAAACGGATTATGGAATCTTTGGGCTTTTTTTAAAAAGAAAATGGTGAAAATTTGAATTTTTTTTTACTTTATTAGATTAAATGGAAATCATTGCGTTCTTAGTATTTCAACGTTTATTTAGATGCTGATTACATTAATGCGCTTAAAAAAAAAACGGAAATACTCCTCGTAAGTTTCTATTTTGAAGTTTTTACAGCTATAATTTATAATTGAAGCAAAGTTGCGTTTTGTTAATAACATTGTGGAATTTTTATTTTATAAATAAGTTTAAAAAATGTAGCTTTTACTAATTGAATATGTAAATAATGTTAAAGGTTTACTACAATACAGATAAATATTCTATAAAGTGTGTTTAGATTAGATACAATTAATTCCCGGTATTGCTATTATCAGAATATTTGTTTCACTGAGTTTGTATTTTCTATTAAAATTCTTGGAGAAATGTTAATGTTCGAAATTAACAATAAAATCTACTTCCTGTTACAATAGCACGTTATTAATTAATTCTGATGAATGATCAACTCTAAATGGAGATTTTTGCACTCTAAACTATTTTTTTTTGCATCAGGTAGTCACACAAAACAAAACGGCAAAGTAATGTCAAAAAAAAAAAAATTAAATAATTTCTCCTAGTATTTTCAAAAAATAGTGCAAAATGCCATGAAAGGAAAAAAAAAAACAATTTAAAGAAATTAAATTGGCATCTATTCCAAAATAATATCTTTATATTACGAGTTTATGATGATAATTTTTAACTTTTTTTTTTTTATTTATGCTACAAGAATAGCATAATGTTGTCTACTCTATCTACCATGTTATTAAATTTATATTTATGCAACATAATTTTCATATTTTTATTGTTTTCTTTCCGTTACTCTTTTTCAACGATTTTTACGATTTTTTAGTCTAAATTTTTTCTATACATATAGCCATACATGTGAAAAATATAAAAAAACACAGAAAAACCATACAAAACAACAAAAATGACGACAATGATGATAACAATGATGCGAAATGGAAAACACCACACTCACACGCACACATTGATCCTTTTTGTGTATGGTCATCGTTGTACCTCGTAATCATAAAAATTTTCCCAAGTGGATAATTTTCTTTAAATAGCCAACCCTTTGCTTCCTTTTTTTGTTTTTTTTTTGGTTCTTTTTTGTCTTTCATATAAATTCCTTCTATTTTTTTTTTGTTCTTCCTTCTGTTTTGCCATTCAATCATGATGTATAAACAGACAAAACATGGTTAGGCGAGAAAATGTAATAAAAGAATTAAGTGTTGGTAGAGATGTAAGTTAAAACATAAGTAAGTAAGTAAGTAAGAAGAAAAAAAACATCGAAAAACATTTGTGAACATAGAAATTGTATAAACCTGACGATTTATCAGATAAATTAGATAATATTAGATGAGCTTTCAGCCAATCGACCAATAGATCGAATAGATTGTGATTACTTACTTTATAGTAAAATAAATGTAAGGAAGCGTAGAGTCAAAAAAACAACTGACTAAAGTAGAAGTAGTAGTCGGAGTCGTAGGAGTCACATAAAAGGAAAAACTCATGACAATTCGATTTACTTCTTTATTATTTTTCTTTTTCTTTTCTTTAAGAAAAACATATAGGAAAAATGTAATGACAATTCAAGTTTGTTGATAGCGGTAATAAAAGTAAAAATAAATAAAAATAAAAGCAGAAACAACGCATCATGAATAACAAATGAAAATAAAAAAAAAAAAAAAAAAAAAAAATAGAAAAAAGGAAAGCAGATAGCTGATGCGTTAATTTTCTATTTAGTTCTCAATTGTAATTGGTAAATTTTAATGAAACTACAAAAAAAAAAGAGTATTTTATTATCAATTCCTAATCATTAAAAATAAAATATCTTATCCAGATAGTAAAAGTTTTGTTCACACTGATTGTCAAAAATAAATTAACTATTTTTGGATGAAAATGATCGTAAATGTTAATATGAGTATTTGCTGAAGATGTACAAAAGAGCTATAGAAACCAATTAAATATCAACCAATTTTAACTTAATTGTATCCGCTGTATACCGTATAGTCTAAACATTGGAAGCCCTAAAAGATGCCTTTGTTTCTCTATAACTTTCTATATTAATCGTTAGTAGGTGTTTCTTTGCATCCTATACCTTCTATTCTTGTAATACATCTCAGGTGTCTTCTACGGATGCATTTTTCCTGGCTATATGTTGTAAAATGGGTTAATTTTGATAATTGGTCTTAATATTCTTCAATAGATCTGTAGGTATTTTTTGGAAAGGTTTGTAGCTGCTGCGTGATAAGAAGATCAGTAGATTTACACATACTTTTAGTTCGAAACATATTCCTGAATTTGTAAATATTTTTGTCCATCGACTAAACGTTCGTGCTTTACATAATTTATCCACGATATCTGTTTGTAATTCACAAATTATTGATGTAATGCTGTGGAGCGAGCAGAATTCTACTCTACGTTTGGATTATTCTCTAGTTTTGAATTTATTAACGAAATAAATATAAACTTTCAGAAATTTGAGCTAATTTTTAAGAGTTATAAAATACGATTTCACAGTGGTCAATTTTGAAGATTTTCCCAAGCTAAAAAATTATCTTAGTTGTTCAGTACAGTTAAAGAAGTCAGACTGATTTTATTAGCAGCTGACTTTATTAGTGAAACTAATTTTATTTATTCAAAGGTAAGGAGAATAGTATATGCTTTGAAGTCCATATACGCTTCAGCAAATAGAAGTGAATTTTCGGTGTTTGCAAAGTTCTGTAGCATTTAATTTTATATATAGTTGCCAGAACAAATTTTACTCAAAAAAAAGTCTAGAAAACTTGAAAATTACAAACTTAACAACTAAACTATATAATGATTATTTTTATTAAATAAAAGGGAGGAAAAAAAAAGTTTCAGAACTTTATCACAAAGTCAAGAAAGCGTCTCGTTTCAGTCACCAAAGGTAACACATACATTTCTATTGTTGAAACTTCAAGAGTTTAGTAAACTTTGTTTTTGGGTTGGTTGGAAAAATAACACATAGACAATTGATGGATACTGAATTACATTTTCTAACACGATTTGCTTTATAAAGTTTAATTCAATTAATTACAAAAAAAAAAAATATACCCGGAAAAGTGCAAAATATTGTCATAAATCAGGAAAAAAAAAAAAAAACTATCATTTACCCGTTAACACATAGTTTCGATAATAAACCAAACAGTTTTTCTTTTCGTTTGCTTGCATGCTCTTCCTATATGGAAATTATGTTGGTGCTGCTGCCAACATACACTCATACAACTAATGAAAACCTTACATGGATTTATACAAGAAGGAATAAAGGATTCAAAGTTTTTTTGTTTTTTTATTAAACAAAATGAAAGGCAGATCTGGTTAAAATATAGGAATGCAAGTTGTAATAAATGAAAAAGGCACCAACAATATTCATTGTTATAATACAAATCCATTAATAAAAATCATATCTTTCTCTGGCTCCAAGACTTACCATCATGTTATTTTCGTTTTTTTTTTACTTTTCTCCTTCTGTGTCTTCTTTTTCTATACTTTTCACATAAATTTTAACCAAATTTTTTTTATCTGTTTTTTTTTTTTTTTTTTGCTATTTCTTTGCTTTTTTCTCTTATTTTTGCGCTTTATTTTTGTTCTGGTTAAACGAAATTCAAATAGTAATAATATAATCGTTTTCTGCAATATTTTATTCATTTCTGTTCAACAAAAAAAAAAAAAAAAAATAAAACAAATAGTGCAAAAAAAAAAAAAAAAAAAATTCAAGAAAATTCCAACTTACACACATTTTTCACTTTATTTCTTCGATTGTTTTTTTTTTTTCCCGATTTTTTGTATTTTAAAGAGTTTTAATATTAAAATTTATTAACAATTGTCTAACCATATTATACTAAAAATAGGGAAAACTATTCGTGTTCAAATTATATGTCGAAAACAGAAATTTGGCATATTGCCATTTATATCATAAAAATAAAAAGGAAGAAAAATAGGGAATTTTCCATTTTTTTTTTTTTTTTTTTTTTTTTTTTTAAATAATATAATAAAGGGAAAACGTTTTTTTTTTTTTTTTTTTTTTTAACTAATTATTTTAAATATTTAAAACTTTTATCGTAAAATAATTAAAAAAAGAGGAAAACTTTAATGTAGGTTAAAAAAAATCTGTTTAAAGTTTATACCATGACTATATTGGTCCTCGCATTACAAAGGTATTATAATCGCAAGTAATTTTTTTTTTTAAACAAATTTAAAATAATGAATTTTCAAGCATAAATCGCCTTTAATGCGAGTGGTCATAAGTTCATGTAAAATATTTTTCTATTCTCGAAATAAAATCTTGTGCACTGGCTTATTTATGGAATTAGATTAGTCTACTAATTAGGTAAATGCATGAAAGTAATATGAAATTAGTTGATCGAGTGGTATTTTAGTGGAATTTTTGGTATAATATACATGTCCAATGTGACAAATATGCCTATGCATTTAATTGATACTAAAACTTATTTTTTCGATGAGATTACAGCAAAAATCGAGCAGCAGCATCAGTATTGTGAACAATTTATTCACCTATAATCTAAGTCATTCCATTGGAAACTGAATATTTGAAAACTTTTCTTAAAAGTTTGATACAAAAAGGATAGAACTTATATTTTATTGACTGTTCTTCAAGTATATGAGCAAATTAGTTTTGAAATGAAAATCCAACACCCACCGCATTCAATCATTATATCGTTTTATTAAAACTATATCGTACTATGCATACAGCAAAATTAAATATTTTCTGCATTATAAAGTTGGGGATTGAATATTTGTATACCACATCATATAGTTCTTATAAATATTAAACAAACCGTTTTATACGGTTTTCTATAAGCTAATACAATTTTGTTTTAGTAAAATCCAGACTGTCTTTGTACTAACAACAATTCGAGAATTACTTTAAGGACATTAACTTATGCAGAACTGAATGTTGCTCTAAGCTGTAATACATTTTGTGAGGATCCTTAAATAACGAGAAACAAATTCAAAGTTAATGAAATAAATGTTACCAGTAAAGAGAAACAGAGATGACATTTTCGCTAGGAGATTTATACGTAGATGAACTTCCTATCACAATCGTAGGAGAAGCACTTTAATAAGGAATCAAATCTAAATTTGAAGTTTTAATTGGGGTTTGTTTCATAGTCTTACCACAATATTAATTGAAATTTTTTTCTACAGATAAACGCGAAATAATTTTACATCTTTTTTCCATACTAATTTGTTGTGAAATAATTAGGCTGGCAAGAGGTGTGAACTTTTTAAAATCTTTAACACAGCAGAACACATTATGCATTTTTGACCGTCTGAACTTTAGTAACCTCAGTATATGTGTCGAGCTAGACGACTTAATTATCGACCATTATAGTTATACAAAAATAAAAATTACAAACAAACTATAAAAGTTTAAGCAAAAATGTAAAAAGCATGAACAACGGATTAGAAAACTTGGTTTTGATTGTCGAAAACTTAACACAAATGAATTTGTTATTTTCGGATATTCATACAAATATTTGCTAATAATTTTCATTCATTTCGTTAATCGATATTAGATATTTTGGTAAATTTAATAATTTTTTTTTTTTTTTTATAAAGATTTTTCATTAATCTCCCCTTAAATTTATTTCCTAATCTTGATTATTATCGTTATTTGTTTAACTTGTTTGTTTCTGGTAAGAACATTATAAATCGTTTTAACTCTTATCATTTTTGTTATTTTTTTTGGTTTAGTTAGAAGTAAAAATAGACAGACGATAAATGTTAAGTGAGTTTATGATAGCAAAGTTATAGGATTTAATCAATAATATGACCATCTGTTGTTTTTGATGCTTTTGTTCGGTGGTTTTTTTTTTATAATCTTCTCACAAGATTTTATTAGATTAGATAATTGATTATTCGGAGTAGGAATATTTTTTTTTTTTGTTGCATGATTGTAAATTAATTTCACTCTAAGTTATTACCATTAGTGATTACTAAATATTCCTAATATTCACACCTGTAAATAAATAAATACCGAAGAATATCTTATCAAAGATTTCTTTTTTTTTGGTTCTCTTCGGTTTGGTGACCGTTTCCTAAGAGTTTGTGGTCCTGTTACTTGTATTATTAATCTACATTTTTTTTTGGGAAATTCAAATCGGAATTTGGTTAATTGTTTCTGGAAATATGATAACGATTTCATCCTAATGGATTTTTTTTCGATATCGAAGAACTTTTAGGTTGATCAATTTTTTATTATTTCACCACAGATAGAATTTATGGGACATTCAAGCGCAGCTTTATTGTTTTTATTTAATAACTACAAATTAATTTAGTGTTTTATTAGTCCATGGTTAATGGAAATCAAATGATTACAACAAAAAAAAAAAAATCATAATAACAGATAATTTACGTTAAAATTCATTAAAAAAAAAAAAAAATTATCAATCGATTAATTTGTATTTTTAATGTATTAAATTGTGAATAAATAATTAAAACCATTATTACATGATAATTGATTAGTTAATTGACTCGTTAATATGACAAATGCTATTGTTATGTTGTGTTCATGCAATTTTATTAAAAAATTATTAAATATATTTAATAGAAATGTCAATCGAAATTAATGTATCGCATTTAATTTTAAATGGAATTTAAATACTTTCGATGCATATATTTCAATAAAATTTAATATGGATAACAACACAGTTTAGTTGTTTCTTTTAAATGTCAGTGATGACACTTTAACTGCTTTTAATTAGTTAACTTTTATTTATATTACACCAATTGGTGGTTATTAAAATTAATTTAAAAAAAAAAATCTCATCTTCATGTTGCTTTTCCTGTTGATTTCTAATCAGCGCAATGAGCTCAAACCGAAGTTCGTTATTGAATTTATACTGGAAACGTTCGAACTATTATTTAAACATTTATGCTGGCTAATTAAGGCATTAAACGCCTTCCAATAAAAGGGAATACAGGATACATTAAATTCATGATTCTTCAATGTCTACAGCAAAAACTGCAAAAAGGGGTGAACAAATACGAATTAATGAATTGAATTGAAAAGAAATAAATTGGTTAACAAGAAGCTAAGCCTCTACTGCTAATGCTTTAAGCTTAGATAATAATTAAACCAATCTGAACATATGTCGTTCATGATTAAATTTGAACTAAGTAATTTAATAGGCTTGCTGTTTAGTGAATTATGGAAAAGAAAAAATTGTGAAAATCGCGGTATTCCACAAATCAACAGAATAAAGCCCAAAAGAATTTCAGTTTTGTAGATGGATAAGCAATTTTACTACTTAATACCAATTGCTTCAATCATTAGTTATAGCTGAGCCTACAATTTTCAGTTCCATCAGACATGCCTAGGTTTTACCTGTCTTTAACCATCTCACGTCGTTTACCTTATCAAAAAATTTGTGCACAAATCCAATTCCTTATAAAAGTACTCAGCGTTTATATTTTAACTAAAACCAAACTTTCAAAAGATTTAATTAAAAAACGAAATTTCATCTTTTGTCACCCACATCTATAAACTAGTGAAATTAAATTCAGAATTAAGACAAAACGTACCCAAAAGAAAGGAAAACAGAATAAAAAAGACAAAACAGTTTTAATTACAAAAACATTAATAATTTTCTAATATTTTTATTATTGTTTAAATTAAAATTAACGAAACGTCAAGAAGGGAAAGTATACGATAAATAAATAAACAAAATAAATAAGGGAAAAATTAAGAAAATATTAGAATATATAGAAAAAAGTAAAGACAATGCAACTTCTGCTGTTGATGTCATTTAATATTTACTTGTTGTTGCGGTTGGATTTTTCGTTTTTTTTTTTTTTTTGTTTCTGTTAAAATGTATAAATTAAATTGTGTTGTTTGCAGAGCTTTTCTTTCTTTTTTTTTTTTGTTTATGTGTAAAGCCCTATATACAACAACAGCAACAACACCATCGGCAACAGCAAATAATTATTATAATAATAATAATAATAAACTTGAAGTAGAGTTTTGGAAAAGTTTTCTTTTTTTTTTTTTTTTAATTTTATTTTTGGTTTTTTTTTTTGTTTGTGAAAAGTTTGAAATTGCATTTTCTTGTTGTCATCAACTTTATGTTTTTCATTTTATTTTTTCTTTTCGCTGTTGTCTCTTATAGTAATTTTCCTGTTGTGTTTTATATTTTATATGATGACATTAAAAATTCTTTATTTTTTCTATATAGTTTATTATTTAATATGGGAATTTATTATTATTTTACATTTTTTTTTTTTTGTAGAGTTTTAATATACTGTGGAATATATATATATATGCTTAACTATATATATATAAATTACACAGGTAAAAGCTGTCACTCAGTCAATTTATTTTAATTTTTTTTTTTTGTTTTGAAAAATAAATAAAATTTCGATAGAAAGGGGCAATGGAAAAAGAAAAGAAAAAAGTTAAATACATTAAAGCTTTATCGCTGTGTCTTATAGTTTTTCATTGTAATAATAATAATAAGAAGAAGAATTTTAATAATATGAAATAATAAATAAAGTTGATTAGCGTGTTTTTTTCTTCTTTAATGATAAATAAACGGTTTAATGCAGTTACATTTCCGGCATGGTTGATACCAGTGTAAGAAAGTCATAATTGAAGTTAGTTTGACATTTTAGTTGAAATTATTGCTTTGGTTTAGGTGGGAGCTCTTGGAAAGAGTTGTTGAATTGTAGTTGGTAGTTGTGTCGTATTTTTGGTTGGTTTTAGTTGATGTTGGAGTTCAGGTTTTAGTTTATCTCAAAATTAAGTTTGTCGGGGCTTATGTTGAAATTTAATTAGGAGTTAGATTCATCAAAGTTTAAATTAGAGATGAAGCCGAGATTCGAGTTACTGTTGACGTGTTATTATTAAAATCAAAGTCGGAATTATTAGAGTTGACGTTATCGAAGGCGAATTCACGTTAATTTATAGTTTTCAGAATAAATTTGAGATGTTCTCAAAGTAAAAGTTAAAACTTGGTTTTGCAGTAATAAAACGATTTCAACATTAATTAATAATAAATAAAATCTTTGTGGAAACATTTTTCAACGGCTTGAAAACGATTCGATCATCTTTATAGCGAATCGCATGACATTATGACTTAAAAATGATTATACCTTATACCACTTATGCTTATTTGGGATTAGATTTATTAAAAATCCTGTCGCTTGTTACTCAGACAATTCTATTTAGTGATCACAAATAATTAATCCCGTTGAAGTAATTGAAGTCTTTAGTAAGAACTCGGAATTTTAATTGAATTTAAATTTCCGTTCTAAAAGGTTTTACATTTCTGGCGGATGTGATTCCTCATAAAATAATAATAAAAATACAATTCATCAAGTTTACTTTAAATACTACAAAAAAAATAATTTATAATTTTTATTAACAGAGTGGATTAGAGCTTTTCCGACTTTCCGACTTTCCGTTTTTTTTTTTTTAAACAAAGTGTATTTTCTGTTGTTATTATTTTATTTTATTTTATTTTTTTTTTCTGTGCTTTTTTGTTTTTCTTGGTAGTTAAATTCGTTTACTGTTTACAATAATATCCCCAAGTGTATTTTATACTAAAGAAAAAAGTTTATATGTGTTATATAAAATATATTTAAGTATTTTCGACAATATGTATATGCATTTACTTATGAAGTAGACAAGAGCTTATATGACTAAAAAAAAAAAAAAAAAAATAGAATAAAATAAAAAACCAACACAAACATATAATATTTGAGCTTACAACAACACTGTGGTTCTTGCTGTTAAGTTTCTGTGTTCTTTTAGTTGTTGTTGGTATTTAGGAATGATTACTCCCATGAGATTGCAACGCTTTTAAAAAGGACGAAACTTTTACGATGTATGTTTTTGGTTTATTTTCGGTTGTTTTCTTTTCTTTTTTTCTTTTTTTTTGCTTCTTTATTATCTATTCTGTCTACTACAGTTTTCTATTATATTTCACTTCTATTTCTCTTTACACTATAACGAGTTTTTTTTTTTTTTTCTTTTGGTTTTCGTTCTATCCTCCTGTTAAGGATATTATATTTCTAACTATATGACACGCAAAATGTATGTTTAAATGATTTCGTTGTTCGTTAATTTGTTGCTAACGATTTAAAATTAGCTTCTTACTAACAATTAAAGTGCAAAAAATAAAAATAAAAATGTTTTCCCAGCAATTTCCAAACAGCACGAAAATATATAAAAAAAAAAACAGAAATGTCGTATAATTTGAAAACATATAAAGACTGTAATACGATAATATAATCATAATAAAAAGCTAAACGAATGATAAAATAAAGAAAAATCTTTTCTTGTTTTTTTTATTATTATTTTTCGGTTTATCCAAAACAAATAATTTGTGATGACTCAGTTTTAAAGGTAGAACGAAATAATGTTTCCTTTGAATTAATTTCAACTAACAGTCATCAGTGATCAGAACTGAGGCGATCCTCGAACCTATATATTTTTATCGGAATTCCACTATTTTGGAAACTATTCTGGACAATACTCAAAATACGATTACACAAAAATAATAACGATGTGCATCAGAATAGACAAATTATAACCAAATATAATTAAAAAATTATTTAACAATGTATAGTGTAAATTTCTACAATTGCCTAGCATAAGATCTGCAACTAAGATCCTTAAACTATGTACGGTGAGAATATCGACGATTACGATTATTGAAATAATCCTGTTTAGGACACAGATTTCATAACAAGTTGTTGAATGAATCGTTCGGCGATTTCAATTAGAACAAATGTGTGCGATATACAAGTAAATCTGTTTGTATTTAATTATTCATTTTGTATACAAACTATAGAAAGTGCGCCAAGGCATTTAATACTGAAATGTTACCAATACAATACGGTATATCGACTGGTGAAAGATTTAAAGCTTTAGTTCTATAAAGATGATTAACGTTAGTCCACAACATAAAAACCAAATTTTATTTAGCCAGCACTGCTACTTTGTATCCAATTTCCAGTGACAACATGAAAAAAAAAAGAAAGTAAAGTTTTATATTTATTGATACAAGAAAATGCATAAAAAAAGCTTCCGATAAAATAAACTCTAACAGACACACTGTTACAAAAAGCTATAATTTAATAATGATTTCATTGACGTTGCATACATTTATTTTGGTTTTTTACTGTTGGTTTCTCTTATCCTTAGAAAAAGGAAGCCAAAAAAAAAAAAATTAGAATTTATTATTGTATGTAATTAAAGTTTTTTATTATTATTACTATTATTATTATTATATGATTTTTTTTTTTTATAAATTAAGATGCTTTTAAGTAAAACAAGCTCTTTGCTTTTAATATATAAACCCAAACACAAAACTTAATAAATTAGTAAAAGAAAAAAAAAAACACTTTTTAAAAACAACAATTAACAAAGTATTTTGTGTCTAAAAAAAAAAAAAAACGAAAAAGTGAAAATAAAACACGAAAATGAAAAGAAGTTTTCCCTCCATTCTATTCGTCATGTCAACTAATGCTTTGTTTTTGTTAAGGTTGTTAATTTTTTATTCATTAATTTATTTTTATTTTTTTTTTGTTATGTCTTGAAATTACTACAGAATTAAAGCTCCTGTTTTTTTTTTGCTTTTTGCTTTTTTGCTTACTAAAAATCAACTAAAAATTAATAATAAGAATTTTTTTTTAACCATGTCTAGAGCGAATAATATATGAAAGCTAAAGGTATTTGATTGAAGTTCTTGTAAAAAGATGTTTTGTTAAATTATTTGTTTTCACAGTTTGAGGAACATTAATTAAATAATCACTTTTCACGCTTTATTTCGCCGATCTTTAAATTCGAAGTGGTGTATCGGTATTTTTGATTAAGAAAGCTGTTAAAATTAATCTGTTATGAATTTTAATTATTTGTTATTGCTGTTAGATAGTAAGTCTTTCCTTTCCGAATTAAACTTAATTGTACATTGGATATTCGTTGCATTTAAAACCTTTAGGTATTGTTCAGGAAATCCGTGAAATTACTGGTTAGTAAAATATGAAATTAGTTCAGTGATCTTAATTTTTCCGGAGCATTAATCATCACCAATAAAATGAAGAAAATTAACAAAATCTAATTATAGTGCAGCTTTTAGACTATTTTGGATCATCTTTTTATTTTATGATGAAATTTCCTTACGAACAGAGAGTTATTTCTCTTGATTGGAAATTTTGTATGTGCACCCGGGTTGTTATATTACTAGTACTGAATAGTTTTATCGTATACACCAGTATCACATAGAAAACAAGTATTTTACAGTGATTACCGTGATTATTTTACTAAGCCAGCTCTGTTTAACTAGAAATGATTAATTAAAACGAAAATATTAAAAAGAATATCATTGCCTTGCCGTCATTCATTGTCATCATTATTATTATTTCTATTATTGCAATAATCGGCATATTTTATTTTTTATTTTTTCAATAAGCTTTAACGACATGCCTTATGATTTATATTTTTAAATTAGAAAAGCAAAAAAAAAAAAAATATTGCTGCAGCAGCTTTTTTAAATGAAATATAAAGTAGAAACAAAAATAAATAAATAAATAAATAAAAATACCAAACGATTATTGAACTTTCGTTGTTTGATTTGTCATTTGATGGAGATTATTTCCATTATTGGAAAATTATTTAGTAAAAAAAAAAAGAAGAAATTCTCTTAATGACTTGAATTCGTAGAATTTATTTTTCTCTCTCCCTATTTTTTTTAAACTTTTTATAAAACTATTTTCAAGTTTTTATTTTATTTTATTTTATTATATAAAAAAGCAGAAAATAAATTTAAAAAAATTCATTTGAATTTGGATAAAAAAAAAACACCAAAAAACTTTTTAAATTATTTGACAAATTGTTAAATTAAAAGAAAGAATGAAATTTTGTGACATTTTCTGTTGTTGATGCTTTTCCTTTTCTGCTTTATTTTTGGTTATTATAATGCAAAGTTATGCTGCAAAATTATTTAATATAAATAAAATTTATATGAGAATAGATAACCTTAAAGTATGACAAAGTTATAAACAGATAACTTTCGTTACCTTTATTTAATTTTATAAACATTTTCTTTATTTTCTTTAAATGATAAAAAAAAAAGATGATTACAAAACCATTTTTATTTGTTTTATAAAAAATAATTCGGTTTTTTTTTAATAACTTTTCTGTTTTATAAAAAAAAAGAAGAGAAATCTTTCTTTTTTTTTTCTTATTTCTTTAACCATGGATTTAGTTTTTTTTTTTTTTGTTATGCATTTTTGATAATTTATGTATAAATATAGTTTGGAGTTTATAGCAATTAATAGAGAGATTTTTGTTGCTTTATATGCTGCTTGTATAAATAAATAATTTATTTTGGTATTTGGCATAGGTTTGTAACAATGTATTGGGAAATGGAAAAGTCACAAGATATGTCAAGGGAGTTTTTTTTTTATATATTTTATTTAAATAAAAAGGGAAAATTATAAAACATAAATAATTTAAAATTAAATATGAAAGCAAAGAATAAAATTCAAACATTCATACATTTCATTCAGTACGATTTTTACTCGGACTAAATCTGCAAACGGTTCTTCTAGCGAATATTCAGCTGATATTTTTTTATAATTGCATTTAATTACTTAGTATCTCCTAACATGCTCAACCATTCAACCTGAATATCCGACTAAAATAATACGATTATTCAGATAAATCGTCTTGGATTCCTTAAAATACTCTAAATTTATATTTTATAGAATTGAAATTGTAAAATCTTTTGTATCCACTAATAATCTGTGATAAATTCCTTTTCAATAAAGTCTTAATTTCACAAATTTCATGTTGATAATTCGAATTTAAACGTTTTTTTTCAAGTATCATGCATTTTTATTTGATTATTTGAAATTTATAATAAAGTTAGTGACGAACACATAAAAAGCTTGTAGTAATAAATAATATCTTCAGCAAAAGTGTTCTATAAAACTGAAGTTTGCTAAAAAAAACTAGTAAAGTTACTCTAAAATACTCTTGAAACTCTTGAAAGTTTCATACTATTTGCACTAGTGTAAGGCTATTCCAATAAATCGTTATTTGCAGCACATTTTTGCTTTATTTTAAGGTAAGGAAGCAGGGAAATTCTCAAAGACACACAAATTCTGTAATACCCAGATCAGTTTATTAGAAACGTAAACATGCAAATAATTTTATTTTATTTTAAAACATTTAGTATTAAACTGTTGTATTTAACGTAATTGGAATTTTTATTTATTTACCTGAAAACCCCAAAATTTAATATCAAAATATATTTTTGTTTCTTCTATGAAGATAAAGAAATTAAATCGGTTAAAGATTCTACTGTTCTATATATTTTACTGTAACTATCTAGTCTCTAGTCAATAATAAAAACTAAAAACGAAGTAGTGAATCAATTATTTATTGTTAAACATATAAAGGTTAACCAATAATGTCCATTTAATGATACTTGTTAAACCAATAATCACAAATGTTTACATGCAATTCGATAGTATTGCAAAAGTAAAATAAAAACACAAAAATGTAATTACTTACAATCATCGTATACTACTACAGTAAGAAAAAAAAAAGCATTCAGGTTTAGTTTACTAAGTATACAGAAAAACAAAAAGGAAAAGAAATAAATGAATTTGAAAACAAAAACAAACTACTCTAAGACTCAATAGTAAAAAAAATAAATAAATCGAAAACTACTATAAAAAACACTTTGCTTTTACGCAAAACTTTTTATAAACTACTATAGTGGATTCCATTTTCACGTTTACAATCAAAATAAAATTAATTATAGTTTGGATGAAAATATAAATTTTTTAAACGTTTTTAACAATGTTGAAGACTTGAATTGATAATAACAATAAAGAGGAGAACAAAATCAAAAAAAAAAAAGAATTATTTTTTTATTTTGTTCAAAGTAGAAATAAATGGGAAAATCGATTTTTTATACTTTTTTTTATTACTTTTACATACTGAATTCGTTTTTTTTTTTTACTTTTTACTGATAATTGATCTAAGTCAGAGTAAGAAACCGAATGTTTTGTTTGTAGTAAATCGTTTTAGCGTTTAATACACTTAGATTCCTAAGAAACATTTCAGCAAACAGGGCAGCAGCAAATGTAGCTAGTAGTACGCGTATTGCTAAAATACTCTAAATAGGTACAAGCAACCCTTTACACATCCGGTTTCATGTTCAATCCTATGCTATCAAATGATTTTAATTCTTATTCGATTTTTTAATATATTTACCATCCCGTACCTGTTTGACATAAACAGTTTTGGTTTTATTCTCTGATTATAATGCAAAATTTTCGGTTAACATTTCATCGGCGCCGATATGTAATGACGCCACAGTTTTTATTTATTATTAAAAAAATTATAGATAAAAACCGAAACTTTTATTTGGAAATTTTTATTTAAAGTAAATTTAAATAAATTAATAAAAAATATTTTTTATTCAACTTTTATTTTATATATTTTTTTTTATCATTATTATTATTATTAATTGTAATAAAACTTTGTTTAAATTTTGTTTAACTTAATTTACTAATTGGTTTGAATTACGTTTTTTTTTATTAAACTGAATCATATAACAATTGATAGTAATTTAAATGTGCATAAATTATTTATTCAATTAATAATATCTAACACAGTTAATCGAATAATAAATATTCAATAAACGATAAACACATGCTTGTTATTAGTTTTTATAATCACAGTGAAAGCTCATTTATTGTGGTAATTTAGTAACTGTTATTCTGTGAGGTCAACTGAATAAGATTTTATTTTTTCCAATGCTGAAGTTCGTGCTGATTTGACAAGGATTTATGCCGAATTTCTGATGATAGTCAAACTCGATGCCTATTTGATGAATCGGAAGTACAGAATCAAAATGTTTTTAATTACGAAAAGATGGCTGTAAAATGTTATTCGTATTTATATTTTATAAATTAATTTTTATTATATATCAGGAAATTATACAATATTTAACAATATAGAGAGAAGACGCCTGAACCACTGATAATACAGAAAATATATTATAGACTAATTGTGTCTTGTTTAGCTTTTCTTTGTAAATAAAACTAATGTAATCAGGCAGAACTTTCTGGTAGATCTATTAGCTTAACATTCCGCTTGGTTTTTTTTTTTGTTATGTCTTAAGCTCCGTGTTTTATACCTGTTTAACTACAAATTTAAATTTATTACTAACTACGATCTCTTATAACACAAGAATTTACTCGAATTTAAGTTTATTTTTCTGTTTAAAAATCTATTAAACAAAACTTTCATCACACAGAGCTTTCACTGTACACTATTGCAAAACATTAAATAGAATAAAACCAAAAAACCAAATAGAGTTAGAAAGCATATTTATTAAATAAATATTAAATAATATATATGGTTGTCTTATTGACTTATTTTATTATTAAAATAAACAAACAAACATACAAAAAAATCAAAAAAGGAAACATTTTATAAGAATAATTTATAATTTTTGAATTGTTGTTAAATTTGTTAAAATTTAGAAGTGAATATAAACAAAGAAAAAGGAATACAAAAAAAATTGTGCCAGACAAATTAATAACGAAAAATTATTAAACTTTTCAAAAACATTTAATTTATGTTCGTGTGGTTACGGTTTGTAATTCTTGTTGTTTGTTTCTTCTTTTTTTTTTTTTTTTCATTATTATTAAATTCATGATATAATTTTATGTGTATATTGGATATTTGCAGGGTTTGCTAAGTAATGTCATTCGTACAGAATAAGGATTTTGTATAGACCTAAGTGTTTTAGGAAATGTGCTTGCTGCTATCTAGAAAATAATTGTCATAGTACATCGCAGCGAATCAGCGTAATGATCTCTTGAGGCAAATAACAAAAATAATTCATTTCAATAAACAAGTGCTAAGATTCTATAAATAATATTCTAAAATGTAGATTAGATTCTATAATGCATAATTATATAAACAGTAATAACAGTCACAGTCACACCGATGCAATGTGCAGCTACAAAAAGATCCCTCACACACCTTATATAGTATAAAATTCACAAGGATAGATCATAATAAATGGCCTTAGTAAATAATTAGATTCTGAAAGTACGCAGTTAACATACAAAGAACTAATTTAAACCATTTATTACGGCAGTAGCAAAGAAAATATAGAAAAAATATTCACATGCTACAACGATTACAAAAGCTACAGACAAAAAAAAACAACAAAAAATGTTTTTAAACTCTTTCATTTCAAGTAAATCCTGTTGTTGATGTTGACACTTTGTGTTTACTTTTTTTTTTTTTCGGTTAGTATTCGTTTAGTCCTTTAAAACCCAAATGAATAAGATAATGTTACAAAATAGTTTTTCAAACAAAAAAGGGGATAAATAATCATCTCAGAGACAAAGTAAAATAATAAAAAAAAAAAAAATGATTTAAAATTGGTGAGCAAAAAAAAAAAAATGCACAAGAAATAGTTTTGAATAAAATTTACAAACATTACAAAGAATATAAATTTTCTACAGCAACAAAATAAAAAACATACAAACAAACTCGCAAGGTTATAAATTAAAAAATCATTAAACCATGTTTATTTAAATCATTTCGTTTTTACTAGCGAGAGCATAAATTCCACTTTTTTTCTATCGCCTACAAGTTTTTTTTTTCCTTGATAAGTGAAATAATTTTTTCTTTAGATTAAATTTAAAGAGTTTATTTGTTTTCGATAATAACTTATTTATAGAGATCGTTGAACCGACATAATTCACTTGTAAGCATATAAAAAATTATTTGAAGTCATTTAAGTCTTGTGGTAAATTCAAAAAGTTTAGCCACCTGGTCAGTGTGAAAAAGGAAGGCAAAGCCACATTCTAAAAAAAAATACTTACGTAGGCCAGTAAATAAGAGAAAAACAATTTTTTTAATCATAAACCAGATCTAATCCATTAATTTCTGGTTTGTTTTATTAACAAAAAGGTGTAGAGAAATGCTAAATCCTAATTACATAGCCAGAATATCGAAAGAAATTTTGAAACTTAATGCCTTATTGATATCTAAAACAACAAGTGACTCTGAATAGACAGAGATTGATTAACGAAACTTGTGTTGAAAGAGATTCTAAAGCGCTAAGATACAGAATTATATTTCACATTGATTATGGTAGATACGAATTCTAGATAATTGCTATTTTTAACACGACTAGCATAGCTAAATTTTGATAAGCTTCAAGATAAGATTCATTTTGTGATAATAAATTATTAAAAATTGTTCCCCAACAATACAATTGACTCTTATTAAATTTCAATAAAAATGCAACTAAATGACAAATCGAAATGTCTCTAAATGTTTTACATTTCAAATTAAATGAACTTAGACACAGTATGAAAAAAAAATAAAAAAAATAAAAGCTTAAACAAGCAGAGTTTTATTTTGTGAAATCATCAATAAAATATGAAAAAAATCAATTGAAAAGTCAACTAATAGGCAAACATTGATTATGACAATACCAACAAAATGTTATAAATAGGAGAAAAACATTTTATTATTTATTTATTTTTTTTTTTTAATATAAACACGACAATTTTTTATTTATTCAGAGTTTTTTCAGTTTAATAATAAATAAAACTTTATCAGCAATTTTTTTTATAAAATTAATATTTTAATCATGAATGGTTAAAATTTTAAATCCTCTTAACAATAAAATCATAAAAATATTTTTCAACGTTTTTTTCCCTACATTTATTATAGGAATTAAAAAAAAAAAAAAAAAAACAATAATTTTGCCTAGATAAATTCAATAGAATCCAAAATACGAAGGGAATGAAGACGAATCTTGTTGAAAGGCAGCATAAAATCATTTTAGTGACAATTTAACGCTAGTTATGAAAAGTTAAGTAAAGAAAAAAGTGACTAACTGATTATTAATAAATAAATGAAAAAAAAAGAAGATTAATCTTTTTGTGTGTGTGTGTGTGTGTGTGTGTGTGTGTGTGTGTGTGTGTGAGTGTTAAAACAATATTTCATCATGACATTTTAATCCTTTTTAAAAGCTTAATAAAGTCCACAGTAATGTACAGTAGTGGAAAAAAAAGGTTTCTTTTTTATTGTCAATAACAAACCAAAGTCAATTAAAAAAAAAGAAAATTATTTTCTCGGATTTTCACCTTTAGTTTCCCAAAGAAAAAAAAAAAAAAAAAAAAAAAAACTTAACTGCTATCAAATAACTTGTTGAGCTTTAGCAGGAAAAATAAAAACTTTCATTTGTTTAAAGCGGAGAACTTTCTATTTTTTTTTTTTTTTAATTTAATTTATTCTAAGGACTTAATGTATGATTGAAGGGTATTTTCGTTTAAATTTATTTTGTTTAGTTACATAAATTGAATAGCAACAGGTGAATAGAACAAAAAAAGTGTTTATTTAATTTATTTTTCGGTTGAATTGCTTGTAACCTTCAACCAGCGGTACAGCAGTTAATGTAAAAAAAAATAAAAATAATGAAATAAACGTCTAGTGGAGGCGCCTGGTAATAATATAATTATTAAACACTTTTTAGACACTTTGAGGCTTTAAATAAATTATATGAATAAAATAATTAATATTAAATGGATTTGAGTTATTAATATAAACATATTTATTTTTCTATTATTTTTAACTTGAATTTTAGTAATTGAATTATAATTCTATGTGCCTATTATCATAATATTACAATTTTATTAAATTTTCTAATTGAGCTAATAATGTTATTTTCCTCTAATGATTTAATTTATTTAAAATTATAAAATTAACATTGTTGCATGCATATATAATAATCCAGTGGCTTACAACCATAATAAAAAATTAAATCTAAACAAGATTAACAATTTTGGTTATCATTTTATTGATACAATTTAGGTACAGCGAAAGCTGTAACTAATTTTTTGTTTAATTAATAAGTCATAGCAATAGATTATTTAGATTTATAGAACTTATATGATTTTAATTATTAAAAAATAATAATGGAAACAGGAAACGTTTAAAAATCATTGATTTCCCACAATTTTGATGACACTTGTCACAAGTCTAATGCATTGTGAAAGCAATAATCAACTAATTTGGACTGGAAAGCATCAGTTCATTGATATATTAATAAAAAAATTAGAAACAGAATGCAAGACCGTATGGTCGGTCAGAGGTTGTGAGCAGCAAACGAATGTAACCTTTTTAAGATTATGACGGAAGATAAGATAAATCAGTAATCACAAATCAGAAAACGTTAGATAAAACAGTATTATCGCTTTATTTCATAATTTTTTTTATAAATAAAGCTTTTATCCATCTGTTTTGTAAATTATAATAATTTTTAATAATAGGAGTAGAACGTTTATGATTTCACAGTGATTTTTCACTTAAGTATATCGCTGCTTATATTATATTTTATGTTATTAATATGGGAGTCTTATCGCGATTCCAACGTAAAATCATCGTAAAATGCAAAATTATCACTAGTAATATTCAAAGTCGCTAGAGACTGAATGGTTTTAGTCTGGTTTAACAGTTTTTGGAGTTATGTGCTTAAAGTTTTGTTGTTGTTAAAGAATAGAATTTTACTTACAATAATGGTTTGAGGTGTGTGGATTTTCTTACTTTATGCCAGTCAGTAGTCCATGCTAGTGTCCGAATTACTCCAGAATAAGTTTTAAAAACTATTTAAATACGCAAATTAATAACGTTCGAAAAAATGATTTAAAGCCCCTGTCAAAAAATATTAAATTTCTATAAAGAGATGTTAAAAATTAATTAAATGTTTTCATTGCAAGTAAACGAACACTAATTATTAATTTCTTCTATTTTTTTCTTTTTTTTTTCTTGTTTCCCAAATATTATTTCGATTCTTTTACATGTCACTAGTAAATTTTGTATAAATTATTTAAATAATAATTTTCTATTCATTTCAACTTCGTTGTCGACGTTATAAACTCATTTTTTGATATTTATTCCTTTTGTATTTTTTTTTTTTTTTTTTTTTTTGTTTTTTCTGTGTTTTCTATCTAAGCCTTTTGGGAAAATTATATGAAATTATATTAAATGATGATGATGATGATTATGGTACTTGGTATATACTGGTTTTATGCTGTTAAAAAATTGTGTAACATTTTGATATAAATGGTAATGATATTTACTTTGTGCTGTAATTTAAAGTAAAGCAGACTCTGTTTTAAAAACTATTATATTGTTTGGGTTTTTTGTGTAGCCACAAATATTTCTTTACATTTTTTTTCTCCTCTTCTTCTCTTTTACATTTTCTTCTCTACTCCAAAGCATGAAACTATCAACTTTAAATTTTAATAATAAAAAAAAAAGAAAAAAGGAAAATGGAAAATACAAAATATCATCCACCATCTGTGGTAAATGTTTTGGATTTTTTTATCTTCTTCTTCTCGTTTTTGACTTTTTACTTTGGAAAATAAAAAAAAAAATTAAAAATAAAAAATAGAGAGAGAGAGAAGAAAATTAAAATGAAAAATTATCTACTTAGTAAGTTTATTATGTTGACGACAATGCAAAAGTTTTAAATATTTATAATTTGGATTAAAAAATGAAAGAGAGAAACATTTTTTTTTTTTTTTTTGATTTATTTGATTGATTTTGTAGGGATTTGGGATTTTTTTTTGTACCAGAGTCAAAGATTTTTGTTTTTAAATAATTTATTTAGGGTTTATGATGCAAAGCTCAGCCTGTGTGATGAGTTTTTATTATTTATTTAAAATTTAATTGATGATAGATCAAATAAAAGAGATGCCATTTGTTATTATTCCGGCTTTTTTAATTTTAACTAAATAGTCCCACATCTCACTTCAATTAAAAGCCAAGCTTTCAGTCACGATTTTAGGGTTGTTATATAAAATATTTATAATAGTTATTTACCCCATCTTAAACATTTCATAGAATATTTACTGACGCCTAGGAAAAACCCATGAAATTAAAATGGAAAAACGTCATCAAATCTTTTATGTGAAAAAACGAAAGTAAATTGATGCAATCTGGCATCTTCTATGTAAAGTTTAATTTATTATTCAAAATTAATTGTACTTTCAAGAGTTTTATTAATTATAGATAATGATTATGAATGTCACTTACGTAATAGCATACTTTACAGGTATTCTAGTTAGCAAACTTTACCACAAACACAGTAATTACCAAAAAAAAAAAAAACTCTCTTTAATAATTTATTAAAATAACGAGACAAGAAAAAAAAATGTTATAATGTGATTTGAATAAATATTGCATAGTGAATAAAAACTCAGGTTATGAAATCAGGATCGGTGATAAACTAATCCTTTGTCGACTTTGCTTCAATTACCTAAGTTAAGAATTAACACTGAAGATACAGTTTAATATTCTACTCGATAAGACATAAGCAGCTTTGAGTGGGGTTAAATTCTGTAACGAATGGATTTAGTCAGAAGTTTCTTACATTATTATACTGTGTGGGTTCTTAACTCTTCTTTTAATAGTAGCGGGCATTGAAAGCTTTACCGCCTATAGAAATTTTAAGAAAATGATTATAAACCAATTTCATTTATATCTCATACAGAGCTCTCAGATATTTCTGAACGTAAATTACCAAACATTACAATTATTAATTTAAATTAATAATATAATAATGTATGAACGTACGTATATAATAATAAAAAAAAAAAAAAAAATTGATAACAAGAATTTTCTAAAAATAAAACCATGTAGGTATGAGTTAAAAAAGAAAAATAATAATAATAATATAAAATTACCATATACTTAAACATTTACCACAGGCGGTGCATCAATTTCGCGTAGTATTAAACGTTGATAGTCGGAACAGATGACACAATTTCTTTACGTATTTGTTTCTCTGTGTTTTCTTCTTTGTTTGTGTTAAAATTATACAAACAATAAGAATATATGTATATACTTTTATTATTATAAATATAAACGGCTATAAACATACCACGTACAACCAAATTTTAAAAGAAAAAGAAAATAAATTTTTTACTAATGTTAATGAGTGGTTTAAAAAAAAAAAAAAAACCGAAAGAAAATTTTTAAGAGACAGACAAACCAAAGGTATTTATCCTATTAAATGTCAACCAAAAAATTGTAATTTTAACTTTTGTATCCAAAATGATTGTCGTTTATCCTTGTTTATATAACAAATTATGGGTAAATAACTATACTGTTTGTGTTAACACTTAGGCAACCGCATAATTTCTACTTGCATCATCAGTCATCTGTAAAGCAACAATTAAATGCAAAAACAACACCAAACTAAACCAAGTAATAATTTCTGTATGCGATTTTCGTATTGTATGGTATTTTTGCATTTTTTAAATCAAAGTAAATAAATGTAAAGAAAATTCCGATAAACCTTACAAACCATGTTTTTCCATCAATAATTGTATTCCCATGGTAATATTAGGAAACGTGACATGTGTTTAGTTTTCATCTTTTATTTTCTGTTTTGTCTTTTTATTTACGTCGTTTGTTTGTTGTTCTTGATGTGATGCAGACAAATTTCTGTTTTTTTTTTTTTTTTTGTTTGAAGTACAGAGAATTGAGAAAAATAAACCAAATTTTGTATACTTGGATCGTGCTATATGGTAATTTTATTATAATTTCAACCACAAACACATAGAAATGTTTAACATTTTCGGTATTATTATGACTTTCTGGTGAATTCTGTTAAATATTGTTGCGATTTTGTGTTTTTTTTTTTTTTTATTTTTTAACACATATGACGTGGTTTTCCCGGTTTTGTAATAATAATTCTTGTTTAGCATATTATCGAATTATTGAAATTTTGGATATTTTTGTTTCTAATTTTATTTAGTGGTATGATTGGTTGATAAATAATTAAATAATATCGATTATTTTTTTTTGGTATTTTAAAGTTTTTTTTCGTTAAGTAAACTGATTCGAGTAAAAACTATTGTAATTAGTTGATAAGCAAAGCGAAATCGCTTCTTGGAAAGTAATCTGTTTAGTACACTGGTAGCTCCTGGTTTTATAATGCTTTAAAAAACTTTGTGAAAATGATTTTCTTTCAATTATAGCTTTCCTGGAAAATAGTTTCGATACATTGCATCGAATCTTTGCAATTTTATTATTAATTAATTTTTTTAATATTCTTTAACTGCACAGTGATTGATCTGTGCATTCTAGTTTCGGTTTTCAGTCTCGTTGTTCTAATTTAATTAAAACTTGCATTGCCCTACTAATAGTAGTGTTGCACGCTTTTTACAATTCACCAATTCATGCAAACAATGAGAATTTTTTTTTTATTGAAATGCTTGGCACAATTATCATTTTATTAATGAAATAAAAAAGCAAAACTTTTGTTATTTTCTGCACAATACAAATGGTTAATCCTAATTATAATTACTTTAATGAATTCCGTGAATTTTCCACCAGACAAACAAATTTTTATTTTAATTTATGACAGTCAAGTTTTATCGATGTAGTGGGTGTTGTTTCACTTGTGGCCAGAAGTTTTAGCGAATTGAATTTTAAACTTTAGATTTAGCTTTAAGTTCTAAATGAGTGGTATTTTAATGACTTTAAATAAACATCCACCTAGAATAAATAAAAATGTTTACTTAAAGACGACATTTAGATTAGAACAACAATTCCGGTTAACAAGGAAACTATAATATATATGATAAACATGCACAAGATTATTCCACACAAATTCAAACTAATTTATTGTTTAAAACCCTTTCAAACGTCTCCAAATCTGTACCAAATGTCTGCTCTTTTTATTATCCACTCTGCAATTTTTTTTTTTTATTGTTTAAATTATTCTTCAGTCATTTTTAAATAGACGGAAATAAATTCGCTTCGTATTGCATTTTTATTTTTCGATATAAACACTTTTATTTTCTATCCACACTACATTTCCAGCTTTGATTCTCTTTATTCACAGCATTTGGATGAAGAATTCCGCAAGTATGTTATGTGAACTGTAAAAAAATTTGGATTAAACAAACCACTTAACAGCAAACGAATGAGTAACGCCAAATCCCCAGAAATATAGATATTCCTGTAGAAATCACTACAGAGAATTTTTGCTGTATTTATTTCTAAAATTAACATTTTTGTTTTGAGAAAATATAAATATTTTTTTCTTTAAGTGGCAATTATTTGTTTTCCTTTTAATTTTCCACTAATAACTTTTCTCTGTTCAATGCAATTCAGCTCAATTCAGTTAAAAATTAAAAAAAAAAAAAAAAAAATTCTTCCATTTTTGCATGCAATTTAAATTTAAATAATAAAATAAATTCAAATTAAAGCAGATATTCCTCCTTTGTTGTATTAATTTCATGTATGGATAGTTTGCCTTTTTTTCCCTGTACTACTTCTCTTCTACTTCTGGTTAAAAATATAAAAAAATTCGTGGTTTAACCAAACTAAATAATCAGCCAACAAACTACTTCAACTTGAACATTTGCTTAGTGGAAATTTTATTTTAATTCTCAACAGTAGTGGTAAAAATAAAAATAATTTTTATACAAACAAAGAATAAGTTTTAACTTTTGAGATGTGACTACCATCTGCCTAATTTAATAAAACAAAAAAAAAATATTCACTGCTGTTCTGGAAGCTTAAAACTCTTTGGTTTAAACACAAAAATAAAAGAAACGTAAAACGAATGGAGGGTTATATGTCAAAATTTTATTGAAATTTTTTATTTTATTTTTTGTAAAATTTTTGGTTTCATGCCACTAACAATAGGGAAATAGTGGAAGAAAAAAAAATACAGATGAAGAAGAAAAGAATATTAATTAAAATAAATAATTACATAAAAGTGATATAGGTCGTAGTGCATTGTTAAATTTTAACTATAAAAAGCTAATTCTTCGTCTATTTTTTTTTTTATTTTGGAAATGTGAAAACTAAAGACTTTTTCCATTGAATTTTTTTTTTTGTTTTTAGTCATGGGTGACAATAATTAATAATACGAAAGAAAAGAAAATGATAATCATGAATGCGAATAATTACTTAAGTCAAAATCTGTTTTAAGTAATAATAAAAAAATAAAAAAAAATCTTTTCTTTTAAAATTAGTGATTTTTTTTCTGTATTAATACAGAAGTATAATAGAAAAACCACTGAAATTTCATAAAATTTTTCGTTTTTTTAAAAATCTTATCATTGTTCAAACGAATTATGAATTTTTCTTTTATTTTATTTATTTTTTTTTTTTTTTTCTTGTTTCCAGTGGTTAGAGAAGTAACTGAACAGCAGCTGCATCTAATTGGGTAATTAAATCGTTTTATTTAGTTTGATATCTTTTAAAATGTATTAAAGGAATAGATGGAAAAATTAAAAGCAAAAGATTATGATTAAATGCTATAAGGAGATTTTCAATTTTCTTTTCATAGCATTTTTTAAAAGGTTTTTTTTTTCTTCTTTCCATTACAATATTTTTTATTTTTTTTTTTCATTAAAGATTTAAAACAAAGGAGACGAAAGTATGTGATTTGTGAATCGACATCTATATAGTTTAGTGATTAATATAAATTAATATTTAAATTAAATTGTTAATGAAAATGAATTTTTATACAATTATTTGCATACTCATTAAGTTATTAAAATTAAATTAAATTAAATTAGCATAATAGTAGTCTAGTCACAATTTAACCTTCTATCGTTGATTGAAAAATAATTTAAATTTAAAGGGTGTTAAAATATATGAAAACATTTATATGGAGTAGAAATAATCATTGGTCAGCCATAAATTTTAGTCGTTTTAATAAATTCCACTGTATTATGTAATGCGATGACAGCGATTATTAAGAAGCTTCATCAAAAGCTTTAATTTCTTAAATTATATGAATGCAAATAAATGATTGGTTCCAACAAAACTGTTGAAGAGCGAAATCTTACATGCGTCAATCATATAAATAAAATAAAAATTAAGTTGCGGAGTAATTTAGATTAGTAGACTAGACAATGCGTTTCTGTAGGATTTTAATTATTTGTTTTAGTTTTTGTTAAAAGATACCATCAGTTAGATACTAAACTAATATTCGTTTTACTACATAATACAGTAGGTGACTGTAACTCACGGTGTAATGTTTGCTATTCAATCTGTGGCATAACATAAAGCGGAACCTTAGGCTAAAATTTGTGGCGTTAATTTTGTACTTTATGAACTACTGGACTCTTCGAATGTTTTATATAATGTAGAAAGTGGAATTTGGCAAAAAGACTTGATTTTCATTTCACTTTTAATGGATTAAATTGTTTTTAAATAGATTGAAAGCTAAAATGTATATTTGTAACAATAATAAACAAATTTTTAACGCCTCTAAAATGTTAAGGCAAAGAAAACCACATAAATACTTATTGACAAACCAGCAAATAAATTACGTAAAAAACACATGAAAATTATGCATTGAATGAACTATTTAATTTGTTTAATTACTGTTAACATAAAGTTTATACAATATCCCGTTGCCATTGCCATCAACCCATGCACCAAGCTATATATTAAAATCTTTATAAACATTAACAAAAAAATTATAAAAAGCCAAGAGACAAATTTGCAACATCAACAATTATAATAATACCAAATATTCTGTGCATTAAAACAAAAATAGAAATAAAAAGCTAACAAAATCTAACTAACGAGCTATTGTTTGTGTACAAAACAATATAAAAACAAACCGAAATACAAATTAAAAAATAAAAATAAAAAACACACAGAGATGCAATTTTCTATATTATTGTTCAAAAATTTCTATTTTAAATATATAAAACAAGTACACCAGAGTGTTAAATAATTAAAATTTCACATAAAACCATTGCCACTATTAACCACCACCTCCACCACCGCATGATTGAGAGATAAATAATCAAATTTTATACGATAAAACATTTTTGTGTTATTAAACTAGCAGTGGAGGCGTCACTTGCCATTACAAGAAAGTATTAAAACTTGAGGTAACAGTTAGAGACTCAGATAGTAATTAGAATAATTTTAGACTATTTACCCAATGGCTGTCTGTCTCCTGCATTCAAATGCTTTTGCCTTGGAATTTCAACATATATTGTATTCCAATCAGTCTTATAATGACCACCAGAGTTTTGACCACATGAACTTAAGCATTGGTGTTATAATTTGTGGTTTAAAAATAAAGAAGCTTGAAGGATAGCTAGAAATTCCACATTGCACTGGGCTGCGAAATTTCCTACCTCTCCAATGACGTTAATTTTAATGAGTAAAATTTACTTTAGCGCTAAGAATAATCCGCAATTGGAATTGAAATTCAATATTTACTTTTATTATGTTTTAAAATTATTAATTAATGACATTTCCCAAAGATTAATCCCATTATTCTGTTATTATTTTATAACAAGTGATTAAAGTTTTGGTGAGTTTTTCAGACTTTTCACAAGCGTCATAAAATAATATCGGAAATATAATCATCGTAGAAGAGTTTATTTACTTTCAAACAAACATTTTTAACGATTCAAAGGATTGACTAAAGATTATAAAACTTCTATATGCTGTTGTAATCAAAGTAGTTTTCATTTGCTTTTTTTTTTTTTGTTAGATAAGCTACGCTACGCTTCGTATTCGTTATTAAGAATTTATATTTAATAACAAAAAAAAACTGTTGTTAATAATTTATTTGAATAAAAATATGCAAACATTTTTAAATAAGTTAAATTAATTTTTTTAATATTTATAAATAAAAAAAGTTAAACGAAGCAAAAGCAGTATTTAAACCACATTTAAAATAACTTAACCACAATGATAAACAATGAAATTCTTCTGTTAATTATTATTATGTTTATTATTATAATAGAAAAGGAATTTTATATTTTATATTAATTTTTGTTAATAGAAATATTAAAAATAAATTTTTTTTTGTGGTTATTATTGTGTAAAGTTCTTCTGTTTATTAAAGATTTGAGTTTATATAAGTTCTGCTTACTACTTACATGCGAATAAAATAAGAAATAATAATTATTATAAGGGAAATTTAAAGTCTTTATTTAATCACTTAGAATTATAAAAATAATTTATTACTCCTGATTTAGTTTGAGATATTTGCATTTGGTTGATATAGAAATATAGATAATTGTAATACACATACGCTAATTTAATATGTGTCGCTATTATGAACGTTTTAGTGTGAAAGTTTTCGGTTTAATTAGAATGTCTTGCCAGATGTCTTTATACCATTTATGTACCATTTAAAACTGTGTATTATCGTATATCGATTGTTTTATAAAATATCATCAGTGCCTCGTGTTGTTTTGTGATAACTTTTAAACGCATTTTGATCTTCTTACAATTTTAACGAAATATTTATAATTCGAAATGACTGTAACTAAATTATAAATTTTGTTTTATATCTACATCTGTTTATTCTGCAATTTTGGTGGCTTTTTGGTTGTTATCCTTAAAGTGTAAAATCTTAACTTGAAGCAAACGAGTTAACTAAGCTGATTTAAGGGGCCAAAATCTTAATCGATACAAATTGTAAGTCAAATTCTGTCAATTTTTGTGATTAAATTTGTTTGTTTTTAAGGAATTTTTTTTATATTTTGTACTTTCTACTTTAAAAACCCATTTGTTGCTAAAGGGAATAACGTCATTAGGAATTAAGGAATGAATCTAAAACTAACTAGATCAAAGACAATGTATAACAATTTATAAGTAACGAAAAATCCACGAAATTTTTTTTTTAAAACTATTTTAAACAGCATAATGAAAAAAAAAAGAAGAAAGTATAATTATCTTGTGATAAGTGAAACTGAAACTAACAATAAACTCATTTAAATAAAGTACCTGTTTAATTAAAAAAAAAAAAAATTAAAATGTTAAAAATATAATTTAACATTATTTAACACTTATGGTTAGTTATGTTTGTGGCTGTGGCATAGCCTAAGAGCATTCATTTAAAAACATCAGTGCAACAAACAAGCAAACAATTACAACCGGATATACAATAAAATGAAAAACGTATTGTTTGGAAAAGTCTTTTATATACACAAAAAAAAAGCGACCGCGACAAGAATAAATAATTTTTTTTTTTTTATTTTGCCACTAGCACGGGTTGCACCTTTAGCGATAACAAATTTCTTTTATTATTTATAATAATATAACTAAAAAATACTTTTCTAAAAATGTAATAATATATAAAGTGTGATATTTGATACACAATCATGTCATTTTATTCCTTTTTCCCGTATATAATATACTCCTATTACCTCATTTTTCTATTTGTTAATTTATTTTATAAATAACAAGACAACAATGTACTAAAAATCGTAAAAACTCAGTATTTAAAATTTATTTTTATATAGTTGGCGGTGTTTATTTATTTTGGTTGCCATGCTACTAAGATATAAAATAGAAAAAAAAACAAATCTTGTAATAAAACAACTAAATAGAAAAAAGCTCATAAGAGAGTACATTTATGTGCTTTTTCCACAATTTCACTTACTTCACTACCGAATTTTATTTTTATTTCGGTGTCACATTCAAAGACGTTTACCATCTTCTGGGTATAATCATTTCTAAATAGCTCTATTTATGCTTTTCTTATTTCTTATTTTTATTTTGTTTCTCTACTACTTATTTAATTTATCTTTAGTTTTATTTGCTTCCTTGTTTCCTTGTTTTATTAACATAAACTGAATTTCAGTTTGAAAATCATTGAAGATTTTAAGAAATTACTTAAGAATTTTACATTTTCTGTTTTCATGTATTCACCCAATTAGTTTAAACAAATTTTTCTGCTATTGATTATTAAAACTTGTCTTATACAATTTTGATTAAAGATCTTCAAACGTTTTTTATACATTCAATCTTTACAATTTATTACACTAAGCTAATAATTATTTTACTCGAATAGTCCATTTAGCAACACTGGAGATAAATTACAAAGATGACATCATCTCAGTAATTATAAAACCGAAAAAAAATAATTAAAAACTATTAAACTATAAATGGGAAAAATATTTTTAATCAAAAACTTTAAGGTTTATATAAAAATAAATAAAATCTAGGAAAGAAAAAAACCATCGAAATACAGCGGAAAAATTAACTTTAATAATCAATGAAGTGTAATCAGAGATGAAAACTAGAATTTTAAAGTATTTAAGCTGGAAACTGACTATTGTGAGACGGTTAGATATTTAAAAACTATTTGTTTGCTTAATCTGGCCAAGAATAAGACAGACGGTGTTTTGTTTGTAGAATAGTTGAATGGATAAACCGGATATTGTTGAATATTCACACGATACTGTCGATTTTAAAGGAAATCCTTTAAAGATAGTTGTCGTGTTACCTGTTTAGTACTTTTGTCGCGTTTTTTTTTCTGTTTTCTTCTTTGTTTTGTGTTCTTCCTTTCCGCTGCGATGTTTTTTTTTTCTGAACGTCTTCAGTTGATTTTCGGTCAGCCACGTTTTATAGAACGTATCGGATTCAAACAACGATTAAATTTTTTTTACGAAAGTGTCTAGTAAGTGTTAAGGAGTTGGTTATAGCTGAGGGATTTGTAACTCTAATATCAGTATCAATGACCACCATAGGCTTTAGCACTTGTTTATACATGAGATTAGATTTCATTGCTTAGCTTTCAAGAGCTCCAAATTAAATAACCTTATCAGTCATAAATCCTCACAAAGACCTTTAATTCTCACGTTTTCAACACTGGAAGTAAAACTGTATATTATTATTATTTTATTTCATTATGATAATAAAACTAATTATCAAATTATTGTCAGAATAAAAAACGAATAAATCAAAAATAATTAAAAAAAAAATTAAATTAAATTTTTAAACAAATTACGTTTTCCTATTAAGAATAAATTTGTTTTTTTTTTTTTATGTTTTTATTACATATGAATAATATAATGAAAACAGATTTATTATCACGTAAATAACAATAATAATAATAGTAATAAAAAATAAAACATCAAAAAAAATAATAATACAATAGAAACGAAAGCTTCTAATATTGTTTTTGATAAAGTTCTGAAAAGTTTACCTTGCATATTTAGATTTTAGTTTAAAGGTAAGCTTTGTTTATATTAGAAAATAATTTACCCAAACAAAAAAAAAACAAACTTTAATTCAATTAGAATAGAATGTTTTTAGTTTTTTTTTTCTTTTGTCGTTGATATTTCTATGTAAATTAATTTAGTTCTTATACATTGTAATATCTGTATTAGTAGCAATAGAATGTAAGCTGCGTTATAACTTTCTCTGGTGTTTTATATAACTTTAATGATATCAATCATATAAAACTTTGTAATAGTGTTGTAATACTGTATGGGATAATTTGAATTTACCAACACTGATTAAAAATTGGCCAGGTTTAAATAAATCACAAGTTCACAATTACTTCAACATTACTTATAAAAATAATTATTAATCAAATCATTTATCGAAATATCGAAAACCATCGAATAAGCATCAACATATCGAATTTCAGTATAGATATTTCAATTAATTTTATATCTAGATTCTATCTTGATTGATTTTTTCAGGAATTTTTTCACGGCATAATGTTATGTGATATTTATAAAAGAGTTTTTGAAGTTTTACAATATTGTGCAAGTAGATTTATTTAGATAGGAGTAAACCTTTAAAAATTCTATAAAATTTTAGCTAGCCAGATTAATATTTTTATTTGCAAAAAAAAAAAAACAACGAAATGAATTATTTTCTAAATCCACAGAAATTATGAATTGAATCAAGAAAATTTTACATAATTCTAGTTACAAGAGAAATATATCTTATTTTATTAAAATTTTTCTTAAACTAAGAAATTAAAACTAAATACCAACAAAATAAATTTAAATCGTGAAATTATTTCGGTATTTTTTTTTCTCAAGATACTAAATGATTAGATTGGCATAGAAACCAAAATTCTCTACGTGTAATATAATTGATCGGTAAAACTTTACACTTCACCATTGAACTACTATAATCCACTTATGTATGTTATCAAAAAAAAAACTATCACAGTTTTCCTCACCCTTATCTATTTGATCATCTCGCTGATTATTCAATAACCAAAAAAAAAATATACGAAAATAAAATTCAAATATTTAATCACGTTCACAGTTAATTTATTAAATTATCTATTTAATAACAACAAAAGAAAAAGTAAAAAAAAAAAAACAAAAAAAAAAAGTTGTTAATAGGGAAAACACAAAACCAAAACATTTCTAATGAAAAAACAATAAAAAAAAAATCTAATTTCAATCTCATTAGAAAAAATGAACAAAATAAAAATGTACGTGATTTTGATGTCATTCTTTTTGTTTATTTTCATTATTTGCTAATAAAAAAAAAAAGTAAAATAAAACCAAAACATAAAATCATAAAACGAGAGAGAAATAAAAGACTAAAAAGAAAGAAGAAAATATGACAACACGTTTCTATAATAGATTGTCAATTTGTTTTATTTTTTTTATTTTTTATTTTTACCACCCTCTTTTGATTGTCCTTTTCGCTTCTTTTTTTTTTTTTTTTTTATTTAATTTTAAAAGCATTGCGAACAAATGTTGTCGCGCAGTTTTTTTATTTTTTTTTGTGGGTTTCTTTCTTGTCGGTTATTTAGTATAAGAAAATTTGCGTTTCGTTTAACAATTTTATTATTCAAATCACATGACAATGAAAAAAAAAAAAAAGAAACGATAAAAAAAAAACAATTTAACTTTACTTTACTTTACTTTTCTCCTTTTAGCTTTCTTTCTTAAATTATAAGACAATTGATTATTCGTGTCGTATTGTCAATTTTTCTTTTATTATTTGTTTAACTAATAAAAATGAAAGATAATAAAAAAAATATGATGTATAACCGAATAAATAATTTTTTTTTTTTACAATAATTCAGCTAAACAAACTTTCTTGTAAATAGATTTGTTAGAAAATCTTGGTCATTTTGGTTTTTAATTATGTGGTTGTTTTGTTTTATAAAAAACAGGCAAACTACCTTTATTTAACAAAAATAAAAAGGGTAAGCTATTGATACTCAGCTTACACAACAAAGCAAGTTAATCAAATCTAACTGACTCTAGGAAAAACACACGTTAAACATTCATTCATAAATCTTTTCAGTTTAGAGTTAGAGGGTTAAATAAATCTCTTATCAAAAACAACAAAATCCGCTTTAATAATTAGGGTAAATTCTACAAAACAATTTATTCTTTTCTTTTACTAAATTTTCTTTTACGTTAATTAAAAATAAGGAAACCACATAACTGTAAATATTAGTGAAATGAAAAATTATGCTTTACGGCTAACAATCAAAATGTTTACCAAGTTGTTCATAGCACATTTGGTTGTGTGCTTAAAGATAAACCACGTATGAACCAATTTAAATTATAAAAAAAAAGAAAAAAAACAATTAAATCCAGTGAAAATAAAAGGTGAAAATAAAATTTTTGAAAAATGTACATTGTGAGACGCATAATTAGGTCAAATGACTGATTTTAAGAACTCTAACCGACTTATATCGAGCATTCAATTTTTTTTTTGCAGAAATTTAAACTATGTAGGCTAAAGCAAGCATGTCCTTTCGTGCGGCCCTCAATATATTTCGTAAATTTCTAGCCATGTTTCCAATTTGTGCACCGTATCGTTTTGTTTAACGCTCACAAAGCTAATATTTAATTGTATCTGTTGATAGCCCTTGATAGCTTTTGATTTTTTTTGGAAATGCGGCCCGAAGTGTTAAAAGGTTGGACTAAAATGTGTTAAAACAAGCTAATGTGGGGTTAAAATATAAAAGTTATTAACAAAGGTAGTTCCTAAATTCAATTTTAATCCACAAATGCTGGTAAATCAAACATAATATTATTGTGAAGTTAAACCTGCCTAGATTGCTTAAAATAACATGCCTAAAACTTCAATAACAACGACGAATTAAAAATGTTACGAAAACGTAGAAACCGGACTGTTTCAGCTACATTTCGCGCTTCGCCTTATCTCAAAATTTTATTGTGAAAATTAATCACTTGTGAAAAATAATTCAAAGCCATTTTGAAGCTTTCTTTGCTATGTTTAGAAATACATTTTTATACCTACAAAAAAAAAAAAACCTAAAATCTACCATTTTTTACATTAACTTACATACAAAATTTTTTTAAAAAATATTTTCAAAATAAAATTTCAGAATTTTTATCGTTCTTTGTGCAGAATTTTGTTTGTTTAAAAAAAAAAAGTTTTGTTTTCTCAAAATTATAAAACAAAAAAAAATGAAAAATGAAAAATAATAATAAAAATGTTTAAAACTATAAACGAAAATATGAGTAAAGTAAAAACGTGATAAGGATATAAATAGTAAATGAACCGTATATGGTAGTACATCTATATACATATGGAGGATAGTCTTTTATAATTTTAATTTAGACTATAATAATAATAATAATAATAATAGTAATAGTAATAGAGAATATTATAAAAAAGATCATGGAAATGTGTAGAAGAAAAAAAAAAAATAAAAGTTAATGAAAAATAAAAAGAATTATGAATGAAATTATCTACAGTAGATTGTTTGAAGAGTGAACTCTGTGTTTATATTAGGTAATTTGGCAACACAATACACACTATTTAATTCCAAATCAATAACCTTTGGCATTTATCGTTTGATTTCAATTTAACACACAGCTAGTCATGTCATTATATTTATTTCGACAAGACAAAGGATTTGCCAATTTATTCCAATTAAAGTCATAAGCTTTAAAACGTTAATTAAGAATATATCTACAGTCTGTGTTTATTAAAATTAGGCAAAAGATTTGATGAATTTAATTTTAAATAATTCTTCTGATGAAAATAATGTAATAAATAAATAATATGAGCGTGAAAGCATTGAGAACTTATTAATTTGTAAAACTAATTAATAAAGATTTTTATCTGGAGTTACATCTTGAATTGTGAACGTTTGAAACACTCACAAGTTTTTAATAATTATGAGAGTTGTATATTCATTAAACTGGAAAGACTTTCCTTTCCTATGATCAAGCTCAATAACTGAGCTTTTATTAATAAACAGTGAAGAATTTTCATAAATCATTTCGATTATTAAAAAACCCAAGATATAATTCTAAAATTAAAATTACATGGATAACCCAACAGTTAGCAGTATCGAGACTCTACTAAACGTGTTATTTTCTAAATATATAAAGACGGAATTTACTTAAAACGTATTTTTACAAAATTGATAATAAAACTGATTAAATTAGAATTGTTTTTTTTTATATTTTTTACCAAAATACACGGTTTTCTGTTTTTATATTGTCTTCTCATATGACTTTCATTTGGCAAAGGTTGTGAATTTCATCAACAGAAAAAATTGATTAATTTATTTTTTTAACAGGTGATTTTACTTACAAATCAACTGTTTAAAATATTATTTTACTATATAGGATAGTTTGTTTCAGCAAAAATTATAATTTTTTAACTTCATGTATTATTAGTAAAGAATAAACGTTGAATTCACCTTATGGTTTAAATGGTATCCACTGTGTAATTTTTTCGTTTAATAAATATTTTTCAAACATATTTAAAGGGAATAAACGAAAATATAGTTGTTGCAGAGCAGTCAATCGTTCTTAATCCATTAGAAATTTTCAGTGTGCTTGTATCTATGAATACTAAAGCTTAAAGCTTATATATTTTTAATTGCAACTAATTAAATTTTTAGGACTGCGACTATAGTGACTTTACTCGTTTAAAGTTTTCTTATTATACAAATGACACGGTTTTTCAATGGACCTTAACAAGAATTCGTTACACATACTGAATACGGAATATCAATGTTTCAAGAGGGTACGAAGTTTAATCTTTAACATATCTTAAAAATAATATTTAATGGCTAATCTATTAACTAATTATAAAATAATTAGATCATCATTAGAATTTCCTAATTTTAGTTTAACTTTTTGTATGAATTTTATTTAAATTCCAAACAAAATTTTGAAAAAATGAAATTAACGAATCTAAACACACTAATACCATTCATATAATAAGGAAGTAACATTATCAATGACAATTATTGACTAATAATATAAAATAAAATAAAAAAGAAGCCATCGCATGAAATTGATATTATTTCAAATAATCATCACGTAAATCTTGTTACTTTTATAAAATAAAAAAAAGAAAATAAAATCACGAGGGGATTTCCCTTTTGCGTCATTAGATTTATTTATGTTTTCAGAAAGTATTTATGATGACTTAAAGTTGTAACATAAAAATAAAAAGACAAAAGAATATTTAAGCTTCCCATTTTATTTTGTGGGTTTGTTTTCTGCTCTTCAATTCAATTTTCTTTTTTTTTTTAAATATCCTTTTAAGAGTGAAAATGACAACAATTTGGTGGAAAATATTGTAACAAAAAAAAAAAAAAAAACTTTAAAAAACAAATACCGCCCTGTCTATCAATTGCTTTTCATTTATTTTTTTATTTTTTTTTTTTTTGTTACTTTAGAGTTATTTGTGAGGAGTTTACCAAAAAAATTCGGCACAAAAAAAAAACATAAAAATATTTGACTCGTCCAGCTTGAAGTTATTTTCCTTGTTTTACCACTTTTTAATGTTTGCTAAATAAAATAACAGAAAAAAAAACTGCAAAAGAATTGTATTCATGAGAGAGTAAAATAACTGAAAATGAAGGAATCGCAAAAGAATATCTATTATAATTGGGTTTGAGTTGGGGATGTATAGGGATTTTATGAAAAATATTATATAGCATTCGGGGGATAAACATATGTGGTAGAGAGATTGGGGCCAGAAATGAACAGGACATTAAAAGATGTCAAACTCTTGTCTTAAAATCATAAAAATTGATATTATCGCGTATTCATTTTTATGATCCTTTTGTACGTTACAAACTCATCCTCATCGTCACCACAAGCTCAATTTTAGAACAAACGCATATGGAATAATAATAAAATAAAATCCATAAAAGAGAAGAAAAATACACAAAACTGACGATAAATTTTTGGTTTTTTCTTTTTATTGTTTTAAATCCTTAAAGGAGCAAATTTTTTTTCTTTCGTTTTTATTTTTATCTATAACGATTCACTAATTGTTACAATTTAAAGTTTTTTCATTTCTGTTTTAAAAAGAAATTGATAACGATAAATGGAAAAGTTATATTCTATCAGGGACACAAACAGAGAAGAAGAAAAGACAAAAAAAATATTAGAAAATAAAGATAAATTTGTCCTGCGATTGTAATAAAACTAAAACTATTTGATCATTTCGCACAATTTAAACTTAAACCTATTTTGCATCGTTTTTTCCTCTTCTTCTCACTTCAAAGTAAAAAAAAAAAACATTCCCGATGGTTCTTAAGACTATTTAAGCTTAAAACAGCAGCATAACACATGATACGAACCAAATAGAAGATAAATAACCGAGAATAAAAAATTGTCTGTTTGTTGATGCAAAAGGAAACAAGAAAACATTTTTTTTTCTTTTTTGGTTTTTGCTAAACTAACCAAACCCACAATGTATGGATGGATGAATGAAAATTTTTATCACTTCTGAAATAAAAATAATAACAAATATATATTTGAATGAGAAAACTTTGAAAAAAAGTTCCAAGTTTCGTTAAAAATAGCACAAAAAAGGGAGAGAGAGAAAAAAAATTTCACATATGTTTTATATTGTGTTGATGTTGGAGATTTCTTATCAAAATCGTAATGGTTTAAGCATTATGTATTCTTCGTTTTACTTTTCTTAAACCTTTTAAACTCTCCTGCTAGCTAGCACAGCAAGCACCCTTCATAATCATCCCAGCTACTACTATCACCGCATCCACCAAAACATTTCTGTTCTATTTATATAACTTTATTCATTTCAAACGAAAAAAAAAAATTAACAAAAAAAGCTCCAGAATAGTTTTTCTTCTAATTTTTAATAGAATTTTCCTTTTTCATCACAAGCATTAATTTTAAAAACGATTTTTTTTTCTATTGCAATTAATTCTTTGTTAATGTTTTTGTTTTTAACTGAAATTAATTTAAAGTCTCGGTGGCTATAAAGATTCACTTAAAAGCGAAAATAAAAAAAAAAAGATGGTTAATAGTTCCCAATTAGGTATTCAATTATATTTTCCATTTAAAACACTTTCTTTTACTTTTTAATGTAGGATGTTTTCTCAATCAAATTTATAATTACCATCGAAATCATATTTACTTATGTTTGGAACTAAATAATGATTTAAAGCTAGATGGAATCACATCAGTCAGCCACTTGAATTGTTTACACTTGTGTTTCGTCTTATCTTTTGCTTTTACTATAAATTTTCTTTCCTCATAACATCAAAGCATTTAATCATATTATTGAAAAAATTATTTGACTAATTGAATTTTATTTTAATTATTTTATAATAAAATTAATATAATTTTGGTTAGAAACATTTGACAAAATTGTTTTTGACCCATATTCGGGAAAGGTTTAAGATCGATGTTATTCCGGATGGCGTATAAAAGAATTCCATACACGAAATTCTATGAAATCAAAGTGTTATATGAAAAATAACTGAAATATACAAAATAAACATCCTATATGCAATTTATTAACATAAATAAATAAATTAAAAGAAGCAAAAAAAAATTATATTTCGTGCAAAGTAAATCGGGAAAAAAAATTTAAATAAATTTCCCAAGTAAAACTTTGTCTCTAACCACAGCAAACATTGATGGAATACTCTAAAGTGAAGACAACAACCATAGTAACCAAAATAATATAAAATAAAAAACAAACGACGTGATATTGAAAAAGTGAACTTTTGTTCGTTTATTTTTTGGCTATTACTTCAACGAACTTTTATTCTATGAATAAAAAAAAAAGAAACTTTTTCGTCAACAATAAAAATTTTTTTTCTATAAATAATTTTTTTTCTGTTTTTGGTTTATTTTATTTATTTATTTATTTTTTTTTTTTTATTATTATAAAAACGTGATTTTAAAATTAAATTTTTCATTAAAAAATTAAAATAATTGGATATCGTGATTATTTTTATTGTTTTTTTTTTTTTTTTAGTTGCATTTTATATATTGATCTAATTAATATGATAACCAAAAAACAATTATTTTTCATTAAAACAATAGAAAAATATATTATAATTGTTATTTATATTGAAATTAATTTAAGATTTATGCAAACATCTGTTACTTTGCAATTATAAAAGATAAAGAAGAAGAAGAAAAAAAAAATCTCAAAAACCAAGCAAGCAAGCAACATGCTAAGCTAAAAATTATGTTTTAATCATGAAAAATAAATGAAAAATTAAATCGTAATAACTTGGTAAAGAAAAGTTAAGTAGTGTGTAGAAAGAATATGGGGTGGAAATATAATAATAATAAAAAAAAAAAAAACATTTAAAGTTGGTTATAGTGGGTGAGTAGCATACAACATATTTATTTATTGTTTCTATTAATGATATTTGGATTTTAGATATATTTATGCACACACACTTACTGGTTATTATTGTTGTTCTCCTAAGTTTCAAACTCTTTTATGTGGATTTAGTTGTGTAATTTAATTTAATTGATGTGACATATATGGATAAAAGTATCTGTATGAGTATATTATAGTCAGATAGGATAGAGATAGAATAGAAATAAACATGCGGATAAATTGAATATTATTGTTTTATTCTTGTCTTTTATATGATAGATATATAGGGTAACACATTTTTATATAATATAAAAATAATAAACATTTTTATATGTGTATACACAACCATAATTCACTCATCTAATATTTTTTGATTTAATTACGCAAAAACACACAAAAAAAAAATAATAATAATAAAAACATAACCACACACCATATATAAATGCGTTTTCTAATTATTTCTAATTAATTATTATATTTGTTGGAAACAGTTGGGACTCCTCTTTTAATATTTTTAATTTATTCAATTTTTTTTTATGTGTTTTTCATGTCTTTAAATATTGTCGAAATATTGTGTAATTTCATTTAATTTACATATGAGTTATGTGATAAGAAATTTAAATTTTATTTATTTAATTATTCCAAGTCTTTATTAACACTAGTTACGTGTAATTAATGTTTTTTAATTAACATATTTTTCATTTTAAGTGTTTAGAAAAGATTAGATTATTGTTTAAGGAATTCAGATAGTTTCGTTTTAATTTAATTTTAATTTAATTTTTAATTCGTTTTGATGGAATTTGCGTGGAAATCTTGATTTTAAAATATTTAATCTATTATCGGAGAAATTGTGACGTTTCTTCTGAAAAGAACCAATAATGAAGTGCCAATTCCTGACAAAACTGTTCGGATGTGTTAAAAATAAAAAATAAATTTATTGGTATAATTACAGCTAGCAACAAAAACTAGCATCGTTTTAAACTAAAGCTAGTTCTACTCTACAAGTTTTACAATATTAGCTTTCGCATTATTAATTATTTATATAAAATGTATGCAAATGGTTAAATTTAATTATTTACACTTGATAATGAGATTTCATTTTCACGGTTTTATAAATATTGACAATTTTGAAAAGTTATGATAGATTAGTAACGATAGTTGCGATGGTAATCGAAGTAAAAAATGTTTCCTTTAGCACATATGACTTTTACGGATGAACTTAAAGCAGTATTTCCAATTTTATCTTTATTAAAGTAAGCAATGTTAAGTAAGCGACTTTAAAATATAAGTAAACTTATCAATTTAAGGTAAATTAAAAAAAAAAAACTACTTGAAAGTGTACAACTGACAAAGTTTTCATGATAATAAACAAGTATCATCATGCGTACTATCAAGGGATAGTGTTCAACTAACACTATAAATCTATCATTGTCATAACGCAAGTTTTTTTATGTATTATCTGAAATCTAACATTATACGAATATATTTCGTCTTATGGGATATGCAAATCTCGTTATTTAATAATTTTATTTGTTGTGATTATTTCCTCTGTGTTATTATACAGCGCAAGTATGGTAAAAAAATTGATTATTTATAAAGTTCATAAATCTGTATTGATACAACAATCGGTGTTTGCTTTAATGATTAAAGTTTTTTATTCACACAAACCGATACAGGATAAAACTAAGTATTAAAATAAAATACTTAATATTAACCCTGTTAAACGTTGGTGTATTTAAAACAAGAAAAATAATTGAACAAAAAATATTGTATTAAATGAAATTTCGGTTTGTTGTTTCATGTTTCTCATATAATATGTAACGTTTCTACTACAAACATGTTAATAATTTACAAAAACCCCTAAATATAATATCTATTTATATAGATATGTAGATATATGGAGATGATACAATTATAAACAACAATTTAAATACACCACCACCACCACCTTTCAAAATCATTATTAAACTATTCATGTCTTGTACACTAAATAACTAAATTATCTTGTATTTTATTATTATTATTATTATTATTATTATTTCTCTTATTGTTTTAATATCATATTTATTTCCTAATAATTTATTATTAAAAAATAAATAAATAATAAAATTGAAAAATGTAAAAAATAAAAAAAAAATATAAATTCATTTTTCTTCTAATCTACGATAAAAAAAAAAAGCAAAAAATTATAAATTAAATTTTTATTAATAAAACTTTTAATGATCTCAAAAAATAAATTTTATGATAAAACTTTATCTCTTTATCTTTTAATAAAAAATGAAAAAAAAAATAAATAAAATTTTAACATAAGAGTTCCTTCCGACATGATTTTTTTTCGTTTTTTTTTTTTCCTTATTTTTTATTATTATTATTATTATTATTATTATTATTATTATTATTATTATAATAATAATTCTATAGTTGATTAACGATATTAGGCATCCATAATAAAAACTAAAAAATAATCAACAACAATTTATACAAATTTTTTGCTATATCATCGGAAATAAAATATTCAAATTTATAATGAAAAATTTTCTTAAATTAATTCTTTATAATAATACCGCATCTTGTTATTAATTAAAATGAAAAATTCATTAATCTTAATTAAAATTGTATTGTTTTATTATTTAATTTTTACTTATCATTTAAGATCAGCATGTTTTATGTTTTAATTTGTCATGCTTCAGAAATATTATTTAAGTTATTTTTCGGCATAATTAAAGTGGTTTTTGTGGTCGTCGTAGAACTTGTTAACATTTTCGTTTTGGTTTTTTTAATCAATTAACGTTTCTTTGGTTCATTCTTTAACTGTTTTTAATGAATTTTATTTATATTTAAAGTTTAATTCATTTAAATGTTGAAGTAGTTATGGTGAAACATCGGTAATTGCATATTATTTCACAGAGATTATCACTGCAATGATTTTTGTTTACAAATATGATGTGAAGTGATGAATAAAAGCAGAGACTGAACTACTATTTGTACTTTTATAGAGTGTGTGAAGATTTTAATAAACTTTAATTATAATAATAATAATAATAATAACAATTTATTCGCAAATACAAAGGTTTCGCCTTTTTGTAAATTATTTGTCATATAAAATCACTTAGATTGATGTAATTAATGAGTTTTTAATTGGAAAAGAATTGTTACTTTATTGTGCAAATATTTCCCTTTTTTTCTTTTGCGGTAGTCAGTTATTTGACAATAAATTTTTTAAATGAGAGCAATGACATTTTTATTCTTTAAATTTCTTGTCAGATTAACTGAAACAGAGGTTTTAAACTTTGTTTTTTTCTTTCAACTTAAACGAAAAATTTTTAGTGCCCTTGTATCGGATAAATTGCACTGGGATGTAAATGCATCATTAAAATGCGTCCAAACGAGTTAAGTGTCTTTGATTAGGATCCAAAATTGAAAGCAGTTTAACCGAATTTTGGCCTAACAAATATTAGATGTGTGATAAGGATTTAATTACTCTGGAAGTTTGGATTCTAACCAAAGATAAAGTAAATACAGATACAAATCAGCAATGTTATGAACATATGAAATATTTTTGTTATAAACAGACTTTAGTTAATGATAGAATTATTATATAAATAGCTAATTATGTTCTTTTTATGTACAAACAAATGCTACAAAGCCTCGAATACCACCACCTCGCAAAAAGACTGATTGAATAAAACGTAAATTCCTTTTCAGGTAAAAAAACCTCTTAATGATTACATTTAAGAATTTTTTCCCTCCAAAACACATAAATTAAGGCTGTCTGTAACATGATGAGTCAATGGAAAAACCTTAAAAAAATTACTGAAAGCTCATGCGACAATACAAGATTTATCTCTGAAATGAAATTTTTTAACAAGAACCACCCCATTATTAAAAAAAAAAAAACCTTTTCTTTTATTAAAAAGTCATAATCACAAAATGAGGCCATCAAGTAGATTAAAACAAAAAAATAAATAATATCATAAAGCGAAGGGAAGAAAAACCCCTTAAACTGTTATAAAATGTCATAACAATTCATGAAAATTGATATAAAATGTGTCACCATATATTTTCCCTGTCACTTCTTACAATTTTTTTTTTTCTTTATAACCATCGTCTTGTTTGACTTTTTTTATAATATGAGGTAATTTCCAATCAATTGTAAAAAGCTATAAAAGATAACACTAAAAAAAAATCCTTGTCACTTGATGCAATGAATGAATAACGAAAAATAAAAAAAAAATTGATGAATAGAAGATTTATACAAATATCCTTCGGTACAATCATAGACAGATTGCATGCATCGTAGAAAAAAAAAGCGTTCAAAGTTCCCCCATTTAACTTTTGCCTTTTATATAAAATGATTAATAAGTTAATTTCAGTGCAGTATGATTCATTTTTTCTGTCATAAAGTGAAGTGAATTTTAAAGTTTTTTTTTATTCAAAAGAAAACTGTGGTGTGACTAAATTTCCGTGATTTCAGACAAATGCGACTTATTTTGCCCAACTACAACAAACTCTTTGTTACAACTTAGTGAAAGTAATAAAACAAAATTAAGACACAAACAGTTTATGTAAACAAAACAAACCATAAAAAAAAAAAAAATCGAACTTAATTGTCATGGGGGGAAGTTCGATTGATGGGCAACAAAAACCACCCCTTATTATAAAAACATTTTCTAAATTTTTTGTCACATCTGTACAATAATTTTTATTTTCATTTTCCATATAAATAATTCTTATTTGTTCCTACAAATTATTCAAATAAATGAAAGTTATTTCAAGTATGTTAAGGTGTACCGGGAAGCACCATATATGCAATACATGGTTCTATAATTTATATACAGAAATAGTAATAATTTAATTTTTGTTTTCTATTTTTTGTTTTGTTTTTTTTTTTTTTTTTTTATATCAATTGGTTAGGATTTTTTTGCATAAATAAAAATGAAAGTTTTTTTTTTTTTGAAATAAATACCAAATAAAACGTTATAAAACATAACCAAATTATTATACAAATGTTACATAGACAATAGGAGTAATACAGGAGTAAAGAAAGAGAGAAAGAAAGAAAGGAAAAAAGTATCGTAACAACAAAACACATCTGTAACATTTTATAAGACAATATAATTCCTTTATATTCTTAAATTGTACAACAAAAATACAAAAAAAAACTTAATTTACCATCATTTTTATTCATATAAATATATTTTCTCTTGTATATGTGTGTGTATCTGAAGACATTGCGCTTTCTTTATATTTATTTCGGTTGTTTTTCCGTTTAAAAGAGAAATGCAAAAAAAAAAAAAAATAAAATAAAATAATATTAAGAAAAAGCATAAACAAAACACATTATATAACCTCAACCATAGTAATAGTATCTTGAGAGAGATACAGAAATAATAATAATAATAATTCATTTTTAAGTTTTTTCTTTCCCTTTTCGGTGTTTTTTTTTTTTTTTTGCTTTCGTTTCTATTTAAGATGATTTTTCTTCCTCGTTCTTTTCTGGTGCTTAAATAATATAAAATGTTCAAATCAAGAAATAGGTAAGCATGAAATACACAATGTTAATTAAAAACAGTAGAAATTATTAATTTGTAAAGAGTATTAGTGTTTATAAAAAGGGTTAAATCAACCCTATGTCAGTTAATTTTTTTACTTGAGTTCTTTAAAATAAAATTATTTTAAGTGAGTAACATTGACAGTGGCTTATGGTAGAAAATATTAAGTAATTTAGGTTGGACACTGAAATAATGTGTGGATTAATCATATTATTAATTTAAGTAAAATTTGAAAACATGATTAGCACCTGAAATCATGATAATTTACCCATAATTCGGGAAATTTGATCGTAGTATCCTAAGGCAACGGAATCTAAAACAAATTAATTGATTAAAATTATGATAGCAACACCTCTGGACAAGCTTAAAATCCAACAGCGTGTCATTTCTCAAAAGCTCGTAGAATTAAAACTATTAATAGAAATTAAAAAAAAAAAAAAAAAACTCATTTGACTTTCCTAAAATTAAGTGATTTCCTCCAAAAATTAAATCTACTTTCCTGTAAATGCTTAAATTTTTATTTAACATTTCCCCAGTGATCTTAAGATAAACAAAAGTATTTCCATAATAAAATTATGATAATTGACCGCACAGACAGAACAACAAGCAAAAAAACCAAAATAAATCCACAACTCGACAATAAACAAATGACTAACAAACTGTAATAATGAGTGTGAGAAATAAAAAAAAAAGGAAAGAAAAGAAAAGTATTTACTGATTTAATCAAATGTTAAAAGATTTAAATTTGAGCTTTGTTTTAACAAATTTCGTTTTTTTTTTTTTTTTTTATTCGTTTTCCTTACTTTTTCTAACTTCAATCATAATTTTTTGTTATCTTTTGGGAAATCATAATACTGTGTCGCGTTGAGTCATTATTTGTTTGATTAAACCATATTAAGGATAATCTTAGTTTTCAGCATATTTTTTCGTTTTTCTTTATTACATTACTTTACTGAAACTTTTCTTTATTATAGATTTCAGTAAACCCCCCACGATTTTGACAATCAACAATAAACACTTGATGTTCAGCCCTTACAAACATAATAAAAAAGTTGAAGCACGCCACAGTTCAATCTGTAAGTAGTCTGGTTTCTGATATTTTATTACATATTCTTAGTCTTTGTTAATTTAGGTAACGCGTATTGAGATATTTTATAGAAAAGGTTTATAAATTGTATTAGGATCTACCGCAGATTGTCCACTATGTTCATATTCATTGATACGATGTTGTGTTTTGTCGCGTTATCAAGCAGTTTCACAAGTTGATCTGGAACTTGTTTTAAATAACAAATCCTGAGATAAAATTTGTGTTATTATGAGAATATGACTTGAAAGTGACAATTTTTAAATCACCTTTACGTTAATTGCGGTCAATTATGGTCAAAGGTATTAATTTCTAAACAAATATAAATATTCAATAAATAATATCTGGAGGAAAACAGAATAAATTCTTCGTACAAGAAATGAATCACTGATTTAATAAATTTTTAAAGTTTTCGTTGTTTCAATTTAATTTTCATTGTTTGACGAATCCGCTGCGTTGAAATACAAATTATAAATGTGGATACAAATCAATGCGTTTTACGCTTTTGCAATTTGATTTATATTTTTATTTATTTTTTCATTGGTTCAATTTAAACAGTACATGAGCTTCTCGTAAATAGTTTCCATCATTAATTACTTATAAAGTCAAAAGTAGGTTAACCGCATCAAATAAAGCTCGTTAATTCGATGACAGTGCAAAATCAAAGCACAACAACATATCAACTATTGTTATTAAATTAATTTTTCATTCTTTTTTTTTGATTCCCATTTAAAATTTGGTAATTTTAAAAATTTTCGTTATAAATCATTTTCTTATTAAACACGTCGTCGTCGTCGTTGCAAATTTTATAGAAGGGAGATACAACATCTATAAAAATAACAAAAAACACAAAAAATTATTTATCATTTGTAACAATTCGTTTGTAATTTTTTTTTTTTATTATCATAACAAGTTCATACATTTTATGAAACGATAAAAAAAAATAAAATTTTTTGGTTCGCTTTTATTTATTCATTATTTTTTTTTTTTTTTTCTGTTTGTTTCTGGTATTATATGAGTTATTTAAGTATTTTATGTTCTATAATAATTTGCATTTATTGTTTTACATTAAACACACTTAGTTTCTTCTTTTTTTTTACATGCAAACACATTTATATATTATTTTATTTTTAAAGCTGTTTTGTTGCTTCTTCTGCTTCTTTTTCATTTTATTAACACAAATTATGTTTAATAATTTTATATTATTCCATTTAAATAAAATTGTTTTGGAATTGTGGAAAATTTTATATTAAAAAAAAAAAAACAACAACTTTTATTAGCGTTTTAAATGTGAGATGCTTGAGTACCTAGAGTTTTTAAACGTTCAGGTTTTGTGTTTGTGGATTAATATTTGATTTTTAATTGATAATGTTAAAATGGAAAAACTTTTACAGTATAGTCCGGAATTTTAATTGGTTTTCTGGAATATCTGGAATCTTTCATAGATCTACAAAGTTTTTACGTTGACCCCTAAGTATTAATACCTCCGCAACTTCTTCGATGTTACAGAATCAAAGTTATTCAAAGAAAAATTCTTCTGTAGTGGCGAAACTTGCTTTAGAAATTAATTCTAAATTCTGACTGTCAGAACATAAATAATCAATTTCCTTGTAAGGAATAAAAGAAAAAACTTTACTTCAAAACGTTTCTGAATTATTAGTCATTTGTAGCATAGTATCCAGGCGACAGATAAATTCAGCACCTATGTAATATATTAAATCATATTCTATAATTAAATATAACATTTTGACACACTTATTAATATTTAATTAAATTAGACATTTTACCATTTTAACTTTGAAATTTGACTACTATTTATTTCATGGATAACAGTTAATAATTATCATAATCTCTTCGAAATTTGATTAAAAATAAAACTTAATACTACTTGAATATTGTTATGTTCTATGACACATTTTTGTTTTGTAAAGTTTTATAAACTGTTTCGGTATTTATAATTAAATTAATCATCACTGTTGATGTCTTAAAATAGTTTCACGTTTCTATTTATTTCAGAATTAGATTTATAAACTGAATACTTTACGTTTTTATATAAATGATTGGGTATGGTATAACAGGATGTTTTACTCAATTTATATTAGAAGAAGTCCACCCTTACCAAAATCTGCTACTGGTGAGTCCTTGGAAATAGAAACATTTCACAATACATTATTGAGTTTTACTCTAAGGATTGCCATACAGTCGACCTGTCACTCATTAATTTATTTATTTTATCAGTAATTTTGTGTCTATTAGACTCTAACTGTTAGGCGTATTCATCGATGGTAATTTCAAGAAATCCTTCCAAGAAGCCCTTTAATTAATATTCAAGGTTTTCAAATGACAGCAGCTGCTTTAAAATCTCATTAGAATAAAATTCTTAAAACTTATTTATTAATTGTAGACAATAACATATTTTATTTGATCTGCTAAGTATTCTATTCAATTGTATTTAAAAATCCTTTTTCTTATATTTTATCTCTTTATTTTCTTCTTATTATCATTATATAAATGATAAATTGATAATCATGTTTATAATATATTATCTTCCGGTATCTTAATACTGTCTCTATCATATTTATTTTTTTTTTTTTTTGCTTCTTCATATTGTCTTTAATTAAGTCTACATTACTTTTTGGTTAATATTAACAAATAATTATGATTATTATTATGATTACAACTTTATTTTAATGGATTATTCATGTTTCTTCAAACAGTATAGATGACAGTGCTAGATTTTTATTTTTATTATTTTCACACTATATACGATATACAACATACTTGTATATATTATACATTTTTAGATGTTTTTGTTTATTTACTTGTGTATAGTTTTATTTATTATGTAAATAACAGGGGTGGATATACTAACAAGACCTTTAAAAGCGAAGTTTTATAGCAGAATTACTGTCAATATAGCAGAAAATTTACTTATTCAATGAATAATCAATTTCTTTTTTAGTTTGTAATTATATCCTAAGGATTACATTCAATCAGTGCCGTAACTAGATTGTTTTATGTATCCTGAAAAATTATTTCTTTTTTTTTTCAATTGTTCTTAACTATTAGAATTCAGCTATGTCACCTCTTTCGGCATCAGCTCAGGACATTGTTATTCAAACATGGTTCAGTTTGATTGAGGTTACCATCATTAATTTCCAAGCTCAGGGCAATATTTTTAGATACTTTTCCTAGCTTCCTTAGTATTTTAAATAAATATAAAAAATTATAACTCCTGACGGTTAGAATTTTGATAATTGAATTCCTACTGCTGCGTTAGACCCCCACATGCTACATGTTATTTCAAAATGTGTAAACGATATTCGTCTAGATCCCAACAAATATCTTAATTCATCTCTGTATATCCCTGATACACTCTTCAAAAAACTCACACTTTATAGATTACTATCTGAATATGTAACACCGCATTTAAAATAAAGATGAACAAATTTATAATTTAATTTAATAATACAAAAATATCGTTGGAGAATCTTTAACAATTCAAGTCGTTTTCCTTTAATTACATCATTTTCATTATAGAATAATAACAAAAATTATCATATAAAAACATGTCGATTAAAAATAAGAATAGAAATATGCTTTCAGTGTTAACATAAAAATTATATAAATGTACATATACATATGTAATAACTCTAATATATTAAATATTCATTTTTAAAGATGAATTCATTTTTTTTTTTTATTAAAATGCAAATCGCTTTAATATTTATTTAAAAAATAAACATAAGAAATTTTTTTTTTAATTAACATAAAATTCGATTACGAATAATTTTTGTCTTTAATAACACAGAAATTTTGAATATAAAACAAAACAACAATAACAATAATAATCATTATGATTAATATTTAATAATTAACAGAAAATTATTATTAGCACCCTTTATTTGTGTCCCTTATAATTTAAACTAAACCTTTTCTAACAAATAATTATCTTTTCTTTGATAACAGAAAGAAGTAAAAAAAAAAATCATTGTGTCGTCTCGTGTCAATTAATTTAATAACAAGGAATTTTTTTTTTTTTTTTTGTAATTTAAATAAATCTTTTATAATTAGCGATGAAGAAATATGCTTTTTCATATAATCATATCAATTTATTTCTCTGTTGGTTTTAATATTGTAAAAACATTTCTATTCAATTACGAAACTAAGAGAAACAAATTTTATGTATTCATTTAACGAAATTTTCATATTATTTAAGTAAAATCTATTATAGTTGTTTCATACAATTTTTTTTTTTTTTGTATTTTACTATGGGTGATACGACAAAATATCGTTTAAACTTAATTTTTGACTATTAAATTAAGTACTGTATATATTACAATGGTGCAGTGGTTGGTGTTAAGAATGGACAATAGTCCGTATTTCTACCCTAACACAAAATAATAATAATAATAATAATAATAAAGGATTTTATTAATAAATTTTAGTAACGAAACATCAATTCGTCATATGTTTAAGTTAAGCAGAGTTATGTTTTTGAGAGTATTTATTCTTGGACAAACATAAAATACTTGATCTGAATACTAATTCAAATGAATTGTGTTTTATTAAACAAAATAAATATTATTATAGTGAGTATGAATTAAAAAAGAAATGTCAATAATGTTACAAACCAACTGATATTATTCAAGAATAGTAATAATATAGCTCTGGATTAATTATAGAAATAAAAAAAAAAATATATGCGTAAAATCCTGACAAATAGCGACAATAAGGATGCAAGGCACTGGCGGCAAACTCTTAGCAAAAATGGACAACACATTTAAAATCTGATCGAAAGACATATTTTGATACCAAACCAGAATTAAAATATTCATAAAACACAAAAAAAAAAGAATAAGTATCGTAAAGCTTAAAATTCTGTTGCTGTTGGTCTATCTAATAATAAAAACAGACATTTAATCTGGTTTAAACTTTGTTTATTAACCAATATCTGTATGATGTAAACTGAATGATTCACAGTACACTGGTTGAATCCTAAATAAAATACACTGAGTTGTAAAATTTTAACGCACAAGACCGACAGACAGATAGCGATCGGTGGCTATGGCAGCTTTTCAATTTTCCTAAACATGCAGCATATAAGGTGACTGCAGTGTTTCCTCGTATTTTATCCCAGTGTGCTTACAAAATAAAATGTTCCAAACAAATGTAGTTATTAAAAGCAAGATTTAAAATTACGCGGGAATATTATTCCGTTGTACAAGCTAAGCCATGTGGATTAATAGTGTGAATATTGAGGACATTTTATTGCTCTTAACAATCCACTCGATTTCAATACTTCAATTGAGTGAACAACTCATATCTGGAAAAATCCGTTGCAATTATCTCCGCAAGAGCATTTACAATAGCTAATTAAATTGTATTTCCACACTTAGCATTTTTATTAACTGTTTTCGCTGTTGACAAGCAATCAGAAATACTGTAAAAGTGCATTATCTGTATTATAAAGAAGCTCTAAGAAATATAAAACTGAAACACACACATAAACATACCAAAAAAAAAAAAAAAGAAAGCAATAATAATAATAAATGGTGCTTAGGCGAAAACTATACATCGTTTCCCTTTAGCTTAAGCTTTTTTGCAATCATTTTATTTATTTTTATCTTTTTATTACATATTTCAATCACGTATTTAACACTCTTTTTTGTCATTATTACACTTAACAAACTGATACAACAACTAACAAATGATTTTTTTTTTTTTTGATACGAACAAACCAAAAAAAAAAAAAAATATGGAAACATAGAAGAAGTAAAAAGCACACATAAATAGAAGAAAAATATAATAGCTGGCTGAACAACAAGAAAAAGTTGCAAAAAAGAAATACGATGAAAATGATGAAAAACAAAACCACAACTAGACAATGATTACACGTTTAACATTGTGCATATAGATAAATGTATAGATAGTTATATATTGAACACTGACTGAGCAATGTATGCTTTACTGTGGCTTTAACAATCAAACATTTCCATTATTATTACGATTTATAAAATCTTCTTTGTTCAAGACAAATATGTGCACAAAATAGAAAATTAGTTTCATTTAAGTAATTTTTTTTTTTTATTTTTCTGTTTTTGTTAATACACAAAATAACGATATTTCTATTACTTTTGCTATTTCTAGAGGATGAAAAATTAAAAAAAAAAGAAAAAAAAGAAATTCAAAATAATAAATAACCAATAATAAAACAATAATTAAAAGAATAAGGGAGTTCAATAGAAATTTCGTATTATTAACAATTTTAGTGATAATTTGTTACTGTGCCATTCCATGGTAATCGTTTATTGTATATTACGATACAAATGCAGTGGTTTTACAGTACAGTAGTCAAGTAATTTTTGTGATTTCTATTGAAACTCATCATTTATTGACCATTTTACTGTGAATTTATTCGTTTTTTTTTTTAATTTACTGTTTTTGGATATGTCTCAATAGTTTTTCCTTTTTTTTTGTACCAGTTATCCCTTTTAAAATGACACTCACATACTCTAAGCTAATGTCGCATTGATTTCGAAATTATTTGGATAATACAGAAAGGTTATTGTAGCGTAGTTTTTGAATTGTATCGTGACGAAATGGAACGTTCTCTCCAGAATTTGATATTCGAAATCTTCAAAATTGACATGCTAGCTTGTGCACTTAATATGTTCTTTTACAACAGTATTTAGATACTGATAAGTACGTACCAGTAGATAGAATCTCAATCAAGATTGACTATTGACATTCTAAGGCCAATACTACTTTCATTTCTATAAATTCAGATAAAATTTATTGAAAGAGAAATTATTTCCTAATCGTGAACTCTCGAAAATTTGCAGTCAGTTAACAAACAAAATAAATTTACTTTAAAAACTCCCTGTAATTTGTAATTTTTTTATAATGATTTGTAAAAATCATTTCAAAAAAACCTTTATTTCTGTTTAAAGAAAATTATTTTTTCTCTTTATTATTACCAAAACCAAAACCCAGAACAAAACGAAACCCCCCCAAAAACAAACGAAGTTAATTAAAGAAAATTAGAAATCTAGTCGATAATAAGCTCATGCGGATTTCACGTAATTTTTTTTTTCTTGTATCAAATGAAGTGTAAAAATAAAAAAAAAAATCCTGTTTTCATTACAAAATTCGTTTTTCAAGCTGTGAATAGAGAAGACATTTCGTAATAAAATGTTTGCATTTGTCCCTAATAAAATAATTTTTTTTTTTATTTTTTTTTATGATCTATCGTAACGTTTTTACTTCAAACAAGCAAATTCATCAATTAAATTTCTTTATTATTTCAGTCTGTCTGCATCTTATTTATCATAAAAATAAAAGAAAATTACCTTTACATGATAAAATGTGCAATAAAAAAAAAAAAAAAAAAAATTCAGATAAAGAAATAGAAAAAATTACAAAAAAGAATCTTAATAAAAAAAAAAAAAAAAAAGCAAAAAATAATTCAGATAAAGAAAATAGAAATTAAGATAAAAGTTAAAAATATACGCATTGCGTATATAATTCTTATGTTTTAGAATGAAAAGATTTTTATCAACATAATAAATGAAGAAGAAGAAGAAGAAGCAAAAACTAAACAATTAAATCTTCAAATCTTAATATTTAGTTAGTTTTTGTTAATTTCGTATTTTAACTTTTATACATGCATGTTATACGTTGGACGATAAAAAAAAAATAGAATTTCCCCATAAAGTTAATAAGAGCGTCTTGGTTTTTATTTAATTATATATAAAATCAACTACAAGATGAATAATGATGCTGCTAAAAGCATTGTTAGAATAATCTGCTAGAAAAGCCACATCTAGACATAACTAAACATTATCGGATTCTAGTCGAATAAACAGATTTTTCGTTATGTCTTTTACAGTCCTGAAAATACGAATTTTTTATTTTTAAACTGTCTGTAACCAAGACCTGTAATGAATTTAAGCTAAAAAATCTACTCAACTAGTCTGAAACAAGTTATTAACTATTGTTATATGCCATGGATAATATTATTTAATTAATTGTGGTCTACTTTCCGAAACCTGCTTGTGAAACTTTAAGTCATTAGTAAAAATTCTCCTTTGATCTTTTGTTAATTAGTCTTCATTCAAGTTCTTGAGGATCATCAATATGTGGCCGTTTAATGTGATTTGTGATTTTACAATCAAAATTAACTATTCGTGGGTCCGTAAAGCATGAAATTTGGAGAATCGAAATAATTACAAATAAAAATCAAAGCAAATTCCACAATAAATATAACAGAGAAATTCTCATACCTCTCCATTGCCTATATTAATTTATTATTCCACAAATAATGGTTTCTGTATTTGTATAAAATAAATTCCATACTTAATTAATTCGCTTAAGCATAATTCGATTAAAAAAAAACAAAAAAAAAAAAAAATCTCGTTAAAAATAAAACAATAAATAAATAACGGATGTTAATAATGAATAAAAAGTGGATAGAATGGACCATCAACGGCATAGAATGGAAAACAAGAGAAAAAAAATATTAAAGAAGAAACACATTAAACCCTTATATTGTTTTTGATTATATTTTGTATTAATTTGCACAATAATTAAGCAAACAAACGAAAATGTAATGTAATGAAATGAAAAAGAACATTTCGTGACATGGATGCAAAATTCTATAATTATTATGTTTTTTTTTTTTTTTTCGGTTTTTATCTATCATTTTCATTAAAAATACACAAAATGTTTTATTTTTACAAAAAAAAAAAAAAATGTTAATTTAGCTTATTTTATTTATTTATTACAGTAAATCGGATAATTATGATGCAGTTGACTTAAAACGTTATAAACTCTGGTGAGTAGTTTTATTCAGTTAAATAATTTAATTCGTGCATGATAAAATATGTTTTATTATTATCTCGTGACTTTCATAGTATAACAGTCGTCAGTCTTAAGTAGAGAAAATAATTTTTTATAAATTCTCTACATTCTTATCTCTTATCTATAGGCTTTTTATTTTGTACAATAGTATTAGATATAATTTACACTAAGCCACATTTACTTGTTTCGTATATTATTTATTTAGTCATGTGTTTATTGCATTTCTATGCTACCCGAAATAGAATCTTTTCGATATTTTGTATTAAATTTGATCATTTTGTTTTTATTTACTAAGCCAAACGATTCACAATATCAAATACTTAGTATTATATTAACTTGATTTAAGATACAAGAAAATTAAACAAACAGAAATAACAAATAAAAAATTTCATTATTGCGACTTTTCTTATTACTTCGTTCATCCAAAAACATTACCCAAACAAAAGTGTCAATGGAAAAAAGCATGACATCAATACCAATTCTTACAACAAAAATTCAAATTTATTTTGCCAGAAGTAGTCAATACAATATTCAAGAATAGTTTGTGGACATTTATTTATAAAGTTTACCTAAATATTAAATCTGGTATCTGGAATCGGAGCAACGAGTTTATTTCATAGGAAATTTTTATTAATTTAGCATGCAAATCACCTGAGGAACAAAATATGATTCATAGAACTTGTATCGATGTATAGTAATGTTCTACGTGTGCCATAATCTTTTGAAGCATAAATATTATTTATACGGAAATCTATGAATTTCTGTTGTTCTTAGAAAATTTATACATGAATGATATTTGAAATAGATTTATAAGTATGAATTGCATTAATGTTAAATTCTTTGAAATATGCAGATTATTGAAATATCAGAATAGAAAAGATGAGATGATGAACGGACCAAGAACTAAAGCTTCATATGTAATATGAAAACTGATTACGTTCGCAAGTTCTTACTGATAACGAGTATCGATACATAATTAACATTAGTAAATACTGCTGTAACAGGTGAACTATTTTTACCACAACAAAAATTAGTCAAATATCCATAGGAAATTTTCAAATTAAACATTAAAATTCTCACCTAGTTATGTTTTATCATTGTAATAATTACGAAAGAATAAACAAAACGGCACATTACAAAAAAAAAACAAACATAAAAAATTAATTTGCATAAATAAAAAAACGCGGAAAAAAGCAACATCAAAAAAAAAAAAAAAGTTCAAATAATTGAAAAGAATAAGCACAAGAAAAATAAAAATAAAAAGTAAAACCATTATACGATTCTCCCTCATTTCCTTTCATTTAAAAATGGGAAGCAAAAAAAAAAAAAAATTACAAAATTTACCGAAAACTTTTATGTTATATTATTATTATTGTTTTTAATAAACTTTTATTATTTGTGTGCACAATAAATAAAATAAAAAAAAAGCTCTGTTCAACAGTAGAATTAAAAAAAAAAAAAAAAAAAAAAAAAAACAAACTTGTAATGCGACGCGAGATTATTTATTTTTAAGCCTTAAGCAATTTTCACATTTTACAAGAGAAAAAAAAATGAAAATTGAAGAAATTATAAATAAAAGAATAAGACAAAGATTTTTCTTTATTTTTTATTCTCCGCTTCTTATTTATTAAAATTTTTTTTTTTTATTTTTGGTTTTCGCATTAATAAATTTTGTCATAAAGAAAAACAAGAAAATAAAAAACAATTTCTATACTTCGCTACTTCTGGCTTGCCATTCATTTATTTTCATACAAAGAAACCTTTTTTAAAGTATTCCTGCTGTGATTTGTAACTTGTTCCTGTATGGTGACTGTAATGTAGTTAAGTTTTTTTTTCCTACAAAGTAGTATACAGTGTATCGAGCCATTTTAAATTCGTTTAGTACAAACTTTAGTTTAGAGTGCATTTGGTAACGATTGTTTTTCGGGCCACTCTTTTAACAAATTTGTTTAAACTCTTAAGCAAAAATCGTTGCATATTCAGGAATCATTATTGTTTACTAAATAAGATTTCCGTATTATCTATCCGTTTTTATTTGCTCACTTGAATGGTCGAAATTATCTAAAACCACGAAAATTAAAACAAACGCAATACACGAACCTCTTATTAATAATTTAAAATTCCACGACCATGCTAAAGTGCACCAATAATGAATCACATACTTTTGGCTTGATACTCTGTACATCAAAGCTTAAAAACTTTCCAATCTCTTAATAACAATCCAATTTATTTTTTCATGATTTCATTTTAGCAAGTTTTAAGCAAAAAGAGAAGACAAAAATGGGAAAAAAATATGCAAAAAGAAATGCAGCAAACAACACTGCTATAAAAAAAAAAAAATTATAATAATAATAAAAATAAATTTATTCTTTGTCTAATTTTAACTCTACTTGTTTCTTAAAACAAAAGAGAAAAAAAAAATTTTAATCCACATGAAAAAAAAAGCAAGAAGATCCAAATCCGTGTTATCAAACTTTAACTTTTCTACAGAGTTAAAAACAAATAAGTTTTACGTGTGATCTTTAAGATAAGAGTGTGTAATAAAGATTTGTTTTTGTTTTTTTAAGTTTAATAACAAAAGAGTTTTGTGTTTTTAAGAATAATTTTATTAATATATAGAGAGATTGTTTGTAGTTTTTGGCTGAGCTTTTCTATTATTTGTTTAAACATAATTTTTGTGAACTTTGCATTTTATTTAGTTATTGTTACTTGATAATTCAGTATTCACGTTGCTTGATCATGTGAAATGTTTCATTTTGCAATATTTGTTTTATTTTAAATTTATTGCTGTTGCTAGAATACTTTAGCTATTTTATTAGACTTAAACATTATTTCTTGATGATTAGACAACTTGAAGCATGTAAATGATATTCTATAATCGTTATATCGTTAAATTGTATAATCCATAAAAGTTGCATGCTAGCAATGATAGTTTTCAAGGCTAGTTCACTAATCAAACAACGATATAACAGTTTTAAGAATTATATTTAAAATTTCCGGATTTACTTAATAAAAATTTACACATAATCGTCATATTGTTGGTATGATAATTATCAGACTATCATTTATTATGAAATTCAGCAAGTTTACTATCAAACTTGCATTGTTTTCATCACATTAAAGTTAAAAACAACTTTGTTGTAACAGATCTATTAAAATGAAACTTTAGACACGGAAACTACTTCATGGTTTCATTTCTCCAGGCATATGTTTTACTTCTCGTAATAATTTGCAAGTAAAACATAGCAATCCAAGTGAATCTAAACTAGACATATAGTTAAGCCAATAAATAATATTTTCTATGATCCACTGAAATGTTTTAAAATAAAGTAACGTAACGTGATTTTTTGTGAAAATTTTTATGAATTTTGTTTAAAAATAAAATAAATTTATTATGAAAACAGAAATTAAAGAAACAACGTATAAACACCATCATTAATAATAGTTGAGTTTAATGACATACAATTGTGTACCTGTTGATGGAATGGGATTTCATGAATCAATGTTTGTTTTAATGGATTGAATAGTGGATTTAGCAGAGCTTAGTCATAAAGAGGCTACGTAAAACATTAAATAAAAAATACCTGATAATATTTCTAATGAGGTTATACCGAGGTAAATAAATGTTAAACACATAATTGGTTTGTAGACAGAATAATTATAAAGTATTTACAATGTATATTCTACGTCTCATTACATTTTACTACTTGATTAATCTCACAAAATTTTCTTATATCAGCAAAAGTAAATATTTATTATTTCTGTCTATCGTGATATTTTATGGGACAAATATTGACATAGTACAGACATTATCAAACCTTTTATTCCCCTTACAATTAAAATGTAAAAGTTTTTAGCTTTAAAATTGATTATTTTTTTTTTTTATTTAATTTCTTTAAAGCAGCTTTCTTCGTGCTTTTGTTTATATCTATTAAATGTAAATAGCAGTAATACTTTTTTTTTAATGTTTTTAATCTTAAATAACTAACGCAAATCTATATTAGAAGAAAATAATATTTCACAAAAAAATAAAAATGAATAAACAGCAAAATAGTTGAGTTCAAAAAAAAAAAAAAAAAAAAAAAAAAAAAATTAAATAAATAAAATGTGAACAAAACTAACAAACAAGTTGGATGGATAAGAATCACATACATTTCTTTTATTTATACACAATTTTACTTCTTGCTATTTTTATGCTTTTTTTTTTATTTTTTTTTTTTCTGCATTCATTCTCATGATTGTCATTTCGTGGCGTACACACAACAAAAGCTTTTTCTCCCTTAGATTTTCATTTAATTTTTGCTCTTTTCCTTTTAGTTCGTGTAGAGGCAAAAAAAAAACAAAAAACACACAATATTATATTTCGAACGTATTGAAAGAAGCACGTTCAACAAATATTTAGTAAAAAGCAAATTTGCGCGACATATGAAAATGACATAAAATTTGTAACGAAAAATTAATTAAAAATTAAGAAAAAAGGCACAGAAACTATAAGAGGCTTTACGAATAAATTTTAAAATTTATTTTATTCTGTTAATTGATCCTTTTTTTTCTTTTTTAGTGTTTTATAATTATTGTTAAACTTATTAAACTTAATTTACCATCAACAAACAAATAAACTAACTAAATTAACAAACTAAACCGAATTTCCTTTAAAATGTTGAACAACAACAAACAAAATAATGAACCAAACTGAATAGAGAAAATATTACAGTGTGCTTATAGCGCAGAATCATGTAATGATTCCCACAATATGTTTAAAAGGAAAAAATGCAATAAAGTTAACATTTAACGCTGCGCTAAGCAACGTTGCGTTAAATTATAATAAACCTTTAATGCATCTAACAAAAAAAAAGAAAGCATATTTAAGTATAAAGTTCACAGAAGTAAACAAATTTTCATTTCAAAAAACATAGAATAGAATGGAAAAGTTATATATCCGGTTACATTAAATTAAAAATAAAATAAAATAGCAACGAATTATACAGTGCGTGTTGTTGCAAAATACACGGTGTATTTATATTAATTGAAATAAAATCTTTTTCACGAATATAATAAAAATGGGCAAAATTTACTAACACTATATAAATTGTTTATAACACGGTGTTAATGTGTTAAACTCTGTACTTTGGTTATATTTTATTTCGGAAAAGTTTGATTTGATAGAAAAGTTAAAAAAAAAAAAAAAGAAAAGTTTATTTGTTTGTAAAAGTGGATAATTTACCAAAAGAAAGAATATTTCGTGTTGTAAGGGGTTGTAATATTAAATCCGTTCACTATTTAAGCAATAGCATTAAAGGTGTTGAAATTATGTTAAATAAATGCTTATTGACTGTAGTTTATGGAACATTAATGTTTTTTTTTTTATATAAAACTCACTTAAATTACATACAAATATTATGCCATATTGACTTTATTGTCAACCACTTATCTGATTTATTTTTGAAGAATTTAGCTTAAACTTGAGTCATTTGATTTGTTAGTAATTTTAACGTAGTAATCAAACATTTTTTAACAATCCACAAAGGATAATTTTTTAAATAATCACAAAATTCTACATTTTGAACTTAGGAATGTAAATTTTAATTTAATTTTACATAAGTTAAAAAAATGTAAAAACAAAACAAAATCTGTTGATTTGTCAATTCAGCGAAACATCAACGCGTGCTTCCGTGTATTCAGTATATGTTTTCATTTATTTCCATGGCTTACTCTTCTCGTATTATTTTTAAATTCAAATTTAAACTCGTTTTATCGACAAATAATCTTTTTCTTCCATATATGTAACTGATTTTACGGTTGTAAATACGTTTTATGTGATATTAATTGTAGTTAAATTTTGAATAGTAACGATTTTTAACATGTTTTACAATAAAAATTCCACAATAGAAAATGAAACAATGAATTTCTCTGAAATATATTGAAGAAAAAGCACGAAACGACGACTGTTACTTTTATAACCTCGTATTTCTTTACATTTTTATTATAAAATTACAAGACCGAGCTGACACTTATTTATAAATTATATTTGGTACTAGTTGAAAGGGTGAAACTGAATTATGTTTTCTACAAATAACAAAAAAAAAAAAAAAAAAAAAAAAAAAAAAAAAAGTTTCATCTGGGTTGGTGTATTCACAATAATAAATACGCTCTTACAGGAAAAGTAACATTTTTTTCAGTTTCTCATCATGGATTAAAAGAATTCTCATGCGACAACAACAAGACTATAAAAAACTTTTCTTTTGTAAAATCATACAATTACTGATGACTAACTAATTGGATCGCCTGTAGTCTGCTACATTCACATTTTTCTTTATAAGCTTATAAATCAATAAAGTTTATAAAGAAAAATATCTATTTGAATAATTATTAATATTTTTCGTCTGGTTAATCTTAAACTTGACTTTAATAAAAGTTTTTTAAAATAAAACTTTTCTGAAAATTTATATATAAAGCGGAAAACATCTATATTCAATTAGATGACTAAAAAAAAAAGAAAAATTATAAACTCTGTCTAACTTTAAGACAATTGTAAAAGTAAAAGAGAATTGAAGATTTTCGTAACAAATCGTTGGGGAGAACATTTTAACGTTTAAATAGAAAATAAGAGCACACTCTTGAGAAAGTTCAATCCCCAAGTGGCAACAAACCTGCAATATTAATATTAACGTATTTATCAGGTCACACACAGTATTAAATTATTTTTATAATTTATCCACTGTGTTCCGTCTTCTTTGTGGTGTACCGATAACACGCGAACATCACCCACAACTATGCAACATCATGTTTTCCATCTGAATTCTCTTTTATGTATATTTTTCATCTATTTATTTTCAATGAAACAACTTTAAACTCAGGGATTACATTATTTTAACAAGAAAATTATGATTTTACTAAAAATTTTCCTAACTGAATAGGGGTGCAACTGAAAACCGAAAACATATCAAAGTACATAAATTCAGGTTTTGTTATACTTAGAATATTAACTGGCATTCAAAGGCGGAAGGAGATGTTCAACAAAATTTAATAATTTCAAAAAATAAAATTAGTTGAGTAGAGTAAAAATGTCATAAAGTCAGTTTATGTTATATTTCGATAAATAGAAAATCCATATTAATGACTTCCGTTATTATTGGTTTTGTTTAAATAACAAAAAAAAAAAAAAAATAAATTAAAACTGTCTGATGATATCATAAAATTCTGTCAAAAAATTCTAAATTCTGTAAAATCGCAAAACGAATAAAACTACCCAACCCTCCCCATCTATATAAATGATACTCAATGTCAAAATCATGTTTACTTCAACCCCAACGGCTGCAATTCTATTTTTGTATTATTTAAGGTCCTACCAGTCGCTTTTGATGTTTATTATTTTTGATCTGGTCAATAATAGTAGGAATACAAGCCAATTTTCCAAACATCATTTTTACACCCCAATCATAATTTTTCACACATTTTGTACCAATTTTATTTTTTCATTTTTTCTCCAATTTTACAGCACACATTCAGACGAGATGGGTGTCAATTTTTTTTTTTTTTTTTACTTTTTCTGTAACTTTTTTTTCAACAACAATTGTGCTGTCGGCTGATTCGTTGTACTACAATAAATCATAAAAATCGTGTTTTGAAATTGAATTATATACATATATATGTATATATAGCATATATATAAAGCATAGAGAGAGTTTTATTTATCACAAAACGTAAAGTTTGCAGATGCAAACAGAAAATATACAGAAGCAGAAATAGACCTTTTTCGTTTTTAATTTTATTTTTTATTTTTCGAGTACATATTTCTTTATAATCCAAAGTTTTCTATGTCATCATAATGAACGGCAGTTGGTTGACAGAATCATCTGATAAAAGTTAAAGCCATATTGTGCCGTGTTGAGTTAACGAAATATATATAGAAAAAAAAAATTACAAATAACCTGACAACACGTAGATGATTTATTAAAAAAATTACCAAAAGAAACAATAAATGTAGTTTTCTCAGTTTTCGCATTTATATCAATTTAAATTTCAATCCACTAATGTAAAAAGAACTTCTAACTAATTCACTTTTATATTTGTGTCTTTCGAAACACTTTAAAATTGTACAAAAGTCCAGTTTGACCAATTTGTCTTAAATGGATCGGAGTATTAAATTCTCTTTTTAATATTAATAATTACAACCACCCTTGTATCACTTAAATAAAATCTCGATATACGGCATCTTTACGATTGGAGCGATTGAACCGTTTCTTGTATTTGCTTATTGAAAGCTTTATCAACAAGCCTGTTAAGTCAATAAAGATTATTATACTGTGAGCCCCAGTTACAGTTTAAATATTCATGGTCGAATCTTTGATCCCCCTTGGATAGATAGAAATATTTGATTCTCAATTTAAAATTTCATTCATTGTTCACAATTATTATTACAATTCGGCAACAAATCTAAAACCTATTTTGAAAGCATTATAGCATAGTGATAAATCAATCTAACATAACATAACATAACATAAATATGAAATCAATAAGTAGTAAAAAAAGAAAATATGATCTTGAAATTTGAACTAAATGAGAATAAACACTTCACATGACTTTACCACTTACATATTTAATTAAGTTAAGTTTGACAACTTGTTGACCTTTTCCACTCTGAACAATAATTTCATCTGTTATTAATTTTTATTTTAACTCTAAGAGCACACACTTTAAAACGTTTTTAAAATTATGTTTTTTGTTGGTAAACATTTAGAATTCATACCTTAAAATCACTGGCTAACCATGAATAAAAAAAATGAAAATGTAATAAAAATTAATGTTAACCTAATAAATTATATTTAATTGTTAAATCTTAACATAATTGGGGATATTGTGGTGTGGTGTGGTAAACCGATGAATAAAACGCAAAAAAAAGAAATTAAATTACTTTGTGTTTTCACTACGCAACAGGAAGAGGTGGTATTAATATAGAAGAACAATTGAACTCACTCTCTCTCTCACACCTAACGCATAAATGAATAAAATTTTAATGCTTTCTTAAGTTAACATAAAAAACATTAAAGTGGTAACATTAATTTGTTTAATATTTTCCGTTTTCATTTAACAAAATACACAAAAAAAAGTACCGAAAAAAAAAAAATTATTCATCGTAGAACTGTAGACAAATCATCTCCTATTAAGATTTTTGTTACATTTATAACTGAATTAACTGAACTTACTGAATTTTTCCTTAAACATTCGTAATTAAGATTCAAAACAATGGTAAGAGTTTTCTTTATTTATGTATTACATTAGTAAATTCAGTGAAAATTGAATAGACGAATATAAATTTTATCAATTTTGATGGTATCAGGTGTAATACGTTGGTGAGAGTTGAGAGACAACTGAAATACCTTTCTAAAACTTTCGATAAAAGGTATTTGTGTAGCAGTCTGAATACATTCTAATTAAATTAAATCGATTTTGTTTGTCTCACACTTTTGTATTCCTTTGTATCTAAAAATTTTATTTTCTTGATTTTTACTGATGAATCTTTATCGTTTAAGTGGTATTTGTGTCTTTCTTTAGTGACTATTGAACCACAGACTTTATTTTTTTTTTATATATAATTCCACCTGCTTGTTAATGTTAAACAATTCAATTGTCTATGAAGCGATAACGCCACACATTTTCTGTTAATTATTTTATAATTAGTTCAATTCTATTCTTTAGTTATTTGTCAAAGACTTTGTAAACTATAAAGTAAGATAACGAATCTTTGAAGAATCTTTAAATATCTCTTCTAATAAATTTGTTTCTTTTCTTTGCTTTTGAATAAAATTAATTTTATTTGGATTACCTGATTCTACTGATGTTTTATAAATAAAATAAAAAATTTAACCGATTCATTTACGTATTGTATAGTGAAGCAACTTAAAACATAAAGTTCCTACTTCAGATTCGATGTACCAGTAAAAGCATTTTTATCGCTTTAACACGATACCGACAAACTTTAATTAGCGAGAGATAAGATTTTTTTTTATTTAATTTTATTATTGTGGTAAATAATTAAATGATAAAGAGTTTTTTTTTTTTTTGTGAAGTATTTATAAGGAAAGTAGCAAAAACATATTTTTGTTTTACGCGATACGAACATTGAAGTACAAATTGGATATAATTGGTGTTGGTGATTATGTTGTTTTGGTAGGGTGTTACGGCCTTTTAAAATTTTAATAAAGTGCTAAGCAAACAAAAAACATTAAATAAATATAAATTCTGTTGATTTTTAAAGATAGAAAGTTAATCTACTTCGTACTCGAACTATTTCAGTAACATTATAAAGATAAAACGATATCTTTTAAATATGCGCTAAAAGGAAGTATTTTGTGTAACATTTAACTTAATTATATTCTTTATCATCTGTTAAATGTGAAAAATCTCCCAAGTAATTCAGTAACATTCAGTAACATGCAGATAAATGGCAACACGAAGCGGAAGTAAAACAATAATTTAAGTAATAAATAGGATTAAATCAGACGCTTCTAGAAATTTATTTATAACTCAACGCAATAGTTTTTCTTTTAGGAAGTCATTGTTTCTATTATCATTAACAAGATTAAATAGAAACTTCGACAGTTTTATCTTAAATCATAGTAACAGCTGCCAGTTGACCAGTTTTTTTTTCTGTTATCCTTTTTATCATTATTAACGTATTCTGACATATTTTTATCGCCTGTTCATTCATACAGTCATTTGATTAATAATTCACTCTAGAATGCTCATATAATCTGAGAAAAAAAATCGTTAAATAGGTGTACTTATTCCAGACATCTGTAGTTAGTGATGTTAATTCGTTTATTTACAGTGTTGGATCAAAATTTAAGTAGGCATCAAGTACTAGGGTTGATAGACATTCCGATTAAAAAATGATCAATAGTTATAAACGTCAACTAACTTTTTTAGGCTTGATTCTTTCAAAATTCTTTTCAGATTTCGTTTACTACAACTTGCTGAGTAGGTTACAAAAAAACTGAACTGCGTTAAATATACACTCTGTCTGAAGAGAAGACGAGGAGTTTTGAAGTAAATATTTTTTTCATTGAACTTATAAATGATTCTGAGGATAATTTCGTAATCCTGAAATCTTTTAATTTATTGAACGAATTTTTACAGTACGTATGCATCTACCTTGTTACGATTCTGACAAATTATTTATTTACAGCAGATAACACTGTTAAAAAATAAAATATATATCTGAAGGGTTTTTCACGCCTGATTTAAACTATATAACCCTAATAACCTAATTTTATACATATCCTATAAAGTATGCTATTAAAATTTTCACCGGATTACATCGTTAATCAATAATTAATCGATTATCCAGATTACCAACATATTGTTATAGTTTTTCATCTTATTTCTTCTTCTTCTTCTTCTTCCTTATTTTTTTATTTTATGTTTATAATAATAAAACTAAAAGGAAATGTAAGTAACAATGGATAATGTTATAACAATGTCGCTATATGAGTTTGTTTAAAAGGAAATTTCATTTTTTTTTCTGTTTTCTTTTCTGTTTGCTTTTTTTTTTTATTATCTCATATAATAAATAATTTTACAGCGGGCAACATAAAATCGTAAACATTTTTATTACTTCTCATAATTGATTGCGACATTAAAAACTTTTAAGCATGAGGACTCTATGCATAAATTTATTTAAAGGGCGCAATGGTATTTTAATGATTTTTAAGCTTTTTACAGGGTCGCGTTAAGTGGAATAATAAAAGTATCTGGTTGCCTTTTTGATATTAATTTAGAGTCAAATCATTTGTGTAGTTTTAGGCATCCTATTGATAAAAGATTCGTTGAGTCAGTAAGCCGAGTAATTTTAAACAAATGGAAAAAGAATGAAATGTTTTCAGAGTTAATAAACGCATAAAACATTTTGTTTTTAATTCACTCAAGTTTAGTATAACATGCTGTTGAAAGTTTTTTTTAATTTTTTAAACTATCCGAGTTGGAAACGTCCACCATAGAAAACTATCAATTATGATTAATAGTTTACTTTTCTATAAACAATATGTTCGAAGAAGCTGCCGTTTTACAGAACTTTCCGAACAATAAAAGATTTAATAACGTAGTTCTTGACATTTCGTAACGTTTTAGAAAAAGTATTTTTCTTTTAAAACAATTAAAAAAATCTAGTATGACTAATAGCACTTTTTGTATCGTTTTAAAAGACCCTTGTACCATTATGTTGTGATCGTTTGATTGTACAATAAGTTGACTATCTTATAAAGTGATAAATGATAAGAAAAAGTCTTTATAGTGATTTCGTTTGGAATTTTTTTTTTTTTATTAAAATGTTTAGCATATTTTAAAGCTTAAATCGCAACGTATCGTTTAAATCATGATAGCCGTTATTAAGTAAATAATCGTTTTCAATTCCTTATCGTTAGTAAGGCGATAGCGAATTATTGCGATTGGTTAACAATCGAAGATAATTTTTTTATACGACAATCTCTGAATAAATACGAAATAATTTCATATTTTTGATTTATTCAATCAATTACTTGTGACACTGTACTATTCAACTTCCGGTTTTGGTTTGTTCTGATATTTCACTCCAATTTCATGCAAAAGAATCTAAATTTATGATTTTATTACGATAATCACTGAACAACGTAAAAATTCTTTGGTTCTAAGTGCTTCCCTTACAAGAAATTTAACCTGCTAGTCTAGAAGTGATTGAATTTTTGAAAAAAAAAATTCCAATAAAACCTTTAATCATTGAATAAAAAATCAGAAATGATTCAGAGATGAGAATACAGTTTAGCCTACTGACATTTCTTTAAACGATGATAAAGATTTTTTATTTTTGGAACTCTCGTTTTTTATTTAATTGGTTTGTTACACGTCAAAAGCTTTTAAATTTGATTTTTTTATTTTTCTGTTGATTCTATCTAAGCCAAGCGTATTCACTAAATGCATTTCGTTACTTTGTTATTCTATAATCTCATTGACAATATTATTGCTTCAATGCATCTAATCGATATATTATCGAATGAATTATTTACTTGACTAGCATGTTAACAGTGAACACATGTAAAAACACAAATGTCGTGTAAAGTTACCGGTAGTAAATTTTTATTTAACATTTTGGTAATGAATTAAAATTTATTTTGAAAAACACTTGAGGCAAAGTAACTACAGTAGAAACTCAACAAATTGGTATTCTTTTATAAGGAATATTCTGGTAATTTGTGGGTAATTATTTGTGTTGTTGGAAGAATCATTAAGTCCGAGAGGAATCTGTTTAGGATTAAAACGGAAATGTTCAGGACAAATTTCGGTTAAACCTACTCGGGGAGTTTTATACAAATAATTTCGTATACAATTGGTGGTATTTGAAATGTAATTAAAAGTCATAGAAGAATTCCTTGGGGTGTTATCATTGCTTAGTATTGCCCTGCTATGATAATATTCGCAAAATCTAACATTTTGAGAAGTAGTTAATTGTGGAGTGACCGAATAATGATTCAAATAATTACAGAGTAATTTTGTTTTGTAGTTTAAGAAATGCCAATCATTCCGAATTATTATGCTATCACTGAGCTCTGTTAGTATTATTTTTCAATAATAATTCAGTTGTGGATAATATTTTTGTACATTATTATCAGAATTAAAATAAATAAAGAACAAAAATTATTACAAATAACACAGTGCAAACGAAATGAAATATTATATCATTGACAATGCAATATTGAAATTTAATATAACAGCCAGAAAGTTCATTTTATCTATAAACATACAAACATATAATCTATGATAATAAAAAATTGTTTTCCATCACTATGCAACAATGTAGTTTTCTCACTCATTCTACTGAACTCTACAAAAAAAAAAAAAATATATAATAAAGATTTCAATGAGAACTTTGAAGTGAAAAATAAAAAAAAATAAAAAAAAAAATTCTTTTTTAAAGTTTTCCATTAAAAGAAAAAACTTGTTTGAAAAACGCGAAAAAAGAAAACAAAATGATTTTATTTATTTTCCGGACAATTGTAAAATACTTGATAAATAACAATAAAATTTTGAAATTATTAAAAAAAAAAAAAAAAAAATCTCCGATTGATCAGATTATGCGAATATTTTCATCTACTTTGTATGCAAAATTTATTTTCATTAGAAATTAAAAAAAAAAAAGTGAAAACGATGGTCGGGATTATATCGGGGAAGATACATTTAAACATAAAGATCGATAATTGTAATCAATATTTTAATAAATAAAACAAAAACAAAAAAAAAAAATTCCCAGCAAAACTCCATTAACTTAGTTTCAGTCGATGAGTCTCTGGTCTGGTTTATTTGTTATTTGTTGATGTTTTCATTGTTGCAGATGTTTATTTCCACTAAATTCTAGTAGATAAATTCTGTTTTTTTGTTAATTGATGTTTTCTCGCTTAAATTGATTTTGGTTTTTGTTTTTTTATTATCCTTTCCAGAGTATTTTTTTTAACAAGATTGATTGATAATTTAAATTATTTTGATTATTTTTTTACAGCAATTAAAAATAATAATTTATATCGTAAATAGATTTTTTATTTGTTTTTATTACTATTTAGAAGATAACTAATTGGTTTTATAGTTAGATATCGGATATATGTGTGTGTTTACCGACTTTGTTGTGCCAATAAAAGTTTTCATCAGTTTGAAAAGGAACAAATAATACAACGTTCTGTATTTAAATAGGTAAAATTGCAACAAAAATATTAATTTGATTGATTAATTTGACTACAAAAGTTATCTCATGTGAAAGGTTTTCTGAGTTTTTGAATAAAAAGTAGAAAAATTTGCTTGCTAGTCCTAGTCTGCAAGTAATACCGACAAATGCTTGCACGGTTAATGTTTCATATTATCTACTGACAGAAGACATAAGACATATTTCTGAATTACTACTACACAAGCAAAGTAGATGATGCGAGTTTAATATTTTTAAGCGTACTGTACAGTGAATAAAGTAGAAACTTGTCTTGCAAGATACATTTATACCATTAATAATTAACTACAATAATCATCTTAATTTATTATTCATTTTTGACATCAAATCATGATAAGAAAAATGTTTGAAATAATATTTTATTTATGAAGATAATTATCCGAAATAATCGAGATATTACTAATTAATGTTTGAATAAATAGGCTAGTTACGAAAGTTTTTATTTAAAATAGTAGCTATCTTGAAAAAATCTTCGATAAAACTATTTTTAAAAACAATTGCGGCTGCTTAGAACTGGTATTAACGGAATTAGAAGCAAAATAAAAATATTTAGGGAATTTCTTTCGGAATTTCAGAAGTCATAGCTTATTTTTTGTTGGATTTATAATAAGAAAGTGTGTTATGCACTTTATAATTACGTTGTTGCGCTCTGAGGGATCTTAATATATTTTTACCATGTCCTCTTTGCTGTGCTTGATTTGATTTTTTTTTTTAATTCTTAAGACAATGAATTTAAAGCGACAAATTAAACAAGAGAATTTTGTTTGAAAAAAAAAAAAAAGGAAAAAGAAAGTTTCGAAAAAGAAAAAAAACCAACAAGAAGAACAACCACTAAAAATTTATTCGTATATAATTTCTATAGTTTTTCACCAGATGTTAAACTCCTTTCACACCGTATAGAGAAAAACCCCATTTAAAACGGAACGAAACGGAAAAAAAAAAAACTTTATTCTTGCTATAATTCATCTTCTTTAACATATTTTCGCTCTTAACAATTCATTTATAATAAACATTACACAGTAAATAAAAAAAAAAAGAAGAAAAAAGCAAACAAACTAAAATGATACGACAAATATATATGTATGTATTGTATGTATATACACATATAATAAAGCTTAAGTTGAATAAATTAAGCTTTTATATGTGGAGAAAATAATGTATTTAAATTTTGAATGATACTACTTTGCTCGTTGTTTTTATGCTTGTTTTTTTTTTCTTTGTTTATTTGTTTTTACTTTTATTTCATTTTCTCATTTATTAAATAATTAAATTTCTGAAATTGACTAAATAACTTATTTTAATTTACATATATATTTGAATATGATTATTATTATAATTATTATTATGATTTTTATTTATTAACATAAGAAAAAAATAGAGAAAAAAAACACTTTTCCGCTATAAAATATAATAATTAATTTTCCTATTTTATAAATAAATGAATTATAAGTGATTTTCTAGTATCTAGAATATTTATTATTTATAAAAAAGAATATTTTGGTTGTTGTAAGAGAAAACAGAAGAGAAAAGTTTTTACTACTTGATACTACACAGTTTAAAATGTAAATATTTATTAATTTAATTATTTAATTAATAAGTTAGCTGTATAAAAGAAAAGCAATTAAACAAATAAGTAAATAAATGAACTGACAAATAAAAATTATTTAACGGGAAATAAAAGATAAATTTGTTTGCTATCGTTAAGTATTTTTTTTTTTTTTGTATTCTTTCACTTTGTAATATTAACAGAAAAACTATGACATGATGTTAGTGCAAATGACGTATACGACAATAAAGATTAATTTCTATAAATTGTTAAAAGAAAATTAAAGAAATTTAAGAAAAATGATCACACTCTGAATTTTTGATTTATTTTTTAAGATTTGTTCGATGCTAAATGTGTTGTTACGTATTGTCTGCTCAACAAGCTTAATGTTATAACAAATGAATAATATTGTTCTGAGTTATGTTGGAATGTTATAAGAAATTTCCTCAGAATATGCATTGCGAAGCGATCTATAAGACGTAGAATGTTGATTTTGGTAATATTTGATTCTTTTCTAAAAGTCTTAAAAAATTTGCTTTCAAGTTCTCAGGAGTTTTAACATATTTCAAATGAAACTAGGTCTAAACTCTACTAAACTCTCTTATAGACTTAATTTTTTTATTTATTAGAAAAACTGTCACCCGTTTTTTAATTGAGTTTCTGTTTTCGTGTGTTTATTTCACGATTCTATTTCAAGTTTTCATTCCAAAATTATAAAAATGTTTAATACTCTGCCCTATATGTGACAGCAACTCCTCATAAACGGTATCTACAATATTTTCTCATCAAGATTATAAATTAGCCAAAAATCAGATTAAATCCACAAATCAGAGTAATTTTTTTTTTTTTTTTGATTTATAATGTTAGAGATTTCAATTATTGGAAATCTTTATGGCAAAAAGAAAAAGAAAATATATTTAAACGTTCGTTAAAAAAAAACCGAAATTATTTCAAAAACATAATTTAGAAATGAAACGTCATGTTCAGATAAAAGAATTTTTTAAAAAAAATATTTATTATCTTGAAATGTTTAATGATTTGGCAAGCATTCAATAAAGAAAAAGTTTTTTTTTTCTTCATTTTTTTGCTTCATTTTTATTACTAAAACTCGGCACGTGTGTATGCGATTAAATTTCAGGATATGATACTCAATTATTAAAAGGATAATGGGCGGTTTAAAGAGTCCTTCAGATTATAATTATCAAACTGTGAAAGATATAATTTTTCTCCTATTCATTTTAAGTAGACAGCTTTTAAGCAAAGATAATTGTTGTGGAAAAATGTTTCATTTCGGCTGAAAAACGAATTTTTTTTCCAACTATAAATGTAGTGTGGAAATTCTTGAATTTAAAATATTTTCAATTAATTTGAAAATGTGTTTTTGAAGTTGACTTATGTATGTAGAAAGATTTGCATTAATAAAAAAAGTAGAAAAAATATAAAATTTACCGGACCCATACGCTAATTGGCAAAGTAATTCACAAAAATGTGTTATTGGCGTATAATTATGAAAGTGCTCAAGAATACCACTGTGCAGAAATTGAAGATTGAAATAAATCTGTTGAAGGGCTGTTACTAAAGAAATTATTCGCTAATTTATACAAATTTGCTTAGAAATTGTATCACAATATCTTACTACTGCCTGAATGCAAATAAAAAGCTAGACGCCCCTAGGGAGTTAAAATATCTTTCTTTAAGGTTTTTTTTTTTTTCTTTTACGCTACGTTTTTATTATGTCACTTGTATTAATGAAGTGAACATTAGAGATTATTAATTTGGTTTAAAATAGTAAAATTTCAAGGTAAGAGGGAACTTATATGATATTTATAGGGCTTTTTTTCATGAAATTCTATTATGTGGGATTGGTATTGATAGGATTTAATACTTCAATACTTGTGAAGATGAAAAGAGTTAGTCATAGAATTGTTTCGTTAATCAAATTATTGTAAGTTATTGGTGATAGATCAGAAAGTTTAACAAAGATCATCATATGTTAAGAACAATTTACAGATTAACTGGAAGTCTGACCTCAAATCTGGCGTCTTTACTGTGTAAAACTATTGTAATTGGTCAGTGAATTATTGTTTTCTCCATCTAGTCAACTTTAAATAACATGATGTAAAATGAAGCATAAATTAAGAAGTATTTAGTGTATCTTGAGAAATAAAAAAATAAAAACGTTGCAAGATAAGTTCACCCGTTTTAAATGAAAATTGAAATCCTAAGCAAACGAGGCTTGGCTTAAATGGATTTTCTTCAAAATTCAAATTGCTTAACGTTCGAATGAATTTTTCTTTTATCCTTAGTAGAAAAATGGATCAGTAACATTTTAATTTGAAAACTGCAGCTACAAAATACCTGAACTAAACCAATTTTATTTAGTTTCATTTCATAATATGTTATTAATAGCCTTGTCGTTTCAATTAATATAAAAACAAAATTATTGAATGAAATAAAATTGTTTTTCCAAGGAACGAACAATATATAATAGCGTTAAAGTTTTAGCAGGTGCAACAGCTATAAGCAAATATATAAAGGACATCATCACCATATGTGATCCTTTCACTTGTATCTTTTTCTCGCTTTTTTTTTTTTTTTTATTTTTTATTGGTGAATATGCTTAAAAGTATGCAAAAATAAAAAAGTTTTAAGCAATTTATTTAAAGTTTTCTTATTTTATATGTTGTGTTACCTGTTTGTTTGGTTTAGTTTTATTTATTTACGTTTGGTTTTTGAAAGTTTTGTGATTTTCTATTTTTGTATGCAAAAAACGATTTGTTTGGAGAAAAATCAATTTTTTTTATTTTTTTTTATCTCTATCAGTTATTGGCAAAATTTTTTGAACAAAAAACTTTATCGACAAATTATTTGATTTTATTTTATTCTTATAATTTTAAGTTGATTACACTTTTATCATTGTTAATCCTTTAATAGCATTATCTATAAAATCCATTCATATGGTCTTTAATTTTTTTTTGTTGGTTATTTTGAATAAAATATTTCCAATGCATTTGTTATCATAGAAATGCACAATGCTTGATATAATAAAAATTCATAATTGTTGGTTAATAAATGTATTGACAGGGTAACCAAATATTATTTACGCTTTAAAATGCTATTTGCTAGCGTAAACTCTTTATTTGTAAATTCATAACAATTTATTGTTGTACTTTGAATTAATATTTTTAAATAGAAATTTCATGGTTTTTTATTCAGACATACTCAACTTGCACCTTTGTTAATATTCAAAGTGTTATCCTAGGTTTGAAATGCGTAAAATTTACGTAATAAAACTGAAATTGTACTAAAATCGATGATAGTTAGGAAAGTTTTGCTAAAGATGTAAAAATTGAATTATTGCAGCATATAATTACTGTCATAGAATATCTTTATCTAATGCCCGAGATATTTAAATTATTATTTTCGCATTTTTATACCAATAAACTATAACAAATTTTATTAAAATGCTTTGGATAAACAATTAATTTACTTACTTAAATACAATTTGTAAAAATTGACACAAATCATTGGTTTAATAATGAAATTTTTAGCTAAATAACTTTCACCAACTAACTAGTTTTTATGTAAATTTTGTTTATACTCTGTCCTGTATCGCTGTACGCTCAAATGCTAAATAAATATTTGATTGCTAATTCAGACAGATGTATAGTTTGGATTGTTAAAGTTTAATTTGAATGCTAAATGGGGTAGTGGATAGTTATCTATCTATCTATCTAGCATACTAAACTTTTAGACCAATAAAATTGTTTAGAAGAATTTTTAAAGTAATTTTGTATAAAAGATTTAATATATCTGTGGAAATCTTGTGGATTCTTTGTTATGATGCTCAAATTTAGACCTTTCTTATTAGAAATGGATAGTTTGTGAATTATATTCTGGAAACCTTATCGTGTATACCCATTTTACCAGAACTTATTTTACTATGATTAGTTACTGCTAATTTCCAGATTTTTATTTATTTTTTAAATTAATTATTTAATTCCTGATATTTTTAAAAGAATAAATGTTGATCTTTTGTAAAGTTACTACTCAGTTCCTACAAATTCAAATCGTTTCTAATAATAATATATTTGCCTATAGCCACATACAACATTTTTTAATTATTACTATTAGAAAATTATTAAGGATCTCTATTATGGATTATATAATTTTTCCTAAAAAAAAACCGACTAAATAACAATTAAATAATTTGAATGGAAATATATCTGACATAAAATTCAGCCATCAACTGAACAACAAAAGAAAAAGTCGAACATTTAAAAGCTTTTAAATCTTTTTATTGAAAATAGAAGAAAAAAAAAACAAAAACCTGAATGAAACTTTTTGTACTTTTCCTCTGTTTCTTAAATGTATTTATGAAAATTTATTACTTGTCACATATGTTTTTGTTACAATATAAGCTTAATTGAATTTTCTATAATTGTCATGTTATAGGTTTTGCCTGCTTCTTTCCAACATTACTTTAATTTTTTTTTTTTTTTTTTTTTTTTAATTAACATTTTTTAATTATTTTGTTTTTATTTTATTTGTTCAGTGTTATAGATGAATTAAACTTATGTGGAAAGTTAGTTAATGTTTATGCTGTATTAACATCTAATTGTTGTAGCATTTTGTACCTTAAATGTGTACCGAAATAGTTTGAGGGCTCGTGATCGATAAATAAATAAGAAGGTTGCAAAAGGATTCGCAGTGGAAAGATGAAACTTTTGTTTATTTATAATTGATATTTACTACGTTTACAACGTTTCAGTTTATTATTGTGTCTTAGACGTTTTTCGTGCAACAGTTGTGCTCGTCGAAATATTTAATTTTCAAGGTAAGACCAGATATAAAATTACTTTTGGATGTCCCGAAATAAAAACTCTTTATAAACATTTTAGTACCTGTTTTGAAATAGATTTCAACATACATTGCGCTCACCCTCTTTATTGTTTCCTGTGGAGCATTGTTTAAACTTCAATTTCGATACCTTGTTGTTGTTTTTCAGGACATCATGAATCATAAACATAACTTATAGGTAAAGTCCGGTTCAAATTAAAATTTAAACTAAGTATAGCTTAAATTGCTAGCATAAATGAGTTCGAGATGTAGCCAAATTTCCGATTTACAAACATTCTCTTCTCCAAAACACCACATATTTGGGAAAAAGAAATTAAAAACTCATTTTAGAGCAGGTTTGAATGTGCTCAAATTCACTATGTACACACAATTTACCTTAATCCCATGATATTTTATTCATTTATTCTCTGTTTGATAGTTTTGATTTCATGTTTTCAGTTTAGTGACTTTAGTTTTAAAACATTTATTTAAATAAAAAAAATAGGATGAAAGTAAAAATAAAAAAAAAAATCGTCAAAGTTATGCAAAAGCACAAAACAACACAGCATAACATCAGCATATATATATATATATATAAGTATGATAAAAATTCATATAATTTTCTGTCTTATTTATCCATGTTTGTTGGATAAAAAATGGTTAACAATGTGTTGATGTGACAACAAAAGCAGGAACAACAGAACAAAAACTCTGGAAGAATATTATAACTTCCGTTTGGTGTTGCTACAACAAGCTACTGCTTCTGGTGCTTCTGCTGCATCTACTGCTACTGTTGCCTATTTTTTTTTTCACTTCTTTATTTCTTTTCTGCCTTCGTCGTCTATAGTCAAAAACTGTTACAAATATGTTTTTGTTATGTTTTTTACACTTTTTTTTTCCTTTCTTTTCATATTTTTGTCTGTATCGTGTCGTCGCCTTCCTTAGCTGCTGATTTCTTTTTTTTTCCATATATTTTTTTTTTTTTTTTGTACAAACTTTTTTCGTATTGTTATGACGTGAATATATATATTTTGTTATATAATCTTTTGTTCCATAGTGGAGAAATATATAACTATATAAAAAATCAAGGATTTCGCTCCTTTTTTTTCTTTTTTTTTATAAATTATTTTCTGTTGCTTGTGCTTGTTCATATTTTTATTTTTTTTTTTCGAGCAAAACTTAATACGAAAAAAATTATAGTTTTTGAACTGCAAATAAATATTTTTTTTCCCCATTTTTCTTTTTAAAACATTTGTCTAGTTGACTTCAACATAAAAGAATTTATAGGAAGAAAAAAAATAAAATAAATAAATAAAATAGGAAAAGGAAAATAAACTGCAGCAAGATGTAATGGCAATAATATTATAAACAAAGTGATATTATTATCACATTATGAATTATTATTATTGTTTTTTTTTTTTTTATGTTTTTGTTATTGCGACAAGTATTGCGATTTTACCTTAGATTTATATTAAGATTGTCTCGTTTCATGTTTTTAAATTAGACAATTTTTGGTTACAAAGCAATCACAGATTAAATCGTTCTATAGTAGTGTTATGACTTAATGCAATTAGATTAAACGAGTTAACTGGTATGTGGGGATGCATTGAAACTAAACCAGTATCAAACCAGGATACACACATTTCTCATTAAAATAATTTTTAAGTAGGATGATTAATAAAATTGAATTAATTTATTTCCATGTATAAAGATTTTTAATTATATGGAGTTTTGCTTTTTTAATTATCCTTGTTATTTCTTTTTTTCGGAGTATAGGAGTCCTACATAGAATGTAAAAGAATTTGGTTAGCGCCTCAATAATTATCTCTTCCAATTTTTTAATTTATTCCTAGATTAGTAAATAAATTTTCATTCGAAATTAGTCGATTAACTTTGAAACGGACGATCCGGAATAAAAACGCCCAAATAGCATAGATTGTTTTTATTTTTTACTTTTAGCTAAAATGGCTATGATTGTTCATTCAGGAGTTAAAATATTCTCAAAAATAATCAACCGTCGTTAAACAATATGTTTCATTGTTTTGATCATTTTTATTCTAAAATTACCCATTAGACGGAGAGTAATTTATCCATAGATCGAGGAATGAAGTTTATCGTTATTTCTTTTCAAAGAGTTTGTATCAGTAATTGATTTGACTGATTTGCGATTTCTTAACATCCTACTTAATGTCCATTGATGTCCACGATTAATAAAAAAAAATTTGCTTTGTCTTGAACTGATATTTCATAATTACAGCATAAAACGCAAAATTTTGTACGCTAACCTGAGGTTAAACCCGATCCTAAAACATTTTAATACATTTTCAACAAATCGCCCATAGTAATCTACTCAATAAAATCTATCAAAATTATAATGAAATTTTGTGTTTTTCCCATTACCATATAAAAAAAAAGAAAACTTTTCCTCTAATTTTCTTCGAATATTTTTATTTTTCTTATTTAGTTTTATTTAAGCGTTATTTTTTATGTTTACGTTTTATGTTTTTCCAAGTTGAAACATTACATTCTCGGCTATTAGATTCTTTTTCCTTTCTTTTTTTTGTAGTTTTGTGTTTTTCTTAAATTTTTAACACGATTTGTACAATCATTTTCATGCCTTAATCTAAGTCTAAATAGCTAAAAGGAATTGATGAACGTGTAAAAATAGGAAACGAAAAAGAAAACATTAAAAGAAAAACATAAACGGTAACAGCTGAAATAAACGGCTATGATTTATGTGTGAAAAATCTTTATATTTCCACCTATTCTAAGCCAACCCAGTGAAAGCTTTTTTTTCTTATTTATTGTTGTGTGTTTGCCTTTGAAATTGTATTCTTTTTAGTTGAGCTTTTGTTTTATAATGGTAAAACTATTTTATTATGTAATGGCAATCATATAATTTTAGTTTTTATTATTTATTTATGATGAAAAAAGAATTATTGCAAAAATAAAATGTTTTTAACGTAATGATTCAATTTTGAATATTTTATCCGAAATAATTAGGAGCAATATATTAAACGTTACTAACTTCATGTTTGACATTGCGCAAATGCATAGCTGTCAAAATAATGAAAATAAGATAAAAAATAAAAAAATGAAATAAAACTTCATCCGCATATAAAATGTCAATATATGTCAACTTAGTATTCTAACCTCTTCTATAAATTTATCTTTTCTTTTTTTTTTTTAATTTATAATAAAAATACACAAATATACATAATTAATAACTAATTAAATAAATAAACATAAAAAAACGAATGAAATAATGTTTTTTAATCATATATGCAATAGAGTGCGTACATTATTTTTAACATTTTTAAATATTTTCCGTCGGGCATTATGTTGTTTAACAAAACGTCGACGTACCTCCTCTGATTCAGATTGTGAACAATTAAATACAATAAATGTTGTGCCGAATGCTGGAAAATTAAATAAAAAAAGTGATGTATGTATACAATAATAATTTATTATTATTATTTAAAAGAAATCATGTTGTAAATGTTGTTTTTAGAATGACAGAGATTGGAATTCGTGGGATGATGCACCACGAACAATTGAAGAGCATATAGAAGTTTATCGACAAAAATTAGTGGAAACAAATGATAACAACGAACAAGAACCAGACTATTTTCAAGTAATTTTATTCCAAATAATTATAAATTCATTAATTTATTGAATCTTTTATTGAATTTTTAGGATATGATGCCACAAATAACAAAGCAAAAGAAACTTTTATTACAAGATAATAACCAAAAGAATCCAGATTTTTCAAGACTTAAGGCTGAAACTGATATTCCAACTGCGGTAAGATTAAAAAAAAAAATTACAGTACACGGTTCTACTAATAATTTAATGATTTTCTTACTTTGCCGGCTTTTTAATTATTATTTTATTTATTTATTAATTTAATAAAAATTAAAATTACAGACTGAATTAGAAGATTGGGAAGATGAGGATGGTAATAAAATTGGATGGGATGAATTAGATAATGAAAAGACAAAACAATTAATACGTGAAAAACGTAAAGAATTACGTACACAACGTCAACATAAAAGTAAAATAAATAATTCATAGTTTTTAATTAGTTTATATAAATTAATTAAGATTTAAATCAAATAATAATAAAGAAAAGAGAAAACAAAACAAAACAAAACAAAACAAAAAAAAATATATTTAATAACCAAAAAAATAAAAATTGATAAGAAAATTCAATACAATCTTTTATATTATTATTTATTATTTATTTATTATTATTTATTATTATAATTATTATTTAACATTATTTTATATATTTATATAAAAAAAAAAATTTCTTTTCATTTATTTTCTTTTATTGATTAGATAATTTGCGTTTAAGTAATAATAATAATGGGATTTTATATTTAATTAATTAAAAACTAAAATTTATAAAATCAATTTTAATACGAACACATTTGTATTGTAATTTTCACAATTAGTCAATTAATTAGAAATTTATTTCATTCCATTAATAATAAAATAAGCAATTTGAAAAGAAAAAAAAAAATTATTTAAATAAAAATTGTGATGTGTGTTGTGTTCTTTATCAATAGTTGGAAACACATTAGACCAAATAAATGTCTTTATCAACATAAATATAGGGATTTAAATTTTTAATATATTTATTATTATTTTTTTTTTTTTTTGAATTTTCTTATTAATTAAAAATTCAAAAAGAAAAAAAAAAAAATTTTCTTTTTGGAAAAACGTAATTTTTGAGCAAAATTAATTTCACTGCAGTTTTTCAATCAGGAAAAACCAAACAACAAATTTTTAATTTAAAAATTCCTTCTACGAAAGAATAATATTGATTAATAATTTATTAATAGGACGGATACAAAATTATTATGGAATTTCTTTTTAATCCGTGATATTAGTGTTTATTTAAAAAAAAAAGAAATTTATAACAAATAAAATGATTTAGATATTAAGATGTGAGATTTCGTTGATAATTTTTGATAATTTTCAAAGGGAAATCATTTTTACTAAATATTTCGTAAGAAATTGTTAATTAAAATTAAGATAAAATGGAAAAATGCACATAGAATTGGTTTGTAAGTCGTGTTAATTTGTTTATAGACAGATCTTGCTTTGCTAAACTTCGTTTTGCATACAATAAAACGAATGAATGAACATTCGTTTATGAAAACCATCGATAGGAGTCCTGTGCTTTTTTACAATACAGCCACAGTTGTATAACGAAATGCATTTACATTAATTTACCAAGTGTTAAGGAATACAAAAACATTTTCCGAATGAATTATATTTATAATACACAAGGTACGTTACGTTCCATTGTTATCACGTTACATTCTATGTGCTTCCGGTGATAAGAAATGATTTTTTCGTATAAAAGATTTTTCTTTTTTTTAATCAAATTTCCGTAGTAAAAATTCCTTTTTCCTCTCTCATTTCTTTTATTTAATCAAATATTATTAACCAAAAAAAAAAACGTTCGTCTAGGGTTTTTTTTTATACTAATTTTTCGTTTTATATTAATTTTTCTTTCTTTTTTTCAATTAATTTATTAATTTTATATATAAATTCATAATGCTAAGTAACAGTTTATATTTAATTCTTATTATTATTATTATTATTATTATTAATAATAGTTAATCTGTTCAAATCTTGACAAATTTTTTTATTTTCTCTTCATCTCTCTTTGTTTACAAATTAAAATTTATTTAATGTTTGTGCAATTCAATTTCTTTATTAAATAATTTAATTTAATTTTTATTTATATTGTTATTATTGAGCAAAATATAATATTGAGCCTAATTTTTAGTTAAATTATTGTTCTTTTAGTGTTTAATATTCTTATATAAAAAATTTGTTTAAATAAAATTAAAATTCTTCCCTTATTTAACTTCGTTTTGTTATTTAATTTCCTAAAAATGTTTTTGAAAGAATTGTCTACAGTGAAGATTCGTTATTAAGTTATCTCAATGGTTTTTAGTTTTGCTATGGTTCGAACCACACGATTTAAATAGGATTTACCCAAGAGACAATTATATTAGTTATTCCCCCAAAATAATCTATCTTGCATGGTTCTAAACTTGTAAGTCTATCGAATGGACATTAGGTGGTATAATCATTTCACATAGCACAGTAATAAACGATAAAAGTCTGTTAAAAATTCTCCTGTCACAATGCGCAAACATAAATTAGTTGCAAACCGTTAAATTTTCACCGGTGTCGTTTTTCGATGTTATGAGCATATAGCTAAAGTTAGGCAAGCAAATTTCGCTTTTAATTATAATCATACGCTTTCTGTTTTCCGGGTTATTATTTTTTTTTTCGATTTTTACGTTATCCGTACAGTATTGTCATTAATATTTGAAATTTAGTATTACAAAATTCTTTGAAGCAGAGGAATTTAATTCTTGTATGGAAAATGATCTGACTTTATTGGTGACACAAAATTGTAGATTATCGGAAAACAATTTAAAACCTTTCTTAACTAGATTGTATAACATTTAACAAGACAAAAACATTAAGTGACTTAATAACGAGTATTCACTGTAAAGAATTCAATTTTAATTAACTTTTAAACATTTCTTTCTCTTTGTTTTTTTTTAAATAAAGAAAATGGAAGAACTTATGTTTTTTTTTTGTTTTGTATTTATGCAAATAGTGGGTGGTACAAAATAATTGTTCTTTCTTTTTTTTGTCTAATCAATAAGATTCTGACTAGACTGTATTCGTACAAGACAAGAGCTAAGTTAAATGTATATTCAATACTTGAAATATAATATTCAATACGTATTGTATTTATTTTCAAATTTTTCTTCTTCTTTTTTTCAATCCAGAACTTTAAAGCTTTTTAATAATTTTATAAATAAATAAATTGGCGTTTTTGTAAGCTCGTCGTTTTATAATAAAAAAAAAAAAACAATTTTTTTTTTTTAAATTATTTTTGCGTTAAAACTTTCAAACTAAATAACAAAAAAAAGAAAAACCAAAAGCTTATCAGAACATGCAAATATATTTTCATTTTTTCTTTTTGTTACGTGGATTATTATTTTGTACCACACACCCACCACCACACCCCATACGGATAAATGGTTTGTTTGCTCTTCTTCTTCTTCTTCTTTTTTAAACTAACTAATTTATTTTTTTTTTTTTTACTTTTATACCGATTTATGATACGTTTTTAAAAATATTTTTTTATTTAATTTAATTTAATTATTACTTTAGTATTCTTTTTTATATTTAATTATTAATTATTATTATTATTAACTGTTATATAAATTTATTTAATTTAATTAATTCTTTGAATACAAAAAATCCGGATAACACTACGACGTTAACTTGATTGTTTAATTTTTTTTTTTTTTTTTTATTTGTTGCCTTAATTAAGCGCTCATATTATTTTGTTTTAATTATTTAATTAATTAATTTTCTTATAAATATTTTAATTAAAATGTTTTTTTTTTGTTTGTTTGTTTATTTGTTTGTTGTTACCATTCATTGATATTAAAAAATAATTTTTTTTTTTCGGTTGCATCTCTCTATTTTCCACGATAAATTTCAATAATTCTATCCTGATCAACATATTCAAAAATATGCGGTGCATCCATTAATATACCAACGGTGCCCGCTGTTGTTACAATAAAAAATATATAAAGTTGTAAACGATCAATAACCATTGCAACATATTTCCAATCTTCACGTGTCTAGTATAGAAAAATATAAAAGAAAATTAAACTTTTTTGTTTGTGTGATAAGCACAGCATAAACACCGTACTTGTATGTATAAATCCTCATTTCTTAAATGTTCTGCAATGAATTCAACTGCTTCAGTCGCTTTACTAGCTTCTGGTGATAATAATATCGAATCGGAACTTTCACTTTCACGACGACATGGATCACCAGCGCCTACCCCTAAATCATTACCGCTATTTAATTTACGATTTATTTTACAATTCGGATGATGTAAATCTGATAATTCCATAACTTCCATTTTTGATTGTTTTGTACCAATTGCACTAATTTTAAACAGAGAATGAAAAAGGAAAACATTTTATTCATAATTTATTTACTTTAGAAAAGGTAAATTTAAGGTAAAACCTTATATGTTTTGGCATCTCTGTTGGAGACCCGTATGAGGGATGAGGATGTGGCGGTACACTCATACCAGGCATTTCCATCATCCATCGTAAACGTGTTTTACGTGGACGTTTCATTAATAACATTGCTGGTAAATAATGTAGAAATACGGAACGTATCCACATTGGCATCCTTTACAAATAAATATTCAAAAAAATATTAAATAATGAATTATTAAATATGCTGGTTACCCTTACCTATGTGTTCTAGGACCTCGAAAATTCCAATTAATAATAACAACGGTAACTAAAATTGATACCGTATTCATAATAAATGTAAATAATAAATATTTTGCAATTAATGGTAGTACAAGTGATGTGGGTGGTAATATTTTCGATACTAACAACAGGAACACAACAAGTGATAGCAAAATACTAATTCCAAGTGTCACCTGAACAACAAAAACAACAGCAAAAAAATGTATTAAAATGATTTTTTAATGGATGTTAATGGTAATTACCTTTTCGCCAGCCTCAGCTGGTAAATAAAATACCAAAACACATAGAAATGAGATTAACACAGTTGGTAAGATTAAATTCACTGTGTAAAACAGTGTCTTCCTTCTGATTATTATATAAAATGTGATGTCGGTTTCTGTTGGTTGGTTCCCAGTGCCTGCATAAACATTTAAGTATGCCGGCACCTCAATTATATCCCATGTACCTGATTTCCAATAATCCGATAAATCCACAAAGTTTTTATTATTATACAATGCTAATGATACTTGATCACCATTAAATGTCCATGAGCCAAACTTCATGATGCACGTTTGCTGATCAAACGGAAAGTATGTCACATCAATTGTGCATGAGCTCTAAAAAAAAAAAATTTCATGTATAAAGATAATGTTTGATTTTTCACTTAGTTAATGTATTCAAAAAAAAAAAAAAAAAAAAACCTGATAAATTGCTGGGGGTACCCACAACACTTCACCATTTGGATAAATCAAAACGTTTGACTTGTATCGCACCTCGTAATTACCGTCAGCACTAAAAAGGTGAAAAAAAAATTATGAATAAAATAAACCCGAAACATACAGATTTAAAGATCACACGAAACGTACTTATTAAACAAAACAATATCGGGTTTCCAGACTTTATCTGGTGGTAATCGTAATACACCGATACCACCATAATCAGCTTCATCCCATTGCAACTGATAATCACTCCATACTAACCGTAACCAAACATTTGACTTCATAATTTGATTTTTTTCATTCTAGACACGAGAATTTTTTTTTAATTAATTAATTTTGATTACTTTCAGGACTTTTTTTGTTTTTTTTTTTTGTTGGTATACTTACAACATTAATTAACTGTACGAATGCCAATCCAAAACGTACATCAACCTTTTGTGTCATATTTTGTACGGGTCGTATCAATTTATTATATCCACGGAATAAATCTCTAACCAAACGTTCCTCATCCTCGGAACAATTACAATAATTTAGAAAGAAAATTATCACCAATGTTATGAAACGGATTTTCATTTTGACCAAAATCTTCTTTTTCTATTATCAAAAGAAAGTTTTTTTTTCTTCCTATATTACACCCAAACCGCAGGGTAGTTTTTCTTCTTTTATTTTTCGATAATTCTTTCCTTTACAGATTTTTTTTCTTTCCTTTTTTGTTATTAATTCCTCCGGTACTCCGTTTATTGCATTAACATTTTTCTCTTTTACATTTTTTAGTTAACATTTCTTCACCTCTTCCTAAATTTAAAAAAAAAAAATGAAAAAATTAAAAAACAAGACAAGGGTAACGCCTTGTTAAACTAAGCTAAACTCTCAAAGCAGAAAAATAAAAAACCAAAAACTAAGGCGTTTTCTTAATTACAGAAGGCAAACCAAAGAAAAAAAACACTTGCTTCTAGGAGTAAATAAAAAAAAAAATTATTACAAGGAATCGTAGACTGTGTCACATACTTTAAATCCATCAATCACAAAAATCACGAAGAAAAAAAAAAAAAAAAAAATTTTATGAAAACTTTTTCTTTATTTTTTTTCCATTCGTAGTAGTATCTCGTAAGACTTTTTTTTACGTTTTTTGTTTTTATCACAAAAAAGATAACAATTCGTGGAGCTTTTTTTTTCTCTACAATTATTCTCTTACAAAACGATTAACAATAATAGAATTAAAATTTAAAAAAAAAATAATTTTATTGTTTTTTTTATTAATTTTTTTAATTTCACTGCTGATGATCGAATATCATCTTTAGTTCTAATAAAAAAATTGACTGTCGATGGTGAAGAAAATAAAAAAAAAAACAACAACAACAACAATAGCAGCCACCAACAACAACCGACAACAAAAATGCACAAAATTTTTGCTACAAGAAAACACACGAAGAACTAAGAACACACTTTGAGAACACGAATAGAATAGGATAAAGAATACAGAAAAGGAGAATAATCAACAACAACAACAACGATAGTCACTAGTTTATATAGAAGTAAAAAGGGAAAAAAGCTTTTAATCGATTTTTTTTTTCTTTCATGTAATTTTTGTTCTATATGTTCTAAATACGCTTGCGCTTTATATAGCGAAGGGAAAAATGGAATAGAATTTCCATTATTTTGTTTTGTATAATTCACCCTGTGACGGTATTTGTTTCATTTCGTTATTTAATACAACGGCAAACCTACATATGTGTAACGAATTCTTCCAGTAAACATTTAATGGGAAATTTTCTTTGGTTATATTTCATTTAAATATTTAATAATCTGGGAATAGAGAATATTTATTTGGGAATTTTGAATAAAAAATTTTTTTACTTTATTTCAATCGATAAAATTTACTGAAAGTATTTTATTATTAATTTTTTTTTTTTTGTAAGATGTAAGGGAATTAGTCTGTAGTTTATCGTCTTAAATTTATTAGGTTATTAGCGAAAATTACATGACAAAACGCCCCAAATGCTCGCAAAGTATTGATTTTCCAGAGCTTTTTTTCTTTATATTCTAGATGGAAAAAAAATTTGTATTTAACTAAGCATTAGCAGAGATTTCAATCATTTTTAGATTCATTAATGATATGGTGATTTGTAAAGTTAATAGAGATAACAGCAAAGTCATTACATGTTGTCTTTAACGATCAGAAACGTAGCCTGAGGTACAACCACTCTAACGAGTCTAACGATCTCATCTACAAATTTAAATTTAATTTATTTAAAATCGTTTTGTTTATTATTTAATGTAATCATACCACCACTTGATTTAATTTATTATTATTAAACCTGGATAAAAATCGTAACATCCACATAGATTAGGCTTTTAGCTTGAGAGTCCGAGAGAAGATTTTCTTTAAGTTTTTTTTCAAAGGTTAACCAAATGATTCAGCCCTTTTAAAAAGTAAACATTAGGCCCAAAATGATGATTTATTTTCTGGTTTAAAGTTTTTAACTCCAAAATAATTTAACCAGAGTCAAAGTTCCACTTGAAAAACGATTTTACTCCAGATAGTATCAAATCTGATTTCATAATTAACAGATTTTTCTTTCCTCGTATAATATTTCTATAATAAGTCATTCTCATCTCGTTACGATCTATACAAATAGTACGGTAGAATTTTCATTAAATTCTTTTGAATTTTTTTTAAATAACTCGAAATACGAGTAAAAACTATTTTTAAAAATCCAAAATCATGCAGTTTGATATAAAAATATGTTTTTTTTTTTCAATTAACTATGATAATTAAAAATTTGAATCAAATATGACATCATTTAAACACAATTCAATGTGTCACAGTGTCATTTTTATTTGTGTACAAAAAATTGGGTTAATGGGATTTAATCAAAATAGAAAATTTTAATTTGGTTTTCATCATTTTTATTATTTAAAATGTTATTTTGTGATTTTTTTTTATAATTAATTATTTAATTATTTAATTTCCTTTTAACAAATGTGTGGATAAATATTTAATAATAGTACTATAGGCCAGTTTATAAAACTTTTATTCATTAAAAAAAAAAAAAAAGTTTATTCGCGTCATTTAAGAAAAATCATGTGCTTTTCAACAACGTTATCGTTTACGTTACTTTTTCGACAAGATTTCATTTAGTTTAATGATTTAAAATAATTTCTGATATTTTACCTAGAATTTGTGGTGTTAAGCCCATGTCAAACTTCCCACAGCTCGTCGTGTCCACAGCTCGTCATATTTATTAATAATTTTTTTTTTTTTTTTTTTAATTAATTAAACATTTTAAACAAGATTGTCACACAGTTGTGGTTAATATTAATAGATTATGTCACACATTTATATCCTATGACGTGCCAAAAATGTATGCAAATATTTCTAAAAAAAAAAAAATTCATCTTAAATGACACAAATAATTTTGGTATATTGGTAATAGAAAAAAATAAAAATTTTTTGATTGAATTTTTGTTTTTATAATTTATTTATTAAAAGAAAAAAAAAACAAACCAAAAAAAAAACAGGAAGAGAAAAGAAAAAAATTTAATTTTTAATTAATTACGAATAACAAAATTAAATAAAAATAAAATACATTTTACATGTATGAGCAATTATTCAGTAAAAATAATTGTTTAATTAACATGCTAGATATTTATTATGTTTATATGCTGTGATTTTATTTTATTTTATTTGTTAATTAAATTTATTACGCTCGTTAAATATTTATTATAGAGAGAAAAAAAAAATCTTTTTTCTTTTTTTTTTTTATTAGGTGTTTTCCAGTAATAATAAAGTAGGATTTGCATGTTATTGATACAGTTAGACAGTAAATAGCTGTATTAGGTAACTCAAATGAATTTTAATTTATTTTACTTATAGCTACAGAAAGTCCTTGGTTTATTATCCATCCCAATAACAAAGATTAAGATTTGTTTTTTTTTTTAACTTTATTTTTGCGTTCATTATAATAAAAATGAATCGTTAAAATGTTAAAAGTCGTCGTTGTTTGATAAAATTTTGTGTATGATGACTGGTTATAGGGATTATACGGTTTTAATCTGATGATGCAAAATTATGAAAAATTATTATTAATAGCTTAAACACAATTAACGTAAGGATTACGTAAGAAATGTCACTTGAAACTTTGTTTTAATCAAACTAATTAAAAAAAAATTTTACATACATATAGTAAACTTTTATTATTAATAATTATTTCCGGACATTCTGTATGTTTTTTGTTAGTAATTCAATATTTTTATTGATTTTTCTTAAGTCAATCTTACGTTAATTGTGGTTACGACAGGATAAGCTAATTTTTGCCTTGTTACGTAATTAGATATTAATAATGCCGAATTTAGTTCATATTAATTGATGGTGCTTAAAATAAAAAGTTTTTTGTTTCAGAATGTATCAGTATTTGCTCTTATTGGCTCAGAATTTTATTTTATTTTCTGGCAATGCCTACTTTACGCATAATTCTTATACATTTAAAACTGTGTGTAGATTTAATGTTTCCATAACCAACTCCTACATACTTATTGTCACTGGAAAACACCTATTAAAAAGAAAAAATTAAAGGAATAAACGCTCTAGCAAAAAAAAAAAAATAAATAACTATATTTGGTTTACATTGAAAACTAATTTACTAGGCAACTATAATGACAATTATTTAATAAAAAAAACAAAAAAAAATAATAAAATTCTTTTTCAATCTAATTAATTATTTAATTAGTTAATTAATTTTTTTAGTTTTTTTTTTTTTTCTTTTTTATATATAAAGGTAAAAATATTCAAAAGCAAGCACACCAACAGTAATAAGCTTATATTGGTTAAATTAACTGATATTAATAATTATTTTTAGTGTGTGGAGGGTGGAAGGGGTGGTGGTGTTTGGGAGCAAAAGTTTTTATTATTATTTTTTTTTTTTTCTTATTTAAATTAAAATTAATTAAGGAATTTTCATATTTTTTTTTTTTTTTTCGTTTTCTTTTTCTTCTTTTATTAATATACATTTATATATAAATTTTAAATATTTATTTATTGCTTTTTTTTTTTTTTTTTTTTTGGTAAAGAAACTAATTAATTTCATTAGAAAAAATTGTTGATTAATTTTATTACTTTAATTTCAATTTTAATAAAACTATATATTATTATACAATAATTTATTATTAATTATTTATTATTATTATTATTATTATTATTATTATTATCATTATTATTAATTAATTTATACATTTTTTGCTTATTTTTCTTCTTCTTTTATTTATTAATTATTATTATTTAACGTTTTTGCAGTTTATGCAGTTTTTTTTTTTTCTTTTTTGGTGTAATTTTTCTTATAACTTTATGTAAAAAAACGAAGTTTTTTTTTGTTCACATTTATTTTATCTTATTTATTAATTAATTTTATTTCTTTATTTTTTTATTAATGGAAGAAGCATAATTTAACCTTAATTTTGTATTCGTTTTAATAATCAAAAAATTATTTTTATATATGTGAATATTTAAAAACACAATAGAAATGGGGGTGTGTTGGTGGGTTGTTTTTTTTAACCTGTTTTGGATTAATCAAAAACATTTCTTTTTATTTTAAATTAAAAAAAAAGAAATTTAAGCTTAATTATGCTCTTATTAATTATTTCATTTATTTTTATTTTTTTTTTTTTGTGTACATGCATAGAAAACTTTTTTTTTTTATCGCAATTTTTTTACTTATTTTAATTAAATTTAATTAATTAATTACAAAATAAATAAATGATAATTTAAATAGGTTGCATTATTATTTAATTAATTAATTAAATTTATTTTATTTTTCATTTTAACTAGAATTTAATATTGTTATGGTTGATTTGGATGGAAATAGAAATATGCGAATATTTTTTTTTTTTACTAATTAATATTTATTTAATTTATTTCTCATAAGTTAATTTAATTTACTTAATAATTAATTTAGTTTTTTTTTTTTTTTTTTTTTTTTTTTTTTTTTAACGTATAATTCAAGCATATTTTGGTGGGTTTAATACAAAAAAAAATAAAATTTCTTTTAAAGTGGGATTAAAGTTAAAATAAAATTATTAAAATTTTTAAAAAATAAATTGTTTGTAGAAGAATAAAAATTGTTTTTTGCTGTTGTTGTTGTAGAATAAAAGGGTTTTTACCATAATAGTTTTGTTTGAAAATTGCATAGCCGACATTTTATTGCTTGGAAATTAAGGTTTTTTAGGCCTTTATTTGAAAATGTGAACCGTCGGGAACTTGTTTTTGAATGGGTTTTTGTGTTTTTCAAAAATAAGCATCTTAAGGGTGGATTTTTCAAATAGGTGTATTATAAAGATTTTAAGGTGGTTGTCACCTACCTAAATCAATATTTTTTTTTTTTGTAAAACCACAATTGGATGCTCTTTTTGTTATTTTGTTCAAACTCAAGCTTTTTACTTGAATAAGGTGCAACGCACCATGAAGTAGCTTTTGTAGTATTATTGCAGCCGTTTTTATATGTATTGCACATTTTAAGGTAATAATAAATGGGGGGTTTTTTTTAACTATATTAATTTTCTCACTCAGTTTTCAATCGGATTTTTTTCCCACCATATGATAAAATCTTTGCACACAACACGCAACTTTAATGGTTTAAACCAAAAACAACAACCCTTTTCTACAAAAAACAAAAAAAAAAAAAAAAACAGGAAAACAGGAAAAAAACTTTTTCTTACAACAATTTATTTATTTATTAATTTTATATAAAAAAAAAAAAAAAAACAACGACTTAAATTATGGTCGTCAAATAAGCAATAAAATTTAAGCTAATAAAATGAATAATTCTTAATTATTTATGACTAATTGAAAAAATTTATTTAATTATATTAAAAACAAAAACAAAAAAAAAACAAAAAACATTGAATACTGATTTTCTCATCTAAAACCTAAAAAAAAAAAATATTTTTTTTTTTTTATTAATTTTATTTAATTTAATTAATTAATTTTAGTTATGTAAAAATTTTTTTTTTATTAATTAATTCAACTGATATATTTAGTTTTTTCATCACGTTATTTAAAAATTTTATTTTTTAATCCAATCTTACTTAATTCGCACCTCATTTATACTTTTATTTGTTATTTATTTAATTTATTTAATTAATTAATTAATTAATTTTTTTTTTTTTTTGTAAATTTTTCTAAATTAATTATTTCTTTTTTTATTAATTTTTTTTTTTTTTTTTTTTATGTTTTACTCACATTACGAGTCGTTTGGTTACCAGTCTCAATCTAATTTAGTTAATTAATTAGTTAAAGGAAAAATTTATTGGTGATTTTTTTAATTTTGTACTTGGAAATGTTTTTTTTTTTTTTTTTTTTTTTTTTTAAAGAGTTTGTGGGGATGTGTGATAGCGTGGCGAGATTATTACACTGATCAGTCCAATTACATTTTTGTATGAAAGAAAGAAAGAATTTCTTTTTTTTCGTTTATGATGAAAATGACAGAGTACCGCTGCTGTTTACAACAACGTTTAATTTGTTTTGTATTAATTATTTATTCTTTGGTATTAGACATTAATTTAATTTAACACGAAATTGTCTTTAAATATCACTTGTTATCATTATATATTATTAATATTATTATTATTATTATAAATTATTTATTATTACTTAATACAGCTGTATGTGTTGTGTTAAACGCTGTATTTTTTTTTTTTTATTATTTTCTTTTTTTTTAATATCACTTATCAATTATTTGTTATTCTATTTACCACTTTAGTATATTTATTATTATATTCGGTAGCACAAATACAAAAATTATAAAAATTTAAAAAATAAAGAAGAATTAAATAAATAAATAAATAATTTCCTATACATCCGGATGTTTACCTATCCCAATACAATCTTCTTATAATTTTTTTTTTTGTATTTTTATAATTTTATTTACATAACAAATGGATTAAATTTTTTTTTTATTTTTAACGTTTACACGTTTTTCATTTCTTGGTCAAATAAATTTGATTTGTCTTTATATTTGTATGTTTGTATGTATGTACAAGCTCATAGCTACCGATTTTTCGGAATATTTAATGGAATTTTATTTTATAAATCAGAAAAAATCACCGCTTGTTCTCTATTTTTCCCCTTTAAAATAATTTAATTTTACAGTGAGATATTCAGGTGCTACTTCAAACTTGAATTTGAATTCGGGTCTGCCGTGTTTCACCCATATGTTTAATTTTTTTTAAGTTTTATTCAACTCCTAGAAATACGTACATAGGGAATGTTTCTATGATCGCAAATTCAATTCCTTTATCAGAAGTGGGAATTCTTAAGAATAAATTTATTTAACTTGGTTTTTGTGATGGAATCGATGAGCATGATTTAATAACAATTTATTTAGAGTGGAACAGCTGGAATTTTCTGGGATTCTGGAACCTTAGCTTTAAAGTGTAGTGATTGTTGAACGAGCTAAGTAATATGAATCCGTTTTATATGCTAAACAACCATAGGAGTGTATACTGTTTACTCTAGTGCAATGACCACGTATCGTCGTTTTATTATGGAAGTCGTTAGATTACAAACACATTCCCGGAATGCTATCGAGTCTTATAAGATAAGCCTAATGGCCACATGTGGTATTAATTCTTTGCTCTTATTTTAAATTGTTAAAAATCTTTGGTTAAGGGTACCCCGCTTACCCCGATTGTTATACGTACACCTGAATTACACTTTTTTTAACGTAATTTTGTTTAATTAATTTCTGTGCGTAAAAAATTTTCTTTTTCATTGGTATTTTTCTAGAAATTTTAAATTTTTAATTTATTTGGTTGACTTTGATAAGATTTTTAGTTTTTTTTTTTTTAATTAATTTTGTTTAATTTTTTTTGTTTTTTTTTTAATATAAGTTAATAAAAATGTTTTTTTTTTCTTGTTTAATTAATTAATTAATTTAAATTACATAAATATTATATATTATAACAGTTAAGACAATTATCTAATCAAAACGAACAAATAGTTATTAATTATTTAATTTTTTGCTTTATTTATTTATGTATTTAGTAATTTTTTTTTTTTTAATTTAATCTTTGACTAAAATTTGAATAAATTTAAAATATTTTTTTATTTATTTTTTTTTTTTTAAATATAATTTTGGGTGTAATAATTTTATTTTTAAAGTTTTTTTTTATTAATTAATTAATTTTTATTAATTATAAATAAAAGCAAACATTTATTAGGTTTTTATATTTTTTTATTAATTTTTTTCTTTATTTTGTTTGATTAATTAAAAAATTAAAGTAAAATTATATTAAAAAAGAAAAAAATGAATTTACACTACAGAATTTTTTTTATTTTTTTTTTTAATTAATTAATTTGCTGAACACAATGAACGTAGCTGTAACGTAACGTAAGAAATGTCACATAAGAGTTTAACAAATGTATTTTAGTAACCAATGAACACAACCCTGATTTCATAATTTTTTTTCTCTCTCTCTCTCTCTTACGTTAAGCGTACTATTTCCGTTGTGTTTCCAGCTAAATTAATATACTAAGAAAAAAAAATTAAAAGAATTATCTTATCTAAAATTAAATTAATTTATTAATTATTTTAATTGAAAAAAGTAATTAAAATTTAAAACAAAAAAAAAAGAATTAAATTTAAAAATGTGCGTATGATAGATAGAAACGGTTAGAATCAGCATAAATGTCCAGTATTTTGTTAGTATTTACCCCGGGACATTATTTTTTAAAAAGCTAAACACATTGTGCAGACGCAAGGAGTTCACTCGTTATTAAAACGTTCGATATTTTAATTAAATTTTAGGCTTAGTTCATTTATTTAAACAACTCCGTTGCGTCGCTGTGCTCCTGTTATTCTATTAAAATTCAAAGCAAAATATTAAAAAAAATTCTTACATTACACGCAGCTTTGAGCTTATTTATCCCGCAATACAATAGTATTGAAAACACACACACAAAAACAAAACAAAAAAATTATTCTTCTTCCTTAAGCTTCTTCTGTTTTATCTTTATTACCGTTTTTTTTTTTTTTTTTTTTTTTAATTTTTAAATTAATTAATTTATTTAATTATTTATTCTAACTTTTTTATTAACAATTTTACTACAAATATTTTTATTTAATTTTTCTCTTTTTGGTTTAACTTAAAGCTTATTTGCGAAATAAAATAAACTTGTCACTTGCTTATACATATAATTTAAAAATTTAAAATTAAAATTATTAGGATATTAAAAGGAATTTTTGGTGGAATTTTATAATCACCACATAAATCAAATTTTTAAATATTAAAAGAAATATTTTGTGAATTACACGTAACTACATCAAAGAAGAAAGAAATTTTTTTTTTTTTTTTTTTTGGAATAAAATATTTAATTATTAGTAATTAGAGAGAATTTAATTTTTAACTTTTTTTTATTTTATTAAATTAATTAAGCTTTTTATGGTTGAAAAAAAAAACACACATGTAAATGAGCTTTGCTAAACCTCCTGTTGACATTAATACATTTATATTGCTTTTCCCTGATTATAAGCTATTTGCGTTAATTGACTACCACCAAAACCTTTAAAAAAAAAAAATAATTAAAAGAAAAAATGTCAACGAATAAGAAACATAGCAAAAGTGGGTGGGTGGATGTTTGGTTCGGCTGCACAAAGCTCATTTATTTTCTATTTTCTCTCACCAAAAACATGTATTTTAATTTTTGGGTAAATGTGGAATAAGAATGAGAAAAAAAAAAATTATTTTGGATTAATAAAATTTTATAATATCGCGTTGTGTTGACGAATTTTTTTTTTTTTTTTTTTTTTGTTTATTTTTTTATTTGTTTTCCTATTAAAATTACAAAATATTTCATAGTAGATTCAGTAAAAACGTCTTTTTTTTCTTATTCTTATTCTTCTTCTGCTTCTCCTTCTTCTTCTTCTTCTTCGTTTTTCTCCTTTTATTATAAAAATTTTATTTAATTTTTTTTTTTTTTTTTAAGTAAATTTTTAACAAATTTTATAAAAATTTGTACTTTAATTGTTTAATTTTTTTATGTTTTTTCTTCAATTTAATTTCTATTTAATTAATTATTTAAAACAAACAAAAAAATATGTTTTTATTTTTTACTGAATCATAATTTCAACTGTAGCCCACTTAAATTATGTTTTTCGAAGAAAAACATGAAAATAAAAAATTTCCTCAAAAATTCTTCAAGGTGAATTTAATTTTTTATTTTCTTGTTTATAAACTGTGTCTGTGGTGGCTTATCTAAGGGTTTTATTTTTCCGTGTATTTAAGAGATAATCATTGGATATTTACAAACACAATTTCTAGTAGTAATTACTCTCTTCTCACTCATCAAAACAAAGATACGAAGTTTGCGCTCCTCTTTTTTATTTGCTTTCTTGTTTTGTATCTTTCGTAAAGCTTATTAGCTAATCAAGTGTTTGGTCTAAAAATACGGAAATTTAGATAAAAACACAATTTATAAAACGGTAAAAATATGAATGAAAAATAAAAATCAGCTAGTAGCAGTCAGCAGTCTTTCCAATGATGAATTCCTATGTATCTCCTTCTACTCCTCCTGCTCCAATATTTATAATAAAACTAATTGAGAATCCTCGTAAAAATTTATTTTAATTTCTATATCACACCACATCAGCTACAGTTGTTGCTACCGTTGTTTGTTGATTTTATTTATTTGAATATGATTTAAAAAAAAAAAAGTGATGATTTTACCGACTGAATTTTTTGTTTTCTATTTTGAATTATTTAATGTTTTGTCTTAATTTTTAATTAACTTCTTTCTATTTTTCTTTGTTTGGTTTGTTGCTTTTTAAGCTAAATTTCGTTATGTTTGCTGTTTTAGTTTCTAAATTCGTTCATAACCGTAGCAGAATGAAAGGTGAAAATAAATAAAAATAAATTTTTTTTTTTGATTAATTTAAAATTTATAGAAAACAAGGAAAAAATTTTGTTTTAAATATTTTTTTACTTTTGCTATTATTAGTTTTAAAGCTAACTTGTAATACACGATTGCCCAGTGTATAACCGTTTAATGATTGTATGGCGACAACCGCTTCATCATAATTTGTCATTGTAACAAAGCCAAAACCTTTGCATTTGTTCGTTTGTAAATCTTTTATAACTTTAACACTTTGGACAGCGCCGAATGGTCCGAACAGTTGCCATAATACATTCTCTTCAGTTTCTGGTGCCAAATTATAAACAAATATGCACCAACCGGACCCATTGATTGCGTTTGTTGGTAATATGGAATTACCCATTAAATCACCAGTCATTGGTGAAAATCTATTAACAATGGAACTAAAATTAATTATTTATGTCTGTCTGATTTTTCTGATTGTATTTAAATGTTTTACCTAAAGCGTCCGGTTGGATGGTGATGATGTATTGGTCCTGGAAAACGTCGATTGGATTGCGGTGTTAAATATGCAGCTAATGGGGCCATTGATTTATTTATATTATTGCTTGGATTATTTGCAAACTTTACTGTAATTGGTTCGGTGGCAGTTTTTGGTGTTGTACCATTCAAATGTGATATGGCTCGTTCAGCTTCGCTACGCTGATCAAAGCGTATAAAGCCAACACCTTTGGACAGTCCTTAAACCAGCGAAAATTTAATGAATCTCAGAGATGATTGATAAAAACAAAACATTTATTTTATTTTATTTTATTTTACCTGTAATATTATCACATAATATTCTCGACGTTATAATTTGTCCAAAGGAACAAAATAAATTTTCTAAATCCTGTTGTGTCATACTCTTTGATAATCCGGACACATAGAGGTTAGCACCTTTTATTGAATCGGAACTTGGACGTGCAAATGATACTTTAATTGTTTTATTTTGTAATCGTAAACCATTAAATGTATTAACAGCCTTTTCAGCATCTTCGGTTCGATGATAATTAACAAATCCGTAGCCAAGACTTTGGCCTGAGGCGATTACGTAAAATAAAAAAATAGAAGAAGAAGAAGAAGAAAGGGCACAAAGTTAATACATTTTTTACGAAAATTTACATAATTTAATAATAATTAATAAAAATTGGATTTTCTTGTTTACTCGGATGTCTCTTCTGACCTGTCACTTTATCACGTACTAATTTACAACTTTCAACGTCGCCAATACTTGAAAATAGTGACTTAACTTCCTCCTGTGTCATTGTTTGTGGTAAATAGTTAACAATTAAATTTGTTTTAGCGTCGTCCTGCCCACTGCCAATGGACCCGGAACGCCCATTTTGCTGGGATGTATTTGTCGTAGATGTTGTTGATGCCTCCAAACCATTTGCTATCATTTTGGATTATTTAATGTTTTTTTTTTTACTTTTACTTTTTTAATTTAATTTAATTGATTGTCACAGACCAAAAATTTGGTTTTGATCTTATTACTTAAATTTGTTTAATGGTGATATGAAATATGGTGATGAATATTTAACTGGAATTAAGAGAAAAACAGAATTGTAACAAAAAAAATAATTTTCGATAAATTTTTATTTTGGTTTATCTGTCCCGGGAATAATTTAATTTAATGTTTCTTAATTTTTTTTTTTTCTTTAAAACTTTCAAACATAAATCAATTAATTAATTGTTATTGTGATGTTTGCAAATATTTTAAATGTATTGCATGCAAATGCAAACAAGACACGCAAATTATTTTTTTTTTGCTCATTTTCTTATTACAATTGTTGGGCGAATATGCGTGAAAAGAAACTGAATACAATTTTTATTTTTACCATAAAGGCACTAAATATAGGCACAATTATAAACCCTTTTAACATTTTCTTTTTTTTCTTTATTTGTACATTCATTCAGTATTTGTATGGAATTTTTTTAGCCATAATATTTTTTTGTTGTAGTAGTAGTAGTAAAATTTGTAAATTTCCAATGAATTTTCAGTGAATTTCCAATGAATTTACAGTGAATTTCCAATGAATTTACAGTGAAATAAAAAAAAACTTTATGAATCAAAATAATTAATTATCGGATTAATTAATGCACAAAATGAATGCTTAATCATTTAAATTCTATTGTAACGTAAGCTTAAAAAAAAAATAAGTAAAAAACCCTAAATACTTTGGGTGGGGCTGCTCTAATGCAAAACCAACCAACTTACCTTTTAAACAAAAAAAAAATTCAATTCAAAGAAAAATTCACCCAACAAAAAAAAAGTCTTTTCCTTAAAAACTGATGATTGCTCTTCAAAAAAAAAAAAAAAAAACTAATTTAATCCAGTAAAGGAAAAACAAAACCAACAATCCAGGACCGGAAATTAAAGTTATTAAGGGAAACAAAAATATTATAAATTATTATTTCTTATACACACAAACACACACACACACGCACGCACACAGGGAGAGATAAACTAGACACGAATACACTTGTTAGGAACAAAAAAAAATTCTTTTTTTTTTTTTTATTTCATAAAGCAACTTAATAAATCCATATGTTGTGTGTGGTGAAAATTATTTCTGTGCTGCTTGACGGTTGATTAAAACAAGCTTTTTGATATTTAAAAACGTTAATTTTTTTTCTGACACTTTTTAATTATAAAAACGGAATTAAAAGCACGTTTTTCTCTTTGGAAATAATTTTTTTTTTTTTATTGCACAGAATCAAATTAATTTATAAAAAAAAAAAAAACCACAAAACTCAACCACAAATTTCACATTAATTTCTAACAAATGTAAAACTTTTGATTTTTACCAATAGAACAGAAAAAAAAACACTTAAAATCGATTGAAATGTGTTTAAGGAACTTGCATAGAAATACTGGTTAAACTGGATAAAATGATTGCTTTTTCTTTACTAGACAGAAGTGATTAATAACCACTAGCTAGCTAGCTACTCCCTTTATAATTCAATTTTATTTGCAAACAAACAGAAAAGAAAAAACTTTACTTTTGGGTGTTGAGTGCTGTTAGAATGACAGATTTCAGCCAAATTTTCTTTTCTTTTTTTTTTTTTGAAAATTACTTCTTTTTTTTTAAAGGACGATGATTTAACATAAAAATGACAAAAACAAACCGATTAAACCATAAAAATTAGAATAGGAATAAAAATTATTATTATTATTATAATTATTATTTTTAATTTTAAAATTGAATTAGAAATCAAAAAAAAAAAAAAATTAAAAAATTATTGCAAACAAAATTTAAACAAAAAATGATGATGCACGAAACAGGCGAAAATCAACTTTAGTCTAATACAGAAAGAAATGGAAAAAAAAGACAAAAATAAAATAGAATTTTTTTTTTTTTTTTTTTAAGAAGGAAAATTGACTGGCAAAAGTTTTCCTGCTTAAAAAAAAAAAAATCGAAAATAAATGTTTAAAAACTGGGGGAGCTAATGTGGAAGATTGAGAGTTTTTGAGCAGATTTTTTACCCCGTTTTTTGGTAGTAAAGAGAGCTTTTCAACACCACCTAAGATGGCGAATCGATGTTACCATTGAATTTTAAATATACTAGCAAAAAAAGGGAGTCACTATCCATCGATTTTCCGGAGAATTACAGTCGACTACTAACTTGTGGGCATGGGCAGTATGAATTTTTTTGTTTTTTCTGTTCCATTTTTGAGATTATAATTCATGCGTCGGCGCATTATGAAATTAAACTAAATTGCATATTTGATACCTTATACAAGGCAATCAAATATGCCAAGGATTCATTTATGAAGTTTTTACACATTATTCTGGTACATTTTCTTCTACAACTATTTACACATTTGCTACCCACCTACCTTATTTCGAAATATTAGAATATTTTGTGTATTTGGTTTAATGCAGGAGAAATAAAAAAAAAAAATTTTACGATGTGTGGTTTTGTTGTTTTATTGTAACAAAAAAAAAGCACGTGGATGTTGTTTTCAATTGTTTTTGCATTCAAATAAAAAAAAATGAATTTCTCTAAACTGTAAAGTGTTTTTCACTATTAAAAAGTGATTAAATTGTTTTTATCTGTAATTTTCCGTTGCTTTATTTGTTTTTATCTACGTTTCGTAAAATATTAATATAGAAATATGAAAAACAATAGCAGAAAGCAAAAAAAAAATGGTGTATAGGGTCGGTAACTAAATCATTCCGTTTAAAGTTTAAACCGATATAGAAATGTTAAATATTGAATGAATTATTGATATTCTTATTAGAAGCTCATCTAATATTTATTTGTAACAAAATTATGGTTTGTGAAACCCTTGAGTGTTCTTTTAATTTAAAATAAAAGCTCAATTTATTTCGAAAGTGTATCTCAGGTACCTAAATATTTAAAAGAAGGAAAAATTACAAATATACTAACCATAACGCCTTTATGGCTCATATTCAAAGTAGGAATTCCTTAAGAATCCTGCTGCATAACCTAAACATTTACACATTTACATAAAACGGTTTCCAATTGTTCTAAGATTCTAATAAAAAATACCCACTTGACCTATTTTGGTTTTTTTATTATTTTATCCTGAAAGCAAAAGAAATGAATAAAATTCCACATCATTATAGTCATTACACGGAATCAATACATTCATTTCTACAAATTTTTCACCACTTTCTGTATGAAATAAAACAAACGGAACTGATAAAAAGGAATTTAATAGGAAACGATACAGCAAACGATCTGATTATTGTTTTATGCTTACTATATCGACCACAATTATTATAATGCTCAAACATTTGCGCCATTTACTATATAAATTCTTTTTGATACGCTTGAATGCACTAATTTAATTCTCTGAATACACGAGAATTTTGTATATAAGACGTTCACGTGTATTTTAGGTTGCATGATCACTTTTTTTTTTTTTTTGGGATTTTAAAGTATTTTGTACTTGTTAGATAGATAAATTAGAATTAAAATAATAACCCCGACATCAATTATATAAAAAATAGTTAAACTCTTTTATTATAATCTACATTCTAAGTCCAAATTTTTTAATAATATAAGTAACACTTTAATAAACAAAAGCATCATCATCAATAATTAATTCATTAATTTTTTGTTTTTATTAATCACTTAAGTAATCAATTGATAATAAACTTATTTTTTTATTTTTAATACCATAAATGTCGATAAGCTTATTTTCTAAAAAGTCTATATGAGATTTATATGTATAAATTTCATTACGTTTTTTAATTAAAAGTTTCTTTAATAAATTATTTTCATTAATTAATGATTTTATAAAATTATTATCATATGTTGATGTTGTGTCTGTTGTTAAACCATTCGCTTGATTATTTGTTATATTATGTTGCATTAATTTTTGTGTCGGTATAACTAAAATAAATAAATAGAAAAAAATAAAATTATTAATAAATAATTAAAAAGGAATATAATAAAACGAATAGGAATCTTACCTCCAGGTCGTAAACATCTTCGTTTCTTTTTAACTATATCGAAATTAGTAAAGTCACTCTTTAAAAAATGTTCCGAACATAAACGTGGCGTTGTTGGAATTAATGTTGAACTCTTAATATTACAAAATTTTAACCAATAACTACGTAATTTTAATTCACGTGGAAAATTATGAAATGATATATATTTATCCTTTGAATTATCTAATGTATTATCACAAAATGCAGCAAAACATCGTACACTCGGCATAATTTTTGCTTATAACTATAACTATGTTACTTAATTATAAGTATTGCTTTTATTACTCTTTTTGTATTCTAGAATAAAAGTAAAAAAATATATATATATATAATTTTTTGTTGATCACATTCAAGAGAAATTATTTACATTTTAATACTGTTATCACTATTTTAATTAATAATAAACATTTATTATTTCTACAGATTATTATTACTATAAATCTACATCTGTCAAAGTGTATAATGTCATGTTTTCTTCACTTTTTTTTTATTTTTTGTATTTATTATGGTTGAATAATTATAATCCACTTTACTATACCATCGCCATCTATTTACAAAATATATTACTATAATTGAAATGCAATCAGTTATAACGGAAAGAAAAAAAAAATTTCATTGTTTTTAATGCAAAACTTTTTAAGGGGATCAAGGTAAATGATAAAAAAAAAACGCGTTACTTTTTTAAATAGAATAATTACTTTTAGTAATTTATTACTGTTTTATTTTCATATATTATTCAATTTTTTTCTTTTTTTTTTTTTTTAGTACACAAAATATAAAGCTCACATTGTAATAATTAAAACTGGTAAAACCATTCATATGGAATGGAGTACAAGCACTATAATGACGGACATAAAAATTAATATTCAGATTTGTACTTCATTAAGAGTATATAAAGATAATCAATAATAATATATATATATATATATATGTTTCTTATAAAAAAAAAGGTAATTTTTTTATTTATTAAATTAAATTAAAAAAAAAAAAACACGTGAGAGACACGTTATATGTTTGTTGTTTTAATCACGGAAAGCTAATACAGCATCAATAAAGAATAAAACACCATTGACAATAGATAAGGATCCTTTAGCAATCGCCATCTTTCTACGTTCAGTTTTAAATACAGAATCTTCCCATTCTCTTAATACAAGTACACCGGTTGCAATAAACATTGCACAACCGATTAAACTATAGAATAAATCTAAACGTTTATTTATCGGTGTATTTATTAAATTACCTTAAAAAAAAAATAAAAAAAATAATAATTTTTATAGAAACAAAAATATACAAAATTAAAATTAAAAAAAAAAAAAATGTTTCATTTAAACAAACCAGCAAATACAGCTATTAATATAACGAGATAACCAACAAATGTACCAGATGCTAGCATAATAGTGGCATCATCGCGTTCACCCAAACTTTGGTAATGTAAGAAAACACATGTAATAACGATTGCCTGTAATTAAAAAAAAAAAAAATAATAATAATTTTATTAATTTATATTTTTATTTGCATATACAAAATTAACGTTTTTTAATCAATTTAATCAATTAATTAATTTTAAAAAATTTTTGGTTGACCTTGCTTGCTGTTTTGACTTATAAAAATTTTTAAATAAATTAATTAAATTAATCTCTGTTAATACAACAGAAAAAACCACAAAATAATAATTGAATATACAGCAACAGTTTGAAGGGTATCTGAAACATTTTACATAGTTTGTTGCAAAGACGACGGATTTCGTTTCTTTTTCTTCATTTTTAATCCATAAAATTGCCGTAGTTGAAAGATGGAAAATGAATTTTACAAATTGAGGCTAAGTGAGGGGTGAGGAAGTTTTAAACGTTAAAAGAAAATTCCTTAAAATTTCTATTAGCATTTCTTTCCGTATTACAAAAACAATGCTAATTACTGATTCATAATCAATCACACGCATAATACTCTTCCGCAGCGTTTTGGTTTCTAAACTCATTCAATACATCCGTTTAGTTTATTCTCCTCGTTGATTAATTATTTAATTAAAACAATAGATTAATAAAAAATGTATAAAACCAACTAACGCCCAATTCATCAAACCATATTGTTGTTTCTGTAGCATTTGGTGATTTTTTTTGTTTCTTTTTCTTTTTTTCACTCTTCCTGTTAGCATTTATTTTGTTAGTAAAACACCAACCACAAGAAAAATAAAATATTTTCCTTGATACATTCGTTAGCTGTGACTTTTGTACGAATTTATTTTCGTTACGATACGTTACGTTACGTTTCGGCTATGGTGTTGGTGAGAGTGGCGTAAAATAAGATCAAAAAAATAATACTGGTCAAGGTTAACAGGTAGATAGATATTAATTTTGACCATCATTTATGATTTTATTAAAAAAATATCGTGAGTGTTTTATTATGGTATTTATAGAATTTTCCCACAGTTTTTAATAAAAACTTTGGAAATAATAATTAATTCAAATTTAATAAACGCACTGGAAATGTTAAACAAGAAATAAATTTATGTATTTTATGTTTAATAGGGAATTAAGAGGGACCATCTACCCTTCTATTATTAATTTAATTAATTATAACCAACCGCCAAACGTATATAGTTATTTTTCAATTAATTTTAAACTTCACCTGGACATTTAATAACTCTGGAATACAAATGTTCATGTAATTTAATAATTAACGTGACAGAAATAAATTATAAATGAGAGACAAGACAATACAATTAATTTCGCTTTTTTTTTTGTTTAATAATATTATGATGTCATCGGTTTATTATTTTATTTATTTATGTTTTTTATTTTATTTTGTTTATAAAATTATAAATTATGCAAATATCATCGATGATGTAATTTTAGAAACATAATTGCTTTCTGTCCAAAGCTTCTCAATCAATTCGTTTTTTCGTGTTTCGTTTTTTTTTTTTTTTTTCATTTTGTTGCCTTTTGTGGCGCTTTTTGTTTTAGGCTTCTTTTTGTCGGTTTTATAATTCGTGATTAGTTTAAACATACAGTAAAACACCGCTTAGCATTGTTTCTGTATTACGCGGTAATATAAAATTCCTGATTTTGTTCCACTACCGTTAAAGACTTTCATTTATAAGGAATCCTACAGTTCCTCTATCAACATCACAACATTTTTATTTTGTCTACTAAAGTTTAAAGATTTCTAATGAAGAACTCATAATTATTGAAACAAATCGTATTATGTTAACCCTGAATAAACCGACAAAAAAAACGTTTCAATATCGATCAAAGCTCCTCCACGTAATTAACGTATTCTCCCAGTTGCATTTCTTACATAAAAACATACAAAAAATTGAGTCTCTACTGTTAATTAGTGAATACAATAAAAAAACAAAAATGTTTGTAATTAAAAAATATTAACCAAATTCGGTTTTCTTTTGTGTGTTGTGTGTATAATATTGTTTCCTGTTTTTAATTTATGTTTTTTATGACTTTTTTTCTTTTTTGCATTAATATATTTTTGTTAAATATCCTCCTCTCTTATATCTACATACAATATGTGTCTACAAAGCATGTAATATAGACGGTTGATGGTATTAATCAAAGAGTAAATAAAAATAAAAAAAAAAAAAACATGAAAAATGGTCATTCGTTGAAACCACACAAAACAGAAACTTGAATTGTATACAAGATTTTTTAGTCATTTGTTGCTTCAATTTTACTAAATAATTTACCACCTGTTATGCTTGCTTGTTGAAGAATAACCAAAAAAAAAAAAAAAAAAAACGTCGTAAACTAAACTGGTATGAAAGTCGGTTAATTTAATTGATTTTTATCGAAATTTAATGCAGAATACTTAAGTCATAAAATTAATTAAAATTTAGACGAAAACTCTGTTTTAAATTACGCATTAAAAAAAAAAAAAGATTAAAGCGTAGACAAGCAGCAAAGAAAAATCTTTCCGTTGTATTTAATAAATTTTTCATAGAATTTTCTAAAAAATTTCGTTTAATGAAATCAAATGATTTGTAATCAAAACGCACACAAACACAAGACAATGAAAGTAAACAAATTCGACAATTCAAGAAATTACGTCATCACAAAGCCCAACCCAAACCAACAAGTAGAAAACATAAACAAAAAATTTAACATAAAAGAAAATTTAATTGAATTTTTTTTTTTTTTTTTTACCAATTCGAGCAATTTAAGAATTGTTGCGCGTCCAATATTCATTTTTTATTTACTTTTTTTTTTTTGGTTAAACACAATAATTTTCTTTTAATAAAAAATATATATGAGTCACTTGTGATATAATAAATAACAAATAAACGTTTCACTTAGAATGTAAATTAATTAATGAAAAAGAACAAAACTAAGCTAACTACTGATCACTACAGAGGTTCGAACTAAAATAAATTTGTTTGTAAAAATGTCTGATGAATTTTTTTTTTTCTCCTGTACACGCTCGTATTTTCTGGTTGCGTAGTATGTGTAATTTATTTTTTGTTTTTTGTTTTCTTTTATTTCGTCGTATTTTCGGTTATTATTCAGTCAATTTATTGTTTGCTTTTAAGATGAATTTTTTATAAAAGATAGGAAAGCTCAGAGTAGTATAAACTTTGGTTAAGTTGTTATAATTATTATTTTTTTTTTTAATGACACATTGAAACATACATTTTTATGTATTTTGTAATTAAACAAATTACGATAAAATGCAATGATAATTTGATTAAAAGGAAAATAAATTAATTTTATTTTATTTTTATTGTATAAACAAAGTTAAAAAACAGAACTGGGTATTTTGTTCGGTAGTATAAATGGTCTCTAAACTGAGTTTTTTTGGCAGATCACAAAAATGTTGAACAGAAACAGCGATAAATATTAATACAATCCGTGTTGGCTTAAACTTATCATATAAATGGAATAGTTTTTACCTTTTTAATTATATTAAAATCATAAAAGTACAAATAATACAATTTCAGATTAAAGCGGTGTCAGTTCTATAGAAGTAACATTCTATCAGGTAACATAAACAAATCTTTTTATTTCATCTATGTATTTAATCTATGATTGTTTATTAATTAATTAATTTGTTTATTAACTATTTAACGTTAATTACTGTGAAAGCAACAAAACGATCCGAAATAAATGCACAAATAAAAATGTGTTTACTCCGGATATCCATCATTCGTATTGATTTCAAATTAAATCATTTACTACTTTGATGAGAAAAGTTTTATGTTTTTATGTTTCTAGAATGTATAAATATAATTAATTAATTAATTGGCAAACACGATATTTAATATATGACCGTCTTGGTTTTCTATGTTTACTCAGGAAATTATTCATAATCGGGGGAGCACACAGATGATCCAAATAATTGCGATTCGTCCAGCTATTGTATTTAGCAGTAAGTCATTCATTTATCTAGTTCTAATATTTTAATAAATTCCAAAGAAGCAAAAGTCTGACGTTGCTTCTCATTGTTTAATTTTTTTTTTTTTTTTCTATATAAAAATAATTTTCCATGCTTTTCCAAAATTATTCATTTCAAAATCAGAAAAATAATTTCTGACAGCTATTTTGGTCGGAATTAATCTCTGAGACTGAGAGAATAATTAAAGAAAAATCCCTTTGAAACATATTATCCGCTATTTTAATCAACTGGTTGTGTGCCCCTGTATATTTTTTGCAAAATTTCTTTTTTCTTTTTATTCGCCAATTCATTTTTTCTTTTTGTTAACCTAGACAACACCAAGCTTGCGCATTTTATTTTAATTTTATTATTATATTATTCCTTACTCACTTTTATTTACTTTTACTATATACTTTTACACACGCGTATAAATGAAATCATAAAATAAAATATTTTTTATTTAATATACTTATTAAATATTAATTTAAAATTGTGTTGATAACAATATGACTAACTTTAACGAACGATAATAGACTGATTGTATCATAAATATATTACTGTTACAATTTTGTATTTGATTTGTGTGAAATATTTATCGGTTTGTACAGTGATTTAATTATAAGTCGTCTAAGTAACATCTTCAGGTTTGCGTTAGTTATTCGGTGGTTAGCTACGGAACATTTATCAATACTTACTGCAAGACGTTTTATATTCCTTCGATTTTCTAGTGCTTGTACAATATTGAAACAGATTTCGATTTTCTTTTTTAATAGCGACTAAAACGAAACACCAGCAATGTGATTAATATTTCCAAGAAAATATTAAATAATAATTATAATAATAGTAACTGAGGCACCACAACCACCACTCAGATAATATTTCATTATGTTTGTAGTTGTTTGGAATTTTATTTTTTATTTTTATTTCAGTGTATTATCCTCCTGAATACGTCATTGTTTAAAAATAATTTTATTTTTTATTTCTATAAAATATGATTTATGTTATTTGCTTTTTTACTTTGTATAAAAATCGCATATTGGATAAAGGACAACAACTGAATCTAGTTAATCCAGCCGCACAAAGAGACAAACTTTATTTACGTCTCGGATGAAACTCACTTTTGCCCTTTTGTTATCGAATGTCTGAATCAAATGTTGTTGTTATTGTTGTTTAAAAGTAAAACAAGAATCAGAGCCGTGACAAACGTATTGTATGTCGTCATTCTTAAATTGTCATAGTTTTCCAATATTATTTCATTCCGAACCTCACTTATTACCACTGCCTAAGAATTTTTATTTAGATAAAAACAACTTTTTGTTTTTAATACGTCCACAGTGGTTAGATTAACGACAATTTGTTAAAATAGGCGCGGTTTTAGCTAGAAATATTTATTGTAAACAAAATAGCTAAATTTGACACAAAATTTGAGAATCTAAAAATAATTGTATGTTGTTACAGCAAAATTACTATTTTAAAAGGAATTTTGAATTTTATTTTACTTACTTACATTTTTTTTTTTTTGCTTTGCTTTGCTAACACGGCACAGCGACTAATTTAATTTTTAAGAATAAAAAAAAAGACTCATGAAAGACGGGAGTTAATTAACCAATTAGTTATCATAACATGGAATTGTATCTCTTGGCACTAAAAAGAAAGAATAATTCAGGTTAAAACATTTATTTGAAAACAAATGGATATATTTGGTATCAAGTATAGACATAAATTATTTTTGATTTATTGTTTGTGAGTAGTGTTTTCGTTTCATGTAAATCGCACCACATGTAATTTAAAATTTAGCTCAGGATTCCGGATTTTTAAGGATTTATTAGGAATTTACTGAAGAAAAGTTCCTACCGGATCCCACCGGATTTATGGTTGCATCTTCTCTAGTATTTACTTATCATTGTGATATTGAAATGTCGCTTAAAACATTAATTCTATGCAAGTTTTCCATAATTTTCCAGATCTTTTAAGTTCTTATTTAGCATTTAGAACTAATACGGTGACTATAGATAAACCCAAAACCCAAAATTTCTTTGAAAACATTCGTTGAATTAATTTATTACAAATAAAATAACCATCGAAGCCTTCAAACACAGGATACCACTGTCCTTTACATTAGAAAAAAAAAAAATATATAGAAGAAATTTCAATTAAAATTAATTAATTTAATTCTGTTTGTGTTTATGTTTGTTTGTTTTTGTTTTTATTACATTTTCATACAATTTGGTTGATTAGTTTAACGTTTTTTTCCTTTATTTTACTGGATTGGCTTATCGATTTATCTCTGGAAAGCGTACGAGATAAAATAAAAATGCCAAGTTATATTTTTATTTTTATTATTATTATTATTATTATTATTATTATTATTATTAATTACATCAAGGTCATAAACATTTTTTTTTCTAATGTCTTTAAGCATAAATTATTTGTAATTATATTATAAAAATAATTTTGTATTTTTAAATCTCTAATTTAAATTAATGAAATTATTTTTATTCTCATCTTGTACATTGTATTATTTATTATCATTATTTATAACAAGTTTCAAGAGTATATGAATTTCTTTATATTGTATGTAAAAAAATTTATAATTTTTTGTTCTTCTTCGTATTAACATAGAAATTCTTTTGAATTAAAATTAGAAAAAAAAAAAATTCTAAGCTAAAATTGTGTTTATTGTGCAAACTAAAGTATATAAAAACTAAGAGAAAAGACGAAAGAGATATAATTGTATGTAAACCATGAGTTTATTTAGATTAATTAAATGTATATCGCTAATAAAATGAAAATAACCTTATTATTATATTATATTAAATGATGACATAATTTTGCTTATTAATTTTTTTTTATTTCTCTTTTCTACAAATCTCAATACAACAATTTTTTTTTTTTTTTTATTTATTTAAATCATTATTTGCTTATTATATTACTATGCTTAAATTTTCTGTTTTTTAATTTTATATTAACACATGATATCATATATTATTCTTTTTATAATCTGATTAAAATTGTATTCATTCATATTAGTCAAAATCAGCAGAAAAAAAAAAATAATAAATAATAAATAAATACAAAATTAATTTAAAACCCGAAAAAGAAAAAAAAAAAAAATTCAAAAGCAAATTGACGGTTTTGTGAATTAAAAAAAAAAAAAGATAAAAACAAAACAAAATTATTAATTAAGTGAATCCTTTTTATGTTTTTTTTTTTTTGAAAATTGCTGCAGATTTATGCTACACACAACTATTCTATGTTAACCCTGTGCATGTTTTAATATGGTTCGATGCATTTTTTTACATTCGTTTATTCTTAGATACTTTTGTTGTGTTAACCATTATTGTGGTCAACCTGTAATGCATGAACATATAGCTTTTTGCCTTAACTGTAGTTTAGAGTAGATTTGTTTAACCCTTTAAGTGTTGAACAGTGCATATGAAACAATCAAGAACGAATCCATTGCGCGCCTTTATATTCAACAAAAAAAAAAAAAAAAGAAATTGTTTTATTGCGTAAACCCATTACCCATTTTTTACTTCTCTATATCAATTGTAGCAACGATTTACAATCAAACAAAATTTTATAATTTTATAAATATATTTCCTTATCGATATTAAATTGTGGGTATATTATCATATTGCCAAATCTATAAAACTGATAGCCTTAACTTGTGCAAAAACACATTTAATTTTTAAAATTTTGAATGATAGACAATACAAGTCACTGCAAGTTTTGTTTGCTATTAAATATTACATCATAAACAACATAAACGTTTTTAATTATGATGCATTCGATAGACTAAAAACGGTTTCACATTCAAATATAACGCAATGATAAATATATATAAGGAGCAATGATTTCCTACCGTGTAAAGTCAATTAAAAATCTCACCAAAAAACGTATAAAAACCATTTTTTATTAAGATCACTAAAACACAAAGGGTTAAAAAAAAAAAAACAGTTTAATTAATGCCACCAGATTTTATCAGTTATTTTTACTGTTAATTAATTTTTATATAACATTATTATTATTAAAAAAAAAAATTATATTTCATAATTGGTAATTACTTATTACTAACACATTTATATAAATTAAAAAATTATTAAAACAAAAACAAAAAGGAAAAACATTAAATATTAATTAAAATAATATTAATTAAATATAAATAAATAAATAATGATATATATTTGTTAATTAACATAGTAAACATGTGAATGATTAAAATTAAAATAAAAAAATGTTGAAAATTCATGTTTATTTTTCACGAAATGTAAATATACCATCGAATAAGAATACAACACCATTAATAATAGCAACAGATGCTTTTGTTATAGCTAAATCACGTGTACGTGTCCTAAATGAATGTTCCCATGCTTGTACAATCATTATCCCTGATAATATAAACATAATACAACCGAGAACACTATAAAATATATCTAAACGTTTATTTATTGGTGTTTTCATTAGAAAGCCTGCAAATAATTAAAAAAAAAAAAAAAAAAACGTATAATTTGTATCAAAGCTTTGTTTTAAAAAGACAGAGAGAAAAATATAATTTTACTAAAAAATATTGTTATTAAGATTGCGATAAAACCACAAAATGTTCCAGTTGATAAGAATTCAGTAACCAAGTCACCATCATTAAAACTATAATAATGTAACACAGCACATCCAATGGATAATAACTTAACACAAAAAAAAAAAAAAATAAATAAATAAAAAAACAATTAAATGATTAATCGATTGTACTAATTAAAAATCAAATTTCTTATTACCAATTCGATAAATTTAATAACACCTAAACGACTTCTTGTTACTTCGGTTTCAGACATTTTAATAAATTCTACAAATTTCTTTAAATAAATATAATCAAAACAAACAAACAAACAAACAATGGAAAGAACAACACAACTTCCTTAATTAAAAGCAAATATTCAACTGTTCCTTAGAAAAACAACAAAAAAAATTATTAACAACAAAAATCATAATAGAGAAATCTTTTAGAAAAATTTTTTTTATTTATTTATTATTATTATTCTAATTAAAATCACAAAAAATCAATCTTATTTCATAACATAGGCAACATAAGTGTTTGATTTTGTAAAAATTTTCATTAATTAATAGTCGGTACAGTGTTTCTTAAACGTTTCATTTCAAAGATATATCTTTGGAAACGTTGAATTATTTTTATTTTTCCATACATTTTAGCATTTGCATTTGGTAAATTCTATTTATACTATGAATATATCCTTTTAACTACGCTTTGTTGTCATTCCAACAAATCTAATCGTAAAATAACTGAAACAAATATTTTTTTTATATATTTCTTAATGCATAAGGGTTTCACAAAATGTATCTCTCTAAGAGTCCACTTCCAGTCACTATCAGGTGTTATTTGGACTAGGAATGTCTCCCATCCATTTCATCATTCTTATTTGTTTCAATATAAGTATTCTGAAGTTAGTTTTTATTATTAATCATCCAAATACTATTGAAATGTCCGTTCTGCTCATATGACGGGCTCCAGCTTTATCTACTGCTACGATTGTAAAACATCAAAATATGACAAAATACGAACTGAAAACAACAATTTCAGGTATTGATCTTATTTGCGGATATAAGTAAAGCTTTATAGTGTAGCTTTAGCAAGGATATAACGAAATAAAATAATTTTGGACAAACTAAGGGCAATCCTTAATTATTATACCAAATGCTAAAACAATTATAGAATCACTGAACTGAGAGCAGCATAAACTTGTGAAATTCTTTTTATTTATTTATTTTTTATATTAAAACCGCTACAGTTCACTACTAATCAAAATTGTAAAATTTATTCCAAAACATAAAAAAAATTAAATCTTGATAAATAATTTTTTTCGTTTTTTCATTTTTTCTAATTGCCTAAAATCTATTTTTGTCTTATTTTTTTGTTATTTAATTCGATGTTTAACTTTTTTAACATTTAATAATAAATTTATAAAGAACTAAAGACCCTTTAAAATTGATATTTCATAAAAATTACATGAGATGAATGGATGGATATTAGAAATATTTTATTAGCACCACATAAAATATTTGAATAATAGATAATTGGTAATAACTTAAAATAATTTATTAGATCTTACAAAATAGAGTTATAACACAAAACTATCAATTAATAAGCAATTAGGTGGTGGTGGTGGTGGCAAAATCATTTTGTAAATATTAGATAGTTACCAGTTAATTCTCCTGTAGTTTTGGTAGCTGCTTTTTAAAGCTTATTGGTACCAGAAACACACAAATATTCTCGTGTAATATTCTCCAACAATAAGACTTTGAGCATCAATAAAATAAGCAGATAATACAATACTGGTTTGTTTGCACTGTATTAAAAAACCTATAGCTTCGGATTTTATTTATTTATAAACAGGTAAACTAATGTAATTAAAATTCCTCCCAAAATACCAATAACTTTTGACCGGAAAACCAACTGTGAACATGATTAAAAAACTAATAATAAATCAAAAATAAAACAGATGTCACTATGCGCCAATGTTCATCCAAGACACACATTTCACATGAAGGCAGCAATATCCATTAAAGTAATAACGTTAAAAACATTGAGCTCCAAAAGTTCTTGTTTGACTATAATCAATCCTTTGATTAATTTTCTTTTCTTTTTTTTTTAACTTTTCATTTTCGTTTTCTGTTTGTATTAATGAACATTAATCATAACGAGTATTCATCTTCAATATTAATTTAACTGATTGATTTTCATGTATCAGTATTATTATTTTTTTTTTTTTTTTGTATACTGTTTTCTTCCATCATCCCTCTTATTTCCAGCTTTCTTTTGTCACAAAAGTGACACACATGAAGCAACAACAAGGCAGAAAAAAAAAAAAAGCCACAAGAAAAATGAAATAACGAAAAAATTGAACAGCATGATGAAGTTTTTACTTCATTGGCTTTTAAAGAGGGATTTTTCATTTCTTTTTGGCGTCTATCCCCGATAAAATTTACATACAGTTAAGTAACAAGAAATAAATGAAACAAAGCAGAATTATCTTCAAGATGACATCATCATAATCAATTTTTTTTTTCCCTTTTTTTTTACTATTTGATAAATGAGAAAATATAAAAGAATAAAATGCGTAGGGGTTGGTGTAGCTTTTTTTTTTTTTTTTTTTGTTTAGATTGGAAAAGAAAGCTTTATGCATACAAGAGTAATTACTTGTATGACGTCACCTATGTACACGTTTTTTAGGAGTTTTTTTTTTTTTCTTTGGTATTGGAAGAGCATCACGCATGGTTCTTCTTATCTCAATTTCACACACAAAATAATACAAACAGAATAAAAAAAAAATTTTTTTTTTTTGGTTCTTTCTGTTTAAAACGAAAAAAAAAAAAAAAAACGCAACGTTTCCAACATAATGAATGAATGAAAAACTAAATCAATTTATTTTTTGTATTTTGTATTTTGTCTGCATTTTATCCTTATTTTTATTATTATTATTTTATTTTATTTTTTGTTTAATGATGACTACGATAAACAGAATGCAATTAAGCTTAACAAACAAAAAATTAAACCGATAAAAGTTAAAAAAAAAAGAAAAAAAAGTAGAAAAAAACTTATCAATAACCGCATTATAGCAACAACAAAAAAAAAATTTTTTTTTTTTTTTTATTAATATTTTTAACAATGAGAAAGACAAAAACAAAAAAAAAAAGAGCGAAAATAAAAATTAAATAAACTAAAACAGTGGGTTTGTTGTATAAAAAATAGACAACGCGATGAAAATAATACACAACAGCAAACTCAACAAATATTTAGTAAGTCTGTCAAATAGGGCCCCATAAAAAAAAAAAAAAAACAGAAAAACAGAAAAAAAAAGTTTCTTTCATTACTTTATGAACTTCCCTCTAAATGATACTGCTGCTGCTATTGCTGTTGCTACTGGAGAGCTTTTTCTCTTACACGTTTCAAACAAATGAACAAAAAGATATAAAAAAAAAAAAAAAAACATCAACAAAACTACACAAATGAAAAAAGCATCAAGCAGACTTTTTGTTTTTGTTTTTAATGAAAAAAAAAAAAAAAAAAAACTTTTTCTGATCCCTTTACCAGGATAATGTATGAATTAATATTTGTTTTCGTTTTTTTTTTTCATTGTTTTTTTTCTGAGCTTTCTTTCATTATTATTTTGTTTTCTCTTTAATAGAGTACAGCGCTTGCGTAAACATTTTTCTCCGTTTACAATTATGAGTAACAAAAAAAAAAAAATAATAAATAAATAGAAAAAACGAAGAAAAAATTGTGTATGAGTAGCAAAGTTTAGAGATTTTCATCTTTGCTTAGTTTGGTATTATTTTTTTTTTTTTTATGTTTTATGTATTATGTATATAAATATGTACATAATATGCATATATCTAGTTAATTTTAATATCGAAATAATATTTCTTATATACTTCAACGTGTCAATGTTTTGTATGAATGAAACAAAATCTATCTCTTTAAGGTTAGAATTGGTCTTGTGTGTTTAGAGAGCTTTTCTATTACAGCGTGTAGCCTGCATTTTAGTGCTTTTTTTTTTCTTTCGTTTAGTATTATTATCAGTATCCGTTTATAATCTATCAATATCTATAACATTTCTAACGAACAAGCTGTGAGTTTGTAATTTTTTTTTTTTTTTTGTTAATCTTAAAAATCCCTTTTTTTATGAATTAATTTCTAATATAAAATGCAAAATTTAAATAATCAGATCATCACACCACACACCATGTAAACAAGTTGTTATTTGTGCATATTTGTGGTTGTTGCCACTGGTTTGAAATAATAAAATTAATCATGATCCTAGAGCAAAAATATCTAGACAAAAGTCAATGAAGGGATGATAGAAAAAAAAAAATAAATAAACAAACAAACAAGCAAGCATTGGAGAAATGTGGGGAGGTAAAAACATTCAGAATTCAACTTAAATCAACTAAATATGATTTTAAAATACCATTTCCTCGATGTTTACAAAAAAAAAAAAAAAAAAATTGAGAGAAAATTCATTGCACGAATGGAAGCTGGTTCACTAGTTCTTCTCATTGCAAAAACTTTGTAATTCAGTACGCTATTGAGTTTGCATTAGGAAACAGATAAACATACAGAAGAAAGAATTAAGGGAAAAATAAAGTTAAATTGATATCTAAAGGGAGAAAACTTTAAGAAAATAGAAAAATGCAAATCATTAACATATAAATATAATAAATTAAATAAATAAGAAAACGATAGATAGATAGAAGACAGCTACGAATAGGATTCAGTAAAGCAGAATAACAGCTAACGTACAGACAGGCAGACTCTAATAAAATTACATAATAGAATAATTTATGCCAAGGACACTATATAAATGGATAATTCTATTATTATTTACTTATATTAATTGCTTAAACTATTGTGTTTTGCGTTAATTTTATTTCTAAGAGGAAAAAAAAAAAGAAAGAAAAGTTCAAAGACAAAAACAAAAAACGAAAAATCCGTGTAACAAATATCCTTTGTGTTGCTTTCTCATCCATAATTTTGTGTTTTCTATTTGTGTGTGTTGTGTTGTGTTGTGTTGTGTTTTTTTTTTTGTTAAATACTTTTAATTGATTAAAAAATAATTAATTTTTCTCTTGTGAGTAATTAAAAAAAAAAAAAAAAAACTCTTCCAGTTGCAAAAAATCAACAACAACAACAGTCATAGCAAAACGAAAAAGTTCTCAGGAAATAAATTTTTGAAATGAAATTGAAAAAAGAAAAATAATTTCATCCAACTATGAACCTTCAAACAAGTTGATTTTCTCTTTTATTTAACAAAGAAATACAAAAAAAAAAAATAATAATAATAATAATAACAACACATGGAAGCATAAACCGAAGAGACGAATCAAAGAAATAAAAAGCTTTCTGTGGAACAAGACAGATTCTTTAAATAAACCAAACAATAATAATAAATAAAAAATAGAAAGAAAAGAAAAGAAAACGAAAGAGCAATAAGAAACTGAGGAAGTAACTTATAGATGAAAAAATATTTTTAAATAAAGTTTTAATCCATTTCTACTTAGTTTATGTTAATGTTTTGAAATTTTTTATTTTTTTTTTTCATATTCATATGACATGAGTAAAACAAGTAAATTTCAGAAGCAAATCTTTGCGTTTTGTCGTTTTTCTTTTATTTAATTTCGTTTAAAGAGTTTTTGCCATAGAGATTACCAAAAAAAAAAAATTAATAAGACAAATTATTTAAAGCATAAGAGAATGTTCGTAAAGTAGTTGTTCGTTTGAAAATATTTCTTTATTTTCTATTTTCCATTCTGTTTCCTCTATTTTTAAAGCATGATTTGAAAGCATTTTTTTCTAATTTTTCTTTTTTAATTGAATTAATTTTTTGAATAAAAACTAGTAGCGACGCTTAATATCGTTAAGAGCTTTTGCTGTTGTTGCTGTTTCTTTTTTTTTTTTTTCTATCTATTTCTACATTTTTCTAATCACACTCGCTAAAACTCTTCCTTAACTTGACAACTTTCGTAATTATTTATTTAAACAATATTTATATCTCTATACTTACTCACTTTATATTCAATTTAATTTAATTTAATTATCGAGATTTTGCTTCTCTTTTCTCTTTAAAAATAAAAATAAAAACAAAACAAAAAAAAAAAGCTTCAGTAAACCACGTGAAGTTATTTCTCCACAAAAAAAAAAGAAATAATAATAAAACGAAAGTTTATCATGCAAATTATCAAACATTAATCAAACTAAAACGATGAAAGATTAAAGAATACACACATAAAAAAAAGCACACAAAAAAAAAATGTCGAATAATAGTGGGAATCATGTAAAAGAAATAATTAAACAGAAACAATTAATGAATTTACGATGACAACCGATTGATACTAGATAATTAATCAATAAAAACGCTTAAAGAAACGAAAAAAAAAATTATTATTATTATTATTATTTTACTCCTGGATTACTGATGTTGTTGGTTCATTTTGATGTAACAGGATAATTTTGTTGTTGTTACCATTGTTGCTGTTTGTTATAAACGTTATTATTATTATTGTTGTTGTTGTTGTTGTTGCTGTTATATATTAATTAAAAAATTATTTTTAATATAAATTAAACACGTGTGTGTGTGTTTGTGTCTATGGGTGGTTACAAAAAACACAAAACAAAAGTGAATTCACATTTCTCGCCGCGAGTTGCGTTAATTTGTTGACAATTTTGTTTGTTTTTACTAAAAAACACTTTTAATTAATAAAAAACAAAAATAATATTTTTGTTTATATATTTTGGTATAACAAGTAAATTTTAATGTTATTATGAATATACGTTTGAGTATTCTAACACTAATTATGTATAAATTTAAATTATTCGTTATACCACAACCAATAGTAACTTATGTTGCTATTGGATTAGGAATATTAGTGTCATTGCCACCAGGTAAATAATTTTCTTCTTTTTTTAATTTTAATTTTTATTTTAATTTTCATTTTCTATAATTATTAATTATTTAATTTTCGTTTCTTTTTTTTTTTTTGTAATATTATGTTTGTTAAATTTTGTTATAAAGATGCAAGAGATCAAGTTAAAACATTTTTAATTGATTAAATACGCAAAGTTTAGCAAAGTAATTTATAAAACTTAATTCACGACAATAATCGTTTAATTTTGTATTTAGGGAATATTTTTAGAAACAAAAAATTTACCAACTTCATTCTACCAGTAGATTTAAATAACTGAAATGAATTTTTTTTTTTTTTTTTTTTAACAACGGACACAATGATTACCGGAAAGTATCTATGAAGGTCTTAAATAAATAATTAAAACAAAAAAAAAAAATTAATTCTGGTCATTCCACACATGATTTTGTGTTTAGAGTAAGATTAATGACAGTGGTGACTCAAAAAAAACAATTTCTTTTCTGTTAAACACTGTAGGCAGTCGTTACATTTTAACAAGGCGCCGATTCTCTATCGCTAAAAGTCATAAAATGTAAATTTTCTAGTCGCCAACTTTTTAATTTCGAAAGCTGACAGTATCCTCAACATCTCATTACCCTTAGGCAGTAGTACAACCAATACTAGCTCAAGAATCCTACCTTAAGCATTCCTTCACTGAATATCTGCAAATATTTGCTACGACATTTTTGAATTACGAATAGTTTTGCATTTTTTTCCCTTAATACTGATGGTGAAGTTACACACAGGCGGCAAAAATAACCGCCTTGAGTCTTTTAGACCAAATTACCTCTACTCGCCGGTGAAAAATACAAAATATCTTTGTAAAATCTAAAACAAAAAAGAATCTTTTAGGTCAGGCATGTCTAGCCCGCGGCTTTGACAATTATTATAGTGCGGCGGCGGCCACCATAATTTTACAAGACGGTTAATAATTAATATTTCGCATGTTGTTTAGTTTTCTAATTATGTGTAATCCCAATCCCACTATAGTTCATTTCTGTGCGACATGACTGTTTTCGTTGGCCAATTTTCTAAATTCATTATGCTAATCGTTATATATTAATCGTAAAATCATATCAATTTATTAAAATAAGCCGTCCACAATTGTGTTAAGCCATAGGCTCTTTTTAAAAAAGCCAAATCCAATGATGTTTATTACATGGACGAGCAATTTAATCTCTTTCATAAATATGAGACATTTTTTAATCTATTTATTTTTATTTAATATAAAATTGAATGCAAACAGTTTAATTATGTTATTATTCTGAAAGCTCTCTGTCACACAGATAATATTTTCTTCTTTTTTTTTAATCGTTTAAAAACGTGTAATAATTCCTTTTTTTTATTAAGTAATAAAAATACGACGACGAAGACGAAATATATATAAAAAAAAAATGTTCAATTTGGTTAAATAAGTAACAAAAGCATTAATTAGAATGTTGTTAAATTGTTAATTTAAAATAAAAAGCACTTAATAAACGAATATTATCATCACTACAAGAAGCTTTAAAAAAAAGCTTATATCATAATAAAAACCAAAGCCAAATAATGATTATTTTATTTTATTATTTTTTAAAGTCGGTCGGTTGTGCTGTAGGTATCACGCTTTTTAATTACTTTTTTTTTTTCATTATTTCTATCTTTCTTTCTTTCTTTCTTTTTTATTTACTTGACTTTGGTTTTTATTTGTCTTTACATAACATTTGGCCTTTCTTAAGTGATAAGAACAGAAACTATGTATATATATATATATATTAATAAGGTTATATTTTGTTATCAGTTAAAATATTTAATTCAGGTTTTATCATATAATTTATAATGTGAGAACAGAAAGCTTTTTACTTTTTTGTTATATTTTTTTATTTAAACAAATTTATCTTATCCTGTGCTTGTTGTTTGTTGGTTTGTTTTATATTGTGGCGCCTTTTATAGAAGAGTAAATGAAATATTTTATGAAAATTTATGATTTTTTTTTTTTTGTATGTATAGAATTGTGTATTATGAATTTATTAATACAGATTTAACAATAAATTATATAGAAACAACAGAATGGTGTTTGTTTATATATGGTGAGAACGATAAATGTGAATTGAAATACAAAATACAAATATTCAAATGCAGAAATATCAATTAATTATATAATAAAAAAAAATAAATAATAATAAATAATAAATAAATAAATGAGAAACAAATAAATTTGGTAAATAAAAGATTATTGCAAAAATCAATAACCGCATATTAAATAAAAATTAATTAGTCTTAAAATAGCGTTTTCTATCAATTTCTTCGCACTTTTTTTTTTTTACATTCTGACATAATTTGGAATGTATTGCTAAACATTTATTATAAATGATCTGAGATAAGTTTATTATTAATTAATTGTCTTAATTTATAGGGTGGAATACGTATTCTGTTATCTGTTAATTTTAAAAATAAGTAACTTCGAACTCAGCATTTGTATCATGTGTGAAAGGGCGCAATAATTCAAACCGATAAACAAAGTGCTTTTAAACAAAACCCGAAAAAAAAACCCTATGTACATCTAATTTGTTATTGAGTATAGCTTAGCAAGGATCGTTAAAAATTAACTTTCTTATACCGATGCAAGTCTTTTGAATTCTAACCAACGTCATTTATACATATTTGTGTATGAAATATGTTTACCATGTTTGGGGAGCTGTGTCGAAAAGATCATTACAATTACTAGATAGGATACAGAGACGTTAAGTTAAACACCGACGCGACATCGTGGAGTCTAATTTTTTTTTAACTCGTAACTCTCGTTAAAGATTTAAAAAAAAAATCACATAAACTCAATTCAATCAAGTTTTACTTCCGTTTATTTAAGTATTTAACAACGAAGCATTAATTCAGTTCTTGTTGTACGCCAATTTTATTTTTCATTTCCTTACAGACTGACTACACTGATTTCGGTGGTCTTGAGAAATCACCGCACCTTATCCTTCTATAATCTACTCCAAAATGCTATCGACTTTAATTAAAACGCCAATGGCTGCTTGTTTTTATTCAAATTTTACGTAGAAAAGTTATTCTTGCACCATTATCCGTTATTTCCTTTATGTATAGTTATTACTATAGCCTTTGATTAGCTTTTATATTTTAACTATCTCTAGCATATTAAAAGCTTTTTCCAATCATACACAATCATCATTATTCCTGGAAAACTCAACGTTGTTCCGTTTGACCTAATATCCTATCTATATTAGGTGGCAACAATTATATCAATTACGTTAGGCAGCAAATGATAATTTCATAAAGCTCTCAGGTAGTTAATTAATTTAATTAATTTTCTAAAATGAATAATCTCCGTTCAAAAATATATTTTAAATGATTGATTAAAACTGCCTGAGGCGGCATGTTTCACATTTGTAATTTAATATTCCGGATGTAACATATTACGAGAAATTTTAATTAGTTAACCGAATAAACAAAATGAAAAAAAAAAAAAAAAGAAAGCTAAAATGATAAATGTATAAAATACGTTAATAGTTTAAGGATCTTTTAATTTATTGTAAAAGCTTAGTTAGATCATGGAAAACATACATACATACATACATACATACAAAAGAAAAAAGTTTATTAAAAACAAGAAATAATAACAACAAAAAGCACTAATCAACCATAATTCTTGAACATTTATCATCAAAGTTTATTCAATTCAATTTCTCTGTTTATTCTTTCATATATTTTTCTCTACGCTCTACATTTCGTATTTTATTTTATTAAATTATTATCTAAAATAAAAAGGAATTTATATATAAATTTATTAATCTAATATATTATTGTAAGACAACAGTTGTTCAAAAAAAAGAAAAAAAAAAAATTAAAAAATAAAGAAAGAAAAAGAAAAAGAAACGACGTAAAGCAGCTAGGCTACGTAAAAATAATGTAACGAAAGCTTGATTTTTTTTTCTTTCTTTCTTTTCGTGTCTCTGTGTTAACGTGTACGTTAATATTTCTTTTCATCTTTTATTTTATTTAATTTATTATTTATTTTTTTTATCTTATTTAAAGGACACAGATAGTTAGAGAGGAAAAAAAAACGAAAGGAGTTAAAACCTAAATGAAAATAAAAAAAGGAAAAAAAAGGAAATAGAACTATAAGAATGTTATTTTACAAAGATTAATAATAAATAACATATTTTATGTTACGTGATTTATTATTATTATCATAGAATAATAATAAAATCTATATACATGTTGAAGTTTTGCCTTAGCTTTTTCTTCATTTTTTTATTTTGCTTTCTGCCATAATTCCATAATATGATGCCATATTACTTATTAAAGCAATAATATTCTTTGTGTGTTTTTATCTCTATTGGGTTTTACCCATCCAATAAGATCATACTAAAATCAAAATTTATCAATTACTTATGAATGACAATAATGTTTCGTGCTTTCAATGTTTGATATTAGTTTATTTGTTAACGCTAGTCTGGTATCCACTAATTCATATCTCTATATGTCATAAAGTTTTATTACGCAGGAAATTATACCAATAATACTTAACAAAATAATTTTTGAAAATGCTGACTCAGGAACAAATAAATCTGACAATATTTGCTATTCAAAAAAAAAATTCAGTTAATGAAAGTAGTAACGATGAAAGTTTATTGCTGAAAGTCTACATCAAATACAATAAAAAAAAATATGTTTAGGTGGATCAACCGGAATTTGATTCTTATTCCAAGTTACCTTGTATTCACAAAACAATTTCTAAAATTAAATTAAATAAAACTTTTGAAACGCGTAGATAATCAAAAGATATATCTGTCAGGAGCAAGTACATGTCTACAATCAAATCATCTTCTTTTTTTTTTAGCAACATAACATACAACAGTTTAGTGTTAGGTAAAAACAGGTGATAAAATATAACAGCGTCAAAATTTTAAATTCTCCCCTAATCTACGCAACTTTAGTATTAAAAGCGTCAAAAATAAGTCGACTAACTAATTAATTTTGACACTTTAACGTCAAAACTATCGCAACCGTAATAAATTTCTTTAAATGTTCATTGAACGTTGAAACCTTTTTTGTTCGGTAAAATGTAGAAATTTTTTTATTAAATAGTGACATAAAATTATTGTAGTGAAACATTTTTATTGTATTATTGATGTGTTAATGATAGTAGTCTTTAAATCAATAATAACTAACCGGAGACTCCTCATAGAAGTCCTTTGCTCCCAAATGTAAGGACAGGAATTTTGCAAAAATAATATTTTTGTATGCACTCAAAGCAATATTAAACAATTTTTTTTTTAATTAATATTTAATATTGCATAATCCATCACAATTAGTGTTACGTATAATAATACCTTTGTAAAAGGAGTTAATTATGCATTGTTTATTCATTTAAAATTGAAATTTTTTATAATTAGGTTAATTAATAGGTTAATTAGTGTATTTTACATAAAAATAAAGTTTATAAATTAAAGTCACACCTCAAAAGTAGAATAGAGTTTCTTTAGTTTTCAATTCCGCTAAGATTCACAAATGTATCGACAAAAACCGTATGCTTAATTCATAATTAAATAATTCTTTTTGTAAAATATATTTTTAATGTTTTATTACTATTCAGCATATGTACAATATGCTGATAAAGATCCTTAAAACAATGTTACAAAAAACTATTCGCCGTTCGCTTTTTTTTTTCTCCCTTCTTTTACTAAATTCCATTTAATTGGTTTTGGCTTATAAGGATCCTTGAAACTAATAAAAAAAAAATTATTTATTATATTAATTTATTATTCCAACTACAAACAACAGTAAAACTCAGCTTCGGTAACAGAAACAAAATTTTTTATCAATAAGAACCAACAAATTAAAAAAAAATAATAATAATAATAATAATAATAATAATAAAAACTATAATGGGAAAAATCATTAATCGCAAAATGAAGACAAACAAACAATGTACATTGTACGTATAAACAGGGCAGCATTTAAAAAGTATAATAAAAACGAGTAGATTTTATCATTTATCATCAAAATGCATTTAGTGTGTGTGTGTTTTAATTGTTGATGAAAGCGAGCAAGCTACACACAACAACGGATTAACAAAAAAAAAAAAAAAAAACTCTTCTCGTGTTTGATTTTCTGTTGTAAGTGAAGACAGTGAATTTGTTTGAAGTTAGTTGATGGGGTTTTTTTTCTTTTTTTTTATCTTCAGATTTTGCGCTTTTTTAATCGTTTTATTGTGTTTAGCGAATATAAAAGGAATGTTTTTCTTTTCGAGGTTTTATTTATTTATACATAAAATTTCATTTTTCACATCTCAATAAATGTGTTTTGAAAAGTTAATTTCATAAGATATGTAGTCAAGATATTTTCTATTAAGATTTATCTGCGTTTATGACAAGTTTTTTATTTTTCTCTCTCCTTTTTATTTTTTTTTTTTTTGGTGCAATGGTGCTAATTTATTTTTTTTTTTATTTGAAAAAAAAAAAAAAATATTGAAAATTGAATAATAAAAAATAATGGCTGACCCCTGAAAAGATTTCAGGCGGTTAGATTACATTTCATTTAATATATTCGAACATATACAGGATTGAAACGATTTAAAAAGACACCAAAATTAAATGGAAAAAGAAAATTCCTAATAAATAAACCACGAAAATAGAATACGGGAATAAAAACTCGTAAAAGAAGCTGTAAGAACCTCCCATCACAATCCACCCTGGATTAATGTGATCGAAATATCACTAGAATATTATTCAATTCGTTTGTATCTAGTAAGATCTGAATAAAATCCTTAAATCAAACTGCTAAAATAAGGTTTATGTAGCTTATAAGTCACTATAATGCGTTTAAGCAATCAAAACATTACATTCATTTTGATTATTAATGAAAAATATCATTTTTAATAACACAACATGAATTTGCATGATATTAATCCCCAAAAACATAAAACTTTCGAACTAAATTGCTGTGTTGTATGCACAAATTTTTATTTTTTGTTTATTAAAATATTTTTGCTTTTTATTAATTTGTTTTTAAATAAATAAATTGTTTGACAGTTTTATATTTAATTTACGTTTTTTTTTTTTTCTAAAGAAAATGAGAAGATATCTTAGAACCTTTGTCATAACTTTAGTTAGAGTTTTTAGAGGAAATAAATTAAGTTTTTGGTTTTTTTTTTTTTTTTTTCCTACATTTATTAATAAAAATGTTTTTAACGTGCAGAAGGAATTTAATTTTTTTTTTTTTTTTTTGTATATTTTGTGTGTTATCAGAGAAGTTTATACTTTTTTATTTATTTTTTTATTTTTTATTATTTTGTCTCTTCTGTATTGTTTTTATATAACATAAAAAATTAATAAATCCAGTCAAAGAGGCGAACATACTTTGGCAATATGTGAAGCATGCGCTATATATGATAAGGTATAGGAAATGTGCTTTGTACATAAATCGCAGTGCACATTATGAAACGATAGACATCAGGACGGCGAAAATGATGGTTTGATGATAATACTACACATAGTGATTGTGGTTACAAGAGTAATCTATATACATATTTATCTAGCGTTAGTAGTCTGGTATTATAGACATTTTAAGGAATTTTTTAGTATTTTTTTTTTTTTTTATGTTTAATTTATATGCAGTTAATGCAGGCTGCATTATTTTTAGGATGCAGGATCGTAGAAACTTTTCTTGCTCAGAAATCTGAATAAAATAAGCTTTTCCAGTTCACCACATTCACCACAATACTAATATCGATATGGATGCACCGGAAATAACTTTTTTTTGTTTGTTTTTTTTTTTATGTTAAGAATGAAGAGATCCAATCTTATTGTAATAACTTTACTAAAGCCAGAAAGTAAATATTAAACTGATAAGAAAAACACGTTGATCTGAGAAACTGATGAATATTTATTAGGAAAATTGCATTTATTTCGTTTATTTATTTTTTTTTTTGTTACTAGACTAAGTAGAGATGGTCCCAGCTGTAGATTATGATACATTTGTGGCCAAAATATAACAGAATGAAGTCAATAAAAATTTCTTACTGTCTTCTCTCATAATTTCAGTTTTGTTTACAAGAAATTTTATAACCAAAAAACAAACAATTTTTTTATTTTCACTTTTGCCCTGTTGTTTTATTCAGGATACTAAAAAATTTAACCATTTTTCGGTCACCCCTTTTTTAACTGCACCGCTGCGAGCCATGATGTTACATAAAATTTAACTATTTGTTATCGTTTTATGTTTTCTTCTCTTCTTTTTTTGTTTCCTATTTTCCCATTACATTATAGACGTGACTTTTTGCTTGGGGTTTTCTCAAATCATCTTGATTTTTTGTTTAATATTTAATTTCGATACAAATTTTAATCTCCTACTTTCGCTTTAATTAAGTAAAACAAAAGCTTTTTTTTTTCGCATTGTTTAAACGGAAAAATTTATGTAGCAAAATAAAAAAAAATTCTTAAAGACATTTTTAAAAACTTAGTTTCTGATGAAAGTTTTTTTTTTTTGTTTTATCCCAGGAGTTTTTTCTTTGGTTTTTCAGTCTTTTACATTTTTTGTGTATCTGATTTATTTTTAAAGGAATTTCTATTTAAACGAATATGAAAAAGACACAAAAAAAATAAAATAAAACAAGCGGAATAATAACAAATATAAAAGTTTAATCAAATAGGATTTTACTAACGAAAAACATGTTTTTCTTTGGAAAATAAATGAAAATTCTTTTTCTTTATAATTCAACTCCTCACCCGACAATGGTATGACTTTTGTTGCATTTTTATTTTATTCTTTTCTTTTTTTTTTTAATTTAAATATTTGCATAACACATATGTCTTGTGTTTACTGAATTTATTTCACGATAAAATCGGTGAAGTTTTACCCGTCTGCCAAAAACCATGCACAGTGCTTTCAAGAAGTAATAATTTTTTAAGTATTATTTCGATGGTTCATTACAATTAAAATATTTTTATCATTATGATCTGAAATAAAGGTAATGTTCTGAAATTTTAGTGTAATTCTTGTTGAATACCATCTTCCTTATCTAATATAAAATATAATTGATGTCAAAGTGCAATTACGAAATAAATGTAATTACTGTGGAGAAAAGTTTTGAATCACGTAAAATACTGAATTGATCTTTACTTTTGATGTGTTAGGGTCAGAAATAATATTTAAAAAAAAAACACGAATTTCACTTTTAAAGTGAAATTTTACGAATATTTTGTTTGTTTTATTCAACCCTAATTTAACCAATATTCTCTGTTATTGGCCCTTATTTCTGATAAAAACAATGCAGCTTCTTAATGTCATAACAAAAAACTTTAAATTATAAATTTTCCCGAAATTTCCTTTTATTTTCCTTTTATGTTAAACCATTTGATAAAAGCGTCTATTATCTATTTACATTTCCTTCAAATAAATATAATTGTAAATTGTGCGGCTTGTTATTGGAATGCAGCTTATTAACAAATACAACCTCTCAGTTTATTATAAGACTTTGTCTTCTAGCGTAAATATAGTATAATTAAAAAAAAAAAAATAAAGGAAAAAAAAACTTTGTTTTACAGTGCTCTTACTTGACTATAAAAAAAAAAAACTATTTAGGAATTATTCTGGAAAGCTTTTATTACATTCACACACAAAAAAAACGCCCAAAGCAATAGAATTAAATAATCATAACGAAGCTTATCGTATTCTTCTATAAAAATGTAATAATAAAAAATAAAAACTTTTTTCAAGAATAATCCTTAAGTCATTTATCCTTTTTTATCTTATTAATAATTATGTAAAAATTTTCACCATAATACTTAATTACAACAAAGAACAAAAAATAAAAATCTAACTAATTAAAATTTAAAAATGTCCAAGAAGTTTTATTGTTAAAAATTTATCAAATTTTATTACAAAATAATGAAATTTCTCGCAGTTTTTTATTATTATTATTTATGATTCTTATCGTGTTATTTATTCTAAAAATTTTTTTTTTGATAATAATGATTGCATTTCATTTATCTTCCCAGTCAACAACAGTAGTAAGCAACAACGAAACGGGAAAATATCTTAAATTACATAATAAATTTTTTTTTTTTTTTTTTTACATATTTTATATAAGCACAAAAAAGAAAAAGGAAAAAAAAATTACTGTAAGTAAACTAAACGCATTAGCTTTTAACTTTGATAATGTTGTCGTCATAACTTATCTAATAATTAAATTAATTATTAATTTCCAAGATAATATACGCGCAAACTAGCGTAAAGTTTTTTTTTTTACAAATAAACACCCTTTAATGTAATTCACCCGGTTATAGTTCAAGAATAAAAAAAAAAAAAAAAGGCAAGTAAAGAAGTAAAACCCATGGAAACCTTTAACAACAAAAAAAAAAAAAAAGCTCTCACACTTTCTCACATTTCATCTTTTTTTTTTTATCAAGTTAAAACATTTTTAGTTGAAATTTAAAAGGAGCAGAAGAATAAAAAAAAAAAAAAAACTAAATGTTTGTTACGATGACTGTACGATAAAAATTACAACAAAGCTTTCCTTGTTCATTTTTCTCCCTTTTTTTTTTTTTTTTTTTTTTGTTAACTGTCACAGACAGACAAACAGTTTATATAAAATAGAATTAAATAAAAAAAATTAAATATCATCGCTAACATCGAGTTTACTTTTTTTTCTTCTTTTTTTTGGAAGCTTTTTTATAATTTTTTTTTGAATACAAACCGTATAAGGATTAAGCATGCCCAAGCACGTTTCACCTGAGTTGTTTATTATTTGCTATTACTAATGTTTAATACAATGACTGCCTACAAATAAATTAAAAAAACAGAAGAAAAAAAAACCTTCATCGAGTCTTTACAGTCTTTTTACAGAATTTCACGAATTTCTTCCTTTTTTTTTTCTATCTGTATATGAGTGTGTGTGTGTGTGTTGTTTTACTTAACATTTCGTTGAGGGTTAAAGGTGGTAATTGTTCAAATGACTGCAGCAATGTAGAACAAGTTTTACTAAGATAAAATTAAAATATAACATTAAGCAGGTTAGAAAGATATTTTTTTTCGTCCTGTTTTTATTCTAGAAATATAATAAATTTTTTTTTTTTTTGTTGTTTTTTGCTTTTGTGTCTACTTTTTCAAGTCGTCTTTATACAGTTTTTTTTTTTTTTTCCCTTTAACTTATAACAAAGTATTATTATTGTGGCATCAAGAATCATAAAGTTTCATTATACACATATATGTGTGTGTGTGAAATAGTGGTGTAAATAGTAAAAAAAAAACAAATAATATTTTCCGGTTTTATATTATAAAATTCTCTATTCTGCACAGCAAATGTAGGTTATAACTTGTGTCTCTTCACACAAAATTATCATTTTTATTTACTATTTGGTAGAGAGCCGTGCTCTAGAGATCCCACCATCAAACCTTTATTCTAATATCTTTTTTTCGTCACATTTTTTAATTATATTATGTTTGTTATTAAGGGTCAAGTTCAGATAAATAATTAAATAAATTCAATTTACTCAATTACAAATAGAACAGAAACAGAAACAGAAAAAAAAAAAAAAGAATTTAATCTAATGGAAATTGTTATTTTATTACGTAAAGAAAAAACTTTTTCCTTTTCTTTTCTCTATTTAATGCGTGTGGATCATTAGTACGCAACGTTGACTCAAAACACACGCACACACATACATACATATATTTTATAGACAAAACCAATTTTTCTTTGCTATCTTTATCACTACTAAAACTAATTTATGTTTTACGTTTAACAACAATAATATCAATAAAACAAACAAACATTAAACGAAATCTTATTTAAATTTTTTTTTTCCTTTTTATACAATTTTACATTTTTTCTCTTTTTTTTTTTTGTTTTTCCGCTTATTTTTATTTTATTTTATTTTATTTATTTACAGTAACACATGCTGGTTATCACGAGAAAAGACTTTTACATCATTTATTAGACAATTATAATGTATTGGAACGACCAGTTGTTAATGAGTCAGATCCATTACAATTAAGTTTCGGATTAACATTAATGCAAATTATCGATGTGGTGAGTTTTTGTTATTACATTAGTGTTTACATAATTTAACTTATATATCTCTTGTTTGAAATTGAATTAAATAAAACGTAATTAGTAAAAAGAAAAAGAAAAACATTATACAAAAGCTTAAAAGATGAAGAAACAGTCAGTGGAGGCGCCATATTTTTTTTAATTTTTTTTTTTTATGTTTTAAATTTAATTTAATTCACAAAAGCTAACACAAATAATACAGAGTTATCAAGCTTTGGCTACAAATTATTTTAATTTAGCAAAGAAATCCTATTAGTTAATCCATAAAATGGTCAAAACAAATGTTTAGCAAATCCAACAACACAGAAACAAAAAAAATCTACACAATGAATTAAAAATTAAAATCTCTGCATCAAACTTTAACTTTGATTAATACGAAATTTATAATTTTTAAAAAACTTTTGGCTTTTATAGTTTTTATTTGATAAACAGAAAAACAGAAATAAAAAAAAATTAATTTGAATAAAAATCATACACAGGAGATAAAGGTAAATTAGGTTATAATCAAAAATTAAATAAAAAATTTACAAACAGGAAGAGGAAAAAAAAAATATAATAATAAAGTAGATAAGACATGAGAAATAAAACGAATTCAAAAGTGTAACTTTCACGTTAAATTATTCATCGGTTAAGGGACCTATGCGGATCATGCAGAGACGTTTTATTCGTATTTTGATTCCCTAGATGAACTTAATTAAAATGAAACTTTTTATACTAGAATATAGTTTGATACCTTTTGGTATTTTTAAAGCATACAAATAATTTAATGGTATAATTATTGCCGTGCGTCTGTACCTGTGGTAATGCCTGATGTTTTGCTAAGAGGAACCAATACGCACCTGCCAATAGTAATTAATATTTTATTCTTCAAAAACACTTCATTCAGGTGTCAATTCATATTCAAGCATCTTAAATTGATTAATTTATATTTTAAAGTCACTTTTTTACCATTTATATCAATAAAAAATAATCTAATCCAATCCAATCGAGAAGACAACAAAAATCAGTTACTTAAAACACTTAAAATAAATTTCTAATAACTTCTAAACAAATTTAAAGTGACTTATTTACCAAAGCACCAATATAACACCAGTCTGAACATATAGCCAAAGTTTATCTTTGTGTACTCAATTAATTTCATTTCAACTTGAAATCCTAAGCAGAGACATTATTTGCATAAAAATATTAAGAAACCAATTTTATTCACACTTTAATTATTATTTTGCATAAAACATAAAACAGAAATACAAATTAATTTCTATTATATAACTTACAATAAAAAAATGAATACAATTATAAAACAGCATAAAGTTAACAGAGGAAAATTAATTACAATTTTTTTTTTGTTGTGCACGTTGCGTAATTTATATTTGAATTAATAATTAATGAAAATGTTCAATAAAATGTTTTTATTCAGATAATTTTTATTTTAATGTTTTTATAAAAACGTGAAGGTGAAGGGCTAAAAGTGTTAATGGAAAAGTATTGACACGTTTATCTCGCTAGCTGCTAGTGTCTTGCTAGTTTTAGTTTGATAGCTTTATACCAACTAGTTAACTATTTTCCATATGTGACAAGTGCTAAAGCTGCTATAACATTTATGTTTGATTAGTAGATAGCAGACTAGTGTATAAAAATAAATTTGCGATTAATTCAAATTGCGCAACTAGTTTAAAATATAAAAAATTATTTTCATAAATTTAAACAAAAATTTATTTATTTGATGTACGGTTTGTTAGAAACATTATCGTAACATCTGCGTCTTTTTTAAGTTACAACTATTGATTTTTATTCCATTTTATTCGTATTGTATTGTGTTTACTAAAGAGTGCTTTCATATAGTAGTCAGTAGAAGAATCAGTGGAATTTTCTTTATTCGTAAATTATTATTGTTATTGGTTTTTGTTATTATTCATGAAATAGTCTGATACGTTTTGTTTTCCCTGTGCTTAACATTTGCCGCATTACTTACGGTTTCCTTTTCTTCTTTATTTTTGTTCAACCAATGTCTAGAAACATTTTTAAACCATTATATAACATAACTGGATGACTTAAGAATGATGCATAAAAATCAGAAACACAAATATAAAATTGATTTGATTATAATTATTGATTTGTTTGGCTTTATTTTGGTAACATGCCACTTACTTTAAGAGACTAAAATGACTTCGAACTTTATACCTTTTTGTATAATATTTTGTTGTTCCTTGTTCTCATTATTATTATTATTTTTATTATTAGAATTATTCTTATTCAAGATGTTTATTTATTTTTATTTTTATAATTGTATAGATAATGAATCTTGTTTGTTACTTGTTGGGTGCTGCAGAAGGTTACGTTCTGGTTATGTTTAAATGAATAAGGTCTTGACAAGTTCAAATGTGTATATTGGACCCCTTTTTATGGTTTACAAGTCTTTATTGTAGTAAATGGTTTTTGTTTTTTTTTTGTTCACTTATGCGGTCTTTCCTTTCTTGTGTTAGTTCATTTTAGTTTTTTTTTTGCTTTACTTTACCGTACAATTTTTTCATTTTTCTTTTCTTTTTTTTTTTTTTTATCTTTTGCATATAAAGAAAATTTAAGTTTCAAGCACATAAAAGAAGAAAAATTAAACATTTGAAAACATGGTTGAGTTGATTTTGTTATTTCCAGTTGAAATTTTTCTGCATGTTCCTCTTCTCTTTGAGAATGAAAGGAAAAAAAAAAAAAAACTTTTGTTAGACTTTCTTCGCTTATTATTTTGTTTCTTTTTTTCACAATTTTGGTTTTTTGGTTTTTTTCTAGTCGGATTTTTATTTATTTATGTTTCAGTGTCAGATAGATAAGAATAAAAAGTGAATTTTTCTTCGCTTCTTTTTTTAAATTCTTTTAAAGCCAAAACCATATACATGTTGTTAAATGCGAGTAATAACGTTATGACAAATTAAAACACTTAAAAATTTTCATTTAAACAACAACAACCACCAAAAAAAAAACACCTCCTCGTGAAGCTTAATTTTCTTGTTGTAATATAATACCGAAACAATTTTTAGCATCGCTTCCTAACTTCTTCATTTAATTAGTTTTGTGGGTTTTTTTTTTTTTTTTACTTTAATTTTTCTTTAATGCAGCTACAATTTCATGTTTTCTCTCTTCTTATATTTCTTTTTGATATATTTACGAATATTTTTTTATTTTACTTAAAAATATGAACAAAGAAATTATTAATAAGTTAAGCTCAACCTAAATCCTAAAAGCCCTTTTTGTTTCTCTTCATATAATTTAAAATTTGTAAATTCTGTGAATGAGGTGACATTATAAAAAAATAAATAAAAACGATCTCATTATATTTATTTATGGTTTTGGTTTGTTATTTACTTGAACAGGAAATACGGGAAAAACAAAAAAACAAAGAAAAAACAATTTCAGATTGCAAGTGAAGTTAATCCAAGGTATTAGATCACGTTTGTTTGTTTGTTCTAAGTTTGTTCATTTTCATCTCCTTGTCAACTTGTCGGTTAGAATTTATTTTCTCTCCTTATTTATCATTGCAGTAGATAACTAATTTTCTGCAAATTACTTAAAAGGAATAATAATATATTATCTCTTGATTCTAATACTGTGCTTAAGAGTTTTAAGTTTACGTTTAAAGAGTAATTAAGTCAATATAATGATCGGTAGCAATAATAAAAGTTTTTTTTTTTTGTTTAAATTGCAAATCTTTTCCTACATGAACCTGGTGATTCATGATTATTTAGGTACTAATGCCAATATAAAAACGTCATAAGAGTGATCTATTATAGCTTTTATAACTGTTCAATACTGCCCTAATGGTTTAATTAAGCTATAACATCAAAAATGTAATTATAATTGCTATAGTCACCAAGAAAAATATGATTACAAAGAAATCTCGCTAAATGAGCTTAATTACTTAATTCACTACGTGTTTTTACGTTCGGTATAGAAATTAAAACACATTCAGTATATGAAAACTCAGTACGACCATATAAAACAAAGAAAATTAATTGCTTTACGTGCGATCATTGAAAGGATGCACTGATCCTATTGTTTCCAGCTTTTTGTTAAAAAAGAAAATAAAACAAATCTTCTAGTCTTGAAGTAAACTTAAACATGGGAATTCTAAAACGCATTTAATACAAAACATACCTTTAATTAAAATTCCTATATACTTTGTAATCATTCACGATTATTATAGGCAGTATCTTAACGATTATCTATATTATGCAACATTGAAAAAATCATTGAAATTATCCAAACAAATAAAAAAAAACTCTACACGATTGAATATGTTCTGGTGCATGATGAGTGTAGGTAAACCAAGACTTATTATTGCAACGCAGAATGTATTCAACAGAAGAAAAAAAACCCATTTAATTGAATTAATTAGTTATTAAAATTGCCTGAAACATTTTTTTTTTGTTTTTGCTTCTTCTGTTAATTAATCTGGTGATAAATCTTTTTTTTTTTCATTTCTTGTCCATACGATATCTAAAATTTTATCTTTAAATTTGTATTTAAGATTGCTGAACAAAAAAAAAAAAAAAATGGAATTTAATGTTTATCTTAGATCTTCTACGTACTCCGCCTATTTATGGTTATGCTTATTCAGGTGAAAACTTTCTTTTTGTTCAAAACATTAATGTGTTTATTATTATTATTATTTCCTTGTTTGTTTGTTTGTTTGTTTTTTTTTTCATAAATTAAGTACGTCCTGGTGTTTTTATTACGTTTTCTTTACTGTTTGCACCTCAGCATAATTTCTTCTCTTCTTTTTTTTTGTTTGTCCTATTGTTGATTTTTTAATTTCCTCTGTTCGTTCATTAAAAATATGAGAAGAAAAAAATTCCGTTTTTTTCGTTTAAATTTTTTTCTCTTTTAATTACGTTTAATTAAATAATTCTAATTAATAAATGTACCAAGTGGTGTATCATCATCACGATGCCACAAAATAATAATTTATTTTTTTTCTTTTTCTTTTTTAATTGAATTTTTTTTTAAACTGTAGGTACAAAAACTAGTTATTTAATTAAATTTTATAGCGAGTAATTAGCTATTGTATTACTTAACGCATTGTCTTTATTATTGTTGAAATTTTAATTTTTTTTATTTTTTTTTTCTTGGTTTTGTTTGTCTCTCTGTAACTTTTGTTTTCCTTTTAGTTATAAGAATTTATAATTTATTTTTTTTATTAAAAGTTTTTATTTAAATTATATTCCATTAATTAACATCCTATTGTGAGATAAATTTAAAGGAATTTCCATGTACTTTAGTGATTATTTAAAATATTTATTTAATTTACGTTTTATTAACGAAAACTTTTATTCAAGATGAGATTAAATATATAAGAATTGGGTGAATTTGGTGAAATTAATTAAACAGTCATCAAAACTTGTTGTAGAATTTAAGCATTTATTATGGATCTTGGTGTTGTCCCATGAGAGGCGAAACACTTATATACATAAAACAGCAATTTATATACTCGGTAATTTCAATTTTAAATATTAATTAAGTATTAATTTTATTTTAATCAAGAATTCTCTATAGAACTAAGGTATGTTAAACGAGACTAAATCATATAATTCATAATTTAATCCTAATCATTTATAAATTTTAATCTTTAATCAGAGTTTTCCAAACTTACTTCGCTTCGTGACCCAATAATTTTTCGTCTCGTATTAGAACACCAACCATTAATTAAATGAAGGAAATTTACACAATCGCAAAATTCATTAGTTGTATTCCTTTGGGCCAAATAAAACACTTCGTACGTATTTGTAGGTGTGATAACAACTTTTTTATATTATTGCAACTGCACAATATAATTCCAAGTACGCACAAATAGAATAAATGACACGAGTACAGGAATAATAAAGAGCCACAGGCTTAAATTTTTACTTGAATTAGAATAAAGAACAAAAATTCTGAGTTCTAAAACTGAGTTTAATGGCTAGAAAAAAACTAATTTTCTTTAAGTCTGGTTTTAGATTTTAGGAACTTTAAAGTTTTTATGTGACCTTTAGGTCCTTCTTAGGTATCTTGTTATCCATTTACTCATTTAACAGTATAAGAATATATCCCCCTTTATTTAATTATTTAATTAGTTTTTAGTAGCCTTTTAACCTTTTTAATTAAAATTGAATAAATTGTTCCGTTTTATTAAATTAATTAAAATTACAAAATAAAATTTTGACTAGGAATTATTGGTGATTTTGTCTATGTATGAAAGTTTTTCCAAATTCCGTGTTTAATTACTTTAGTATCCTCCTGTCGTAACAAAAATATAATCAGCCTTAACACATGTCTAAATTGTTCTAAATCAATTTCAATATTAAACGAGAAGAAAGAGATAATACAATGGTACAAAAAATGGCTTTATAGTTCTTTTATGTTTGAAAATAATCATAATCGCAATCGCAACATGGCGCCAAAAACTTCGCTGTATTCTTATGCATTGTACAGAATATTGGTATTGATAATAAATCAATTCGTAGTTGAATACGTGATATTTCCAGTAGTTTTACCACAATAAAATATTTTTAAACAAAAAACTTCTAACAAAACCCATATGACGTGAATTGATGTCTGACTCAGATATCAAAATTATTCACCTGAATATGCATTATTTACTTTTCTGTACATGCATTAAAAACCGCATAAACCAGTAAAAAATTATTTATGAACTTTAAATATTTGCCTTGTAATAAAACACTGACTTAACAACAGCTTAAAAATACGAAGAAAGCTTTAGTAACTTTTATGTTAAAGTGACTAAAGCTACTGTTAAATCGTTTGCAGTTCGTTATCTTTTGTCATATTGCTGTCATTGTACTGATGTTTACGATTATTACCGCATTATGCTAATTAAAATGCATCCAAGGAATGCTCCATAATTATGATAATTTAACGTGCATCAAAACTATTAGGAAATCCATTTAAAATTGTATATGATAATCATCCAGTAATTTTAAAGTGATAACACAAAATGTATTCTCATTGTTATCGCACAATTTTTATTTCATTAATAAAAGGGAAAATTTATATTGTTATCAAATCAAATTTCCATACTCTATACAACATCCTGTACATCATAATTTTTATTTGTTGTCAATCTTAAATTTTTATCTCATCCTTTTTCAATTCATTATTTCGCTTCAAAAATCTTTTCGATATTTTTTTTTTCTCTCCACATAATAATAGAATTATGAATTATTTTATCTAGATTATTCTTCCTCTTGTTATTATTATTATTATTTTTATTAATTTACTTCTCTTTGTAGTAAACATTTTGTTCGATAGCCAATATTGTAATAATGAATAATTTTTGGATATAACTAAGCCGGATAAATAATTTGTGTAGTGTTATTACTAATTAATCATGATAAACATCGATCACTGATTACATTGTTCATATAAATTTTATTTTTATTGTTTTATATCCTATGGCTATAAAATCTTAAAAATATTTTAGTTTTAAATTTGGTTCTTCAATAAGGGTGAAATAATTTTGAGTGATTTTAAAATTGAAAAGTTTTGTTTAAAAGTGACGTAAATTGATGTTAGAATAATAAATGGATACAATTAATTAGAAATAAACAAAAGAAATCTCTTATTAGATGATAAGAACTTTTTTTTTTCTATTAACTCATTATACTGTGGATGGTACTTCAAGTATTTTTTAATTTAATGACATCGCTGGTAATCGTACTTCTTTTTCTGGGATTTTTTATCGGGTTTAAAAATCTTTCTTTGATTTTATGAATTCTATTCTATAGTCTGTTTAAATGACGTTTTTGAGTGTATTCCCTAGCCAATTTTTATTCTTTTATCTTATTTTTAATTTTTGTAAGCTTTTGCTTTATATAACAAAGCTACGACTTAGAAACTCGTCCGCACCTGAGAAAAAATGTGAAAACGACGAAATTTAAAAAAATGATTTCTTTATCCGTACCTTGAATAAATGAAAAGTCTTAACTAAGGCGAAACTGAATCATTCAAAATTCCATAGAACAAACTACATGACAAAAACCCTAAACATGTCAATTATAATGTTCTTGGTCAGTATAATATTCATGTTATTTATCTTAAGAATTTGTTAATAAATAACTACAGTAAGATTTCTGAGATACTTCAGAGCTATAGATAAGTATAGTATTTTTATATGCCAGTTGATTACCATTGTAAAGTAAATCATAAAAATTTTACAAAGCATTCACCATATTTTTACCTATAAATTTTCAATCTTTCTTCCTATTATTTGTTTTAAAACTCGTGAACATATCGTGCACACTCTATTCAATTTCTTCAATAACTTTTCGATTTTTATTATTCTATCCACAAAATAGTTTTTCAATGATTCCCATATCACTATTTAGCACTATATCAAAAACAATTTATCAATCTTCTTTAACAGTATTACATGGATAAATAATGAAAGGCATTTTAAATCACTTTGGAACAGAAGAAAAGTTCGTTTGTTTATTTTTGTTAAATAAAATAAGAGAGATAAAAACCCTCTAAATGCTTTTAAATATTCAAAACTTTATACATTTTTAATCATTTTCCCATGTTATATGTTGCATAGTTTTTCTTTTTTCACTTTTTATATTTCGGCTTGTTTTCAATTTTTTATTATTATATCATAAAGGTAATTTTGAAGGAAATACAACAACCAAAAACAAAAAATTTGTTGAAAATTTATTATTTCTTTTATAAAACAGAGCATTAAGAGAACGGTGCACAGATGATTTTCTTCTATTTTCGGGGAATTTTCCATCGATGAAAACTTAATTTAAGCACTTTTATATTTGTAAATTCACGACCTAATTCCTTTTAAGAAAAAATTCGTTTTATTTTCTTTTTACTTAACAATGCAAATAGAAATTGAAATGCCATTCCAAACTTTTAGGCATAGAAAAATAAATTATAAAAGTTGAGATGAGAAGGCAAAACAGAAAAAAAAAATTATTTCTCTAAATCATTACTCATTGTCTGTACTAAAAACTAAATTAAAGTAACTAAAAAGAGTGCTAAAATAATAAACTTTTCTTTCTTTTTTTGTTACATTACGTAAAGCTCTTTTTTCTTTAATGATTTTTTGTGCTTTAACACGAAGTTCGTTTTATCTTTTATTTTCACTCTTTTGCTTTCAAAAAATTTATATCACCCCTAATGTTGATAAAATAAAAATATAAAATAAAGGAGACTGACTGACAAGAAGGTTGGAAATTTAATTTTTTTTTTTTAATGAAAAATCAAATTAGGTTCCTTTTATTACGTAATATAAAACAAAAAAAAAATAAATAAAAATAAAAATACAAAAGGAAATCAATTTTAAGTTTTTTTTTTTTTTTTTTTATATAGATATTTGTTACTCTTGTTGTTTTTGTTCTAAGCGCCAGTGCATTTAAATTTATTTATTCCGTAAAAATTACGTAGAGCTTTTCTGATTAACTTTTTCAATAATGACAGGATGATTTTTATGGGAGAAAGATTTTCTTTGTTTTTTTTTTTCATTTTTAATTAAAAATAATTTTAGTGCCAAACACAACACTGACATGAAATATTTTTATTTAATACATTTTTAAAAAAGAATTTGCAAAAGCGAAAATGATTAATTGATTCGCAGGCAACGGAACAAAAAAAAACTGTCTAATAAGAAATAAAAATTAGAAGAAAAAAAAAAGAAAATGCTTGTATCAAGTATTGTGCTGATATAAAATCAATAATCATATTCGGTTCAACTATTTTCTTTATCGGGTTTTTTTTAATTAATACAAACGGCAAGAGCAGCAGCAAGAGAATGTAAAAAACGAAAGATTTTTAATATTTCTGCGAAACATCATATTGTCACGTTTTCAATTATAACGGTTGATAAAAATATTTGAATTTCCGCTAAATTTTTTTTTATTATTATTGATATTTTTTTTTTATTTTATTTTCTAAATGCAAACATGCATGAAAATGGTTTTTGTTTAAAGGAGGAAAAACAGAAATTGCAAAGTGCGTCAAACCAATACAATCGAGATATCTATAGCCAGGCTATTTGCTTTGATTTAGCAGAATTTGTTTAGATTTTTTATTTAATCTTATCGTTAAGATATTCAATATTTTATTTTTTATGTTTTTACTGATAATGAAACAACAGTGGATTATGGTTAATTTGAACACGATCTTTTAATTTTATAATTTATATCCAGATACTATACTAAAACGAGGCGAGAAACGTTTTTTTTTTTATTATCGAAAGTTTTACAATAAAATCACAAAGAAAATGTAAATCAGGCAGCTTGCTAACGTTAATTCTAGCACCAGATAGCCATATTCGTCCATTTCAATAGCATATTACGTATTTTTATGAAAGCTAAAATATGTGTTAATGAAGTAATTAATTAATTAAAGAGCTTTAAAAGCATAATATATTATTTATGAAATTAAGAGAATTAAAAATATGCAATCAATTAAAATTATGCAACGTTTATTTAATAATTTGATTTAACCACCAAATCCACTAATAAATTTTAATTGGTATAAACTTTTACTTAGATTTTATTATTATCACAAACAATCACTATTATGATAATGAAAATAAAAGATTTTAAACGAAAAAAATCAAATTTTGACTTTGATTATTCAATACTTATCATAACTTTATTTGTCTTCGATTAGACTAAAATATCCATTTATGCATACTTATAAGAGAAAATTGAATGAAATGCAAATATTTACTTAAATATTAGGAATATTTTAATCAAGAGTTCTGCTTATATATAACAAAGCTATTAAGTAATTCGATCCTACATACCTATAATAGTATTAAAACATAGATTATAGTAATTGTAACGAAATAAAAATTATATTCATATTAACAAGAATCTACTGTAGTTCTATTGAATTAAAACAAAAAAAAATTCATAGACTTTAATTAATTTTCGCAACATAGAAAAGTTTCTTGTTAAACATTTTGTAGAAACTAGATTTTTATGTTGGGTTTCTGCATGAATCAACTAAATCCTGTGTGTTTTACACGTTTATCAAAGTTTAAACTAGACAAAGCAACAACTTTTAATTATATTCATTATGAACGGTTCGTGACTGTGGTTTAAAAAACAAGCAAACAAACAAAGAAATATTATCGATAAGGTAAAGGAATTTAATTTTCAACGTTTATCAATTTAATGATATTGTTTTTTTTTACGAAAAAGTATTTATTTGTTTTTAATTTTTATTTTGTTTACTTTCAGGATGAGAAAAATCAACTTTTGATCACAAACATTTGGCTAAAACTTGTAAGTACTGACTTTTTTTTTTTGCTACATTTATAGAATTTAATGAGATTTAAGAAAAAAAAAAAACATAAAAATGATTAAATTAAATTAGTTTTGTCAGTTTGGCCCTTTTTTTTACGTTTTATGATGTCTTACCGCTATTTTATGATGTTTTATTACTTTTAGTTTCGTAAAGCAAGTAGTAATAAACGTGTTAAAAAATTCACAAGGGAAAAATCATTTAAAAGCTTTTTATTATATTCTCACATACAAATCCTTTTTCTTTTCTTTTTTGTTTTTTTTTTTTTTGTTAAAACTTTAAGTTTTAAGTTTATTTATTTTTAAGGGGGATAATATTTATCCTTTTGTGTGTGCCATTTGATTCTAGCACCAAATAAAAATTTACGCTTTTCGATTTCATTTTCATCGTGTTTTATTTTTTATTTTTTATGCTAAAAAAGAAACTTTAAAATGTTTTATTTTATGATGGAAAAAGGAGAAAAAGAATATAAAGAATAAAAAAACAAAAACAATAGTTTTAGCACAGGGACACACATACACAGTAGTAAGAAAAGCTACTTAGCCACATTGTGAACATATATTGATTTTTAATACAGTGTCACTTTGTTTGTTTGCTATAATAATAATTTTTCGAGACATTAAAAAAGTTTTTGTGCTTGCGTGTTTGATGTAAACAAGGTGCAAACAAAACATAAACAAAAAAAAAAAAAAAAACCAGAAAAAAAGCAGCAAAATTTTTAGTATCCTAAACACAGTTTATTTACTTGTTTTTTTCTTTAACGATTTGTTGTTTAACCTTTCGGTATTTTTATATCACTCTCCTTTATTTATTTATTTTTTTTTTCTTTGTTAATATTGAATTAAAATTTAATTTAAAAACTAAAAAAAATATAGCAGCAGCAATATTGGGAAAAACTATACAAACAAAGCTCGTTTATAATGTCAGCAAATTGATACTCCAATGCTGTTTTTTATTATTATTATTTTTGCCATCAATTTTCCTTCTATTTTTTTTTTTTTTCTTTCCTCACACAAATGTGAAAACGATTGGAATCGCATTGGCTCATCATTTATTCATCAAAATAGCGAAGCTTTTTTTTTTCCTTTAGCTTTTCAATACATGTTTGTTGTACAAGAAAGAGTAACATTTAAATGCTAACACGTGTGAGCGAATTTTTGTGAAGAAACAATAATGAAAAAAAAAAAAAAAAATGCCTGGTCTACTCCTTGTTTTATAGTTAAAATAAAATATATGTTTAACAGAGTTGTTATTCAAACACATATGGGTACACATCTCTAGCGTGGTTTTTTTTTCTTTTCTTTTTTTTTTTATTGATGCTTTTGGATATAAAATAATTTTGTCGAATATCGAATAAAAAAATATTTTGTTTTCACAAAAATATTACCTAATTTCATTTCAATTTAATTAATTAAATTTTAAATTTATTGTCTATTCAATAATCAATTTCTAGATTGAACCAATAAAACTAAGGGATCGCATAAATATTTTTTTTTATCACGCATAAAATAAAAATTTTCTGAATTATTCTGAATGGTGAAACGTTCGAGTAACGTCAATTAATAAATTATTTTAAGAATAGAATCCTTGGATACCACAACAAAAGTTTGGTTAAGCATATAGTCGTAAGTTGAAATTGTTCACCTCAATTATACCTAGCATGGTCTATAGAAAAGAAAGTTGGCAATCCTTTAGTCTAGGACACTACAAATGATTTACATATAAATCTGGTTTGAAAACTGCAAATTCTTGTACGATTTCACAAAGAATCTTTTGTTCCCATTTTGATCCATCTTAGAAGCTTTTCTGTTATTGATAACTTCCACGACGTCCACATTTCTTTGCGATTTTTATTCCAATGATCACACAACTAAGTCGAATTAGTACATTTAAAAACTTGTGAATCTTTTGGGTATCACATTGTATTAATACAATAATTTTGGCTAATTCTAAGAAGAGAGTTTGCAAAAAAAAACTTAACCTAGAACTAAAGTAAACTTTACATGATTCCCAATATGTATGTAATATAATTATTGTAAAAAACCACTAAAAAATATATAAAACTATCAAACCGAATAACTTAATTAATTATTTGAAATTTTATTGTAAAATTCGCTGACGAATAAAAAAAAGCAAAAATGTCTGTATAAAAATACAAAAAAAAAGAAAAAAAAATTTTTTTATTTAATTTAATTAAAAGGTTAGCAATTAGGAATAAAACTTTTACTTTGATACAGAAACTACAACTTAATTAACTTCAACATTATCCGCGTCATCATCCTTGGGTTTTCAGATAATATTCAATTATGCGGCTAACCTATGTTTGTACTTTTTATTACAATAAAATTTTATGTTGCCTACTGAAAAATGGATACTAATCCAAGCAAAAAAAAAAAAAAAAACATACGAAACACACAAACCCTGATAAATAGTTAATTCAAGTAACAAACATTTTTATTTTATTTATTTTTTTTTCTAACGTCCTTTCTTCATACCAGTCAGTGTGTATTATACACAATTTATGTTATTTATGTTTATACTTGTTCACATATGCACTATAAACTTTGTACTTTCTTTCAATTTATATTTCACTAAAATTCTTGTGACCCTTCACTTACATAACTATACTTATTTTTTTTTTTAACTATAAAAATCCATTTGATAACAAAATATAAATAAATATCTATATATATATTGAAAGGATATTTCTATTTAATATATATAAATTATTTTCCTTTTTTAATTTTCTTTAATCCACAAAAAATCCTTACTCAAAAAAAAATATATATATATATTCCTAAATTACATTTCGTTTTCTTTTCTTTTCTTTTCTTTTCTATTATTTATTTATTTTTTTTTTTTGTTCATTTTTATCCTTCTTTTACATCTAGATATCTTATTCTAGAAATGAATGAATAAAAAGGAGAAATAACTGGGTCAACCATAAGCTGTGAATTTAATAATACTTTATTATTGCTTAATTTTTTTTTTTTTTCTTCTCAAATTTACTCAAATTTAAGCTTAATGTATTTATATTATTTTCCACATTATTTCCGTTATAAATAATTAATTAAATTTCATCGCAAAAAAAAAACACAAAAATGCATCTGGATATGTCGAATTTTCATTTATTGTTATCACAATGAAATTAATTTTATTTGTAAAAAGGCAAAAAAAATGAAAATGAAAAAAACATTTTCTGGTTTTTGTGTATTATAATTATCGAATATCTGTATTTAATTTTAAATTTTAATAACCACCTACTGTCCACTGAGCGAAACACTACTATAATTCCACAAAAAAACATTTTACTTAAAAGTGCACTTACGGTGACGGTGAATTCTCATAAAGTTACTTTTCATCAATTAAACAACAACTTTGATTTATTAAACCAGTTTTAACACCACTATTAATTACATTCATTTTCAACAACTAACGATATTAAAATGGTTTTAAAAATATAAATTAAAAAAAACAATCATTTACACCCCCCAATCAATAAACATTAAATAAATTCATAGTCAATTTCCATATAACTTGAGCGTCACTATAGTTTGCATTTATACAATTCGTTAAGCTTTCGTCACATTCAACTTTATCCCAAACAGATGCCAAAAAAAAAAAAAAAAAAAAGAAAAGAAAATTAATAAACTGTTTCGAGATCATCAATATGTATTTATGTAATTTCCGTCTCTTAGTTATTTCGATATATATATATATTTTTGTTATTTCAATCACTTTTGGTGACAATTTCATTACTATCTATCGTAACTTGATGCTAGACACACAAATATGTATATAACCAGAGTCATCTTCTCTTAAGATAAGTGGTACTAAGAAAAATGGTACATTTATTTACTGTGACGACCAGATTTATTAATGTGAGAACTTAATATGATACATCGACGAGAGCCTAATCTTTAATATTTTATTTCAAATAATAATCATAATTTAAAGGTTTAAATATTTTTTTCATTACATTTAATTAATGTGTTGTATCAACTAGCAAAGCTTTAAAGTCGGGTTATACATTTGAATTTTCTTAATTTATTGACAGACTTTGTGTGACCAATCTGATAGATATTGTACCCAGTAAATCTAAAATTAAAATTTTTAACTGCAATCCTCAAACTAGACTATTCAAATAGGTTAAATACTTAGCTTTGTTTTATGTACGTAAGTATAATTGCACTTAATCATGTCAGTGAATATATTCTGTACTTACTTAAAAAAAAAATTCAATGATTTGACGTTAATCCTACTAAAATAAACAAAATTCACTGCACTCAGACAGTTTTATAAGAAATGACAAAATTAGAAAAAAAAAACTTCCAAAGCTCATGAATGTCAACACGATATTTAATTTAAATTTTATTTTTTTAATTTTTTCTATAAAATTTGAAATTCCGACTAAAAAGTTGCTGACAACAACAATATATGTTTAGAAAATGTTTCCGAACAAAAACCAGAATAAAAACCTCCGATTATCAATTATTTGTGTTAGATTAAAAGCAGCAAAGCTACTCAATCATCTCAAATCGTAATTTACTGCTTTGTTGCGTCAAATACTGCAAAACTTTCAACCCTGATTTATTTACTTTGAGTCAATAATACTATGCAGATGTTTGCTGCTCCATTTTACAATTTATTTCAATCAGCAGCATCTAATAGTTTACTGCTGCTAATGCTGAATTTTCTTCTTTTTTTTTTTTTTTGTATATTCTGTTGCCACCATTTATTTAAAAATAATAACAAAAAAAAACTGAAAAGACTTAAACTGGCAATCAACAGAATTCAACTTCAATCAAATATTGTCTATACTGTTTAATGAATTCGAAATAAATTTAATGGATAACTACTAAAGCAGCATAATAATAACAAATGGGAAACTTTCCGCTAGAATTTATTTTATTTTATTTTCTTGTGTTTTTTTTCTACTTTGTATTTTTCGTTACTTTTTTTTTTTATCTACTTGAAATTAAATTTTCTTTTGCTTTGTAATAAAGTAGAGATTTCCGTTTGGATTTTCTTCACTTTTTTTTTTTTTTTTTTTCATTTTCTCGTTGTTTTTTTTAATAAAATTATTTTTTTTTTGCAATGTTGGAAGAAATATTTTAATTTAAAATTATTTTATCTGCATGCATCTGTTGAATTACAAAAAAAACATTTTCCTCATATAAAAAAAAGCACAATTTTGTGTATATAAAAATAAAAAATAACTTTCCTATGTTGAACTAAAAATTCTTTAAAAATGTTTCACAGAATTTCCATATATGTGGTGTTGTGTTGTATGCGTTTTTATTTTGTAAATTGAAAATAATTTTTAGTGAAAAGGAAATTCACACACAACAGATAACAGCAGGATACAAATTTATATAAAAACTGGCATAAGATATTAGTAAGGAGTTTTGTTATTATTATATTTTTTTAATAATAATATCTTAAAGAAAATTAATAAAAACGCAAAGAATACGGAATTGTTTATCCGTACAATGAAAAAACTAAGTCAGTCTTTGTAACAAAAGAGAAAATTAATTAATTTACAAAACTAGACAGAATATTTAATAATAATAAACCGCTTTTTGTAATTCTGATTATAATAATTCAATGAGAATTATTAATTGTTTCTAATGCGATTATTATTATTATTATATAATTTCTGTATTAATTAAATTATTCAAAGGATACTTTCACCAATATCTATTTATAACAATCAAACATTAATACAAATATTGAATTATGAATAATTATGATAGGCTGAGTTATGTTCTTCATAACAATTTAAAATAATACTAATAATATTATTCACAGAATCAATTTTAATAGCATGATGATTTGCTTGATTTAAGTCAAGTAAATATTTAAAAACTTTTGCTCCTAATATAACTACAAGGCAATGATGCTTTACATTATTGATGTATCACGTTTTGAAGATCTTTAATGCGACATATGCTACATCGTGTTCTATTAGTAACCAACCGTATCCGTTAAAGCTCATGCAATATGCACTCGTCAACAGTAAATTATGTCATAAATGTGAGACGTGTAAATTTTTAACAAAAAAAGATTGTGTGAAATTTAATAAATAATTAAATAATTCATAAAAATGAATGTGCAATATGGCGTTACTTTTAAAATGCAATTGAGAGCAAGTTATCTTTCGAAACTAAACCATTTGTTAAGTAACAAATGCAGCAGGAGTGCAAAATAATTTATTTTGTTGACATATTTTGTAAAACACTTTGAATTCAATTTATAACTTCTGTGCGAGACGACTGTTATTTATTGGATAATATTGTTTACAATACAATATACAAAAAAAGAAAATGAAATTCTGTTGCCAAAGTGCCAAAGAGTAAAGAAACCAGTTCATGTCATATTATATGAAATAAAAAAAATAACTAAAAAAGCTTCAAAATGAGCATCAAATGACTTTATTGTTTACATCGATAAAAGAATTGTTCTTATCTGATACAGTAAATATTATTTTGTTTGTCATCTCTCACCTGAATTTAATAATTTTATTTAATATCTCAATTCAAATATGTTTAATGGATTTACCTGAACGTGCAAAAGATATTTCCAAATATATTATTCGCAAGCAATTCTAAATGCTGTTTATGTTATTACATAATATGGAATAAATTTCTGTTTGTTTTTATCACTATAGTAAATATTTAGTGGAAATTGCAATACTTTTTCAGGTTTTATTAATATTTTTATGCATTCCTCCTTGCATGCATCCATACGAGATTTTTTTATTTATTCTTCTCGAAAATACGTTTATTCTCAAACAATAAAATTATCGGTTCACATGTGCTGTGCCCAATACTAATCCCAAATATTTATATTTAATAAATCTTTGGAGGACAAACAAAAAAAAGAAATAAAATTGTTTACAAATTTTAAGCTTAAGTCTTAACACACAAAAAAAAAAACAAATTTTAAATATATATATTTCATTGTTTTACGAAGAAAAAGCAACTTTTTAATAAACAAAATAAAATTCAAAAATTATTTTAGGGTTGCCAGATGTTTCAGTCTTTAACAAATTATTCTGAATTTTAAAGTTAAGTCATTTTAAGCAGTTTTATGTAATAAATAAATTTAATGTAATGTTTTCCATTTACGGGTTGATATTCCTATTCTAGTGCACATTTTAATGTCTTACATATTTGTGCTTAATTTTTTTTTTTTTCAAAATGTCGTGAAATTTTTAGAGAAAAACCTTTTAAATTAATACTTTAAGTATAGTGCCAAGAAAATAATGCAATTAAGTGAAATTTTATAATAAGGACGAACTAAAAAAAAAAATCTTCGTTTATTGTTTATTTTTCAGTTGAGAATTAAAGTCATTGTTACTTAAACTGTTCATAGTATTTCTATGGTTCATAGAAAGAAACGCAATAAACATTCTACTGGATAGAAATCCAATTCCATTAAATAATCATTAGTAGTCAACTCTTCCTCATATAAGCCTATTAATTCTGCTTTGTCTTCATTTTCAAATCCCTAAATACCAACTTAAATCGATAAAAAAGGCACTTAGCAAATTCCGTTTTCAGCGACTTTACGGTTTATCATTTTCGGTATTTGTCGTTTTATATTTGTTGCTATATACTATACATATATATATTTTACGACACACGATGGAAATACGTAAACAGAATAAAATCAAGACGTTAGTAGTATTTATTATTATTATTATTATTATTATTTATAACAAAAAACAATTAATTAATTAAAAATGTCTTGATTTTGGGTACAGTTTTTTTTTTTTTTTCATTTATTTATTTATTTATTATTTATGTTTTCAAATAGGTTTTAATAACTTTTCCTTTTTTTTTTCTTCATTGACCTAATAACGATTGCCCTCTGTATCCTTCTGTACACAGAAATTTGTCATTCTTATAACTTTATTATTAGTAATAAAATTAATTTAGCAAAAGTAATAAAGTTAGAATAACTATTATTACTATTAGGCTAGTTTCTGTTTTTCTGTTTCTGTTTTTGTTTTTGTTTTATTCTTTTATTGTTACAATTATTCTTAAACTTTCACAATTAGTATTAAAGTAGGATGAATTTGGTAAAAATCTCTTATCTTATACTTAAAAACACGTGTCAATATTCTGAGCAATAACTGCTTAGAAAATTACTCCCTATCCTACATTTATACAATTAACTGTTTTTATACCACAAAACAAAAATCTCAGGTAGATTATTATTAAGATATTTTTTTAAATCTTAAAAACCGAACCATAAACAAATGGCAAAACACATTTCAGTAAATGTTTTTAAGCCAAAAACAAATATAAAGAGAGTACACACGAGTTTTAAGTGCCATAATGATGAAAATGTTTCGTTTTTTAGTATTTCATTTTTGATGCAGAGGCTATAAAAGCTTCTTCTTTTTTTTACCTTCCTTCTCGTTTATTTTTTTTTTTTTACTTTATAATAAAATCCACGTTTCTATAATAACCGAAAAAATATATTTTTAAAAAAACTAGTAGAGAATTTTTTATTTTTATTTTGTTTTATATTCCACAAGCAATCATGTATCAAGAGTAAAAGTGTCCGATAATAACTGACATTTTGACAGCAACCCATTAAAGTAAATTGACAATAGGATATAAAGCATTTGTTTAATTATTGAAAAGAATAAAAATTTTTGTTTTATCGTCTGTATTAAAAAGTAGATAGATCGCTGTTGAAATGTCAAATATTTTTGGTTTTTATTTTTAGAATATAAATGGTGATTTTTGAATAGAATTAATACATCTGTTTATACAAATGCGTAAATGTATAAATGTTACAATTGTTTATCGTTAAATTAATGTTATTTATCGTATATGTTTTATGTAATGTGTCCTGTGTTATTTCAAATCTTTCGAATATTATTTAAATTCCTGATTTTATACAAAATAACTTAATAATGACGATTTATTACAAACTTTTTATTTTTTCGATACTCGTTTTTTGTTCAAAGGTATTGTATGCAGTAGTAAGAATCGTTTTAAGTCGATCTTTAATTAGTTTCTGTATTTTCGCTAAATTCAGATGATTAGGTAAAATCTTTTTCTATATAATAAGTAATAATAATAGTAGATACAATTTGTTAAGGAGAATTCCTATAGTTAGATTCTTTTTAAAATAATCCCCATGTGCAGTTAAAAAGCACGTTATAGCAATAAATACATCAATAAGAACAAAACTAATATTTTAACAGAAAATTTCCATAAAGTCCGATGATATCGAAGCCAATTTTATAATTCCGCTATACAAAGAGTATCCGTATTTTATATAAATAATCCAAGTAAATGGAATGTTTTAAATTTAATTCGTTTCTTTTTTTTTTTTTTTTTTGTTTTTTCGTTACTATCAATCACTATGAAAATAATTTTTTTTTTTAATATTATTAAATACAACAGCAAATCCTCTATAACCACATTTTAAATTCTTGTTCCACTGTTTTTTAAGACCGCAGAATAATTTTTATTTATTTTGGTACTTTTTAAAAAGTTTTGTTTTTATTTTTTTTCTTCTCATTTTTTTGTTATCAAATGAAATAAACTACATTTTTACTCTATATACATATATGTATATAAAACAAAAAATAAAAGCATAGAGAAGAAAAAAAAAAAACTAATAATAATCATAATATAGCAGGAGGTGTTAACCACAAAAACCATAAACAACAATAGCTACACGAATTTTTGTGTTTTTTCCAGATATATATTTAAGGTTAATGAAACAATGTTTAAATTTTTTGTTTTATAAAATAAAATAAAAAAAAAATGGAAAAAAGTTGTTTGTTAGAAAAAGCTTTTATCAAAGCTTAAAGTTTTCTTGTTTTAATTTTCTTCACTTTGTGCTTCTTTCAAACTAAAATACACAAACAGAAAAAAAAAAAAATTGTTTCTTCTACTCGGTTTTTTTCGTATATTTTCTACTGAAGTTATGATAAATAAAATTCTTAAAATAGTTGTCTAGCTTTAGTAGCAGTATGTATTCAGTTTTTCATTTCTTTTTTTTTTTTTGTTTACTGTGAAATAGTGCTTTTTGAAGTAGGTAATAATTTATACTAAAAGCGTTTCATACTTATAGTTCATTTAAAAATGTTTATTCATTATAATTAATTTTAAAAAAGTCACCGTTTATTCTCATTAAAGTATTATTATTACGCTGAATTTTCACTTATTGCGGTATGTCTTAAAACAAATAGCAAAAGCACAAAACAAAGTTAATATGCTAACGATTTAATAAACAAATTATATGGGTGAAGTGGGTTTCAAGTGATACTATGTTACCAATAACAATTTTACAACAGCAACAACACAAAATAAAAAATCGATCTTGTTGCATGTCTAAAATCACGGATATTAAGACAGATTGTAGCAAAAATCACACAGTATAAAAATGTCGTGTTGTATGTGATTGAATCAATAGCTTAATCAAACTATTTAATAATAAAATAATTTTCTTACATATTTCAAACGTGACAATATTTAAAGATTATTTAATTTACTATGCTGCTTAAATTATTAAATGAAATTAACTCTGATAATTTTATTTTATTTAACTTAATTTGATAAATTATTCAAATATTCGTGTATTCAAGCTTAGTTTAATATTAAAATTCTCTTTGACTACTAATCAGTCAAATGCAAAATGCAAGCAAATAATCAAGGCGAATATTATTTTGTGTAATTATTGTTTTGTATCTTTGGTTTTAGGAAAATTTTATATTTAAATAATATAATTGTTTGATAATAATTGTTTGTTTATTTCATATCTCTTTTAAGGAATGGAATGACATGAATTTAAGATGGAATTCATCTGAATATGGTGGCGTTCGAGATTTAAGAATTCCACCTCATCGTTTATGGAAACCAGATGTTCTTATGTATAATAGGTGAGTTATGTTGACTTTTGTATTTTATTTAATTAAAACAAAAAGAAAAGAAAAATTCAACAATTGTTATAAGCACAAGAAAAAACAATTTTTTATTCCATGCATTTATTTATTATTAAGTTACAAAAAGTTTGTCGGAAATAAAGATGTATAAAAAATAAAATGCAAGAACGAACAGTAGTAGAATAAAAGAATTTTATTTAAATTTATACGAAGAAAACCAACGGACATTTATAAAAAATGTTTCCTAGCTAGACGACTAAAGTCTCTTAGGACTTTTTGTAGTATTTTCGAAAACTTTTTTAAAACATCTTTCTTAAAATTTCTACTTTATAACAGACGTACAAGTTTATAATAATGTGGTGGTTGGTTAGTATGTATAACCTGCTGCTTTTATTATTATGATTATGTGTGACTTTCATTTCTAATTCTAATTCATTTCTATCGTGATTATGATTTTTGTTGTTTTAAAATTTTATTAATCACTGCATACGATACAATTTTTTAATTTACCCTGAGATTAATTAGTTTGTAGTCAGAATGATATCGAGTCCTAGAGCGATAGAACTGTTTCTTGAAAATAAATCTACCAGTCGACCCTACCAACTAGAATAACTTGAATTAAAATTAAATTAAACTAACTAAAATAATCAAATAACTACAGAAATACTTTGGTTATCGTAGGTATAACGATTTAATTTACCAAAATATTCAACAAAATCAGTTCAATGATTTTAAAGCCAGCCAACATAACACATAAACTGTAAATTTAATAGAATTTAAAAAAGCACAAAATAACCAAACATAAAATTTGTTTAAATAGCATTAATAATTTTTAACCAAAACGTGTTTATTATTGGTTCTTCACACTGATATGTAAATATAAAATATTAATTTTACTATTGTTTCACTTCTAACCACACATTTTTGTATAAAAACAAAAAAAAAAAAAATTAAAAAATAATTTTTCTATTTTCTGCTATAAGAATGGCAACAATTGCCATTACCAGCATAGTTCTATAATGGTAACAATTGCAAGCAAATAACAAATTGGGTAGGAGTTTAAATTTTAGATAGATGCAAATTTTAATTTAATTTTCTTTATTAATTTCTTCTTTCTTCTTTCGCCTTACCAACAATACAATATGTTTCATTGTGATATTGGACAGACAATACTTGTACTGTATATTAATTACACAATTATTGTGTTTACTGCTAGTACTTTGCATTATATATATATATATATATATAAGGAGACAAAACACTTATATTCTGTTAGAATTTTCCAAAAATTATTTTCAAATTGTATCTTAATTGTACTTTAAAAAAAAAAATTATTCGAATTGTTCTCTATATTATACAACATAATAATTATTTATTACTTTTTTTGTTTATGTAATAATGTTGCATTTGTACGTCAATAACTTTATATGATATTAAATCGATTTTTATTATTATATTATATATAGTATAAATATGCAGATATAAATGATTCTATATAAACTGATACATAAAACATATATACAGCCAACGTAAATCGGGGCATTTAATCATCCTTTGGCTTAGAAAGCATATCTCTCAAAGGATTTTTGCCAGATTTTATATATTACACATGTTATTTATAAATATTAAATAAAATATCGGTTTGCTAACAGAAATTTATGGATAACATTACATATAAATAAATGTATTTTTATATACATATATATTCTTTTGCTGATGAGTTATACATTTTGTTCGGTATGTTATGTTAATGTTTAACATTCAATAAATTGTGTAAAATATATTTATATTATTTGTATTTAGTGGAAAACGTAATGTTATGCATTTTATTGTTCTTTAATGTCATATATTTGCAATAAACCATGTCATCAAATTGAAAAGAAAAAAAAACCTTTTGCCGCCTTTTACTTAAACAATTTTTTGTAATCACACTTTTGCATTAAAAAAAAAAAATTCAATTTTTAATTAATTCTCTAAAAAAAAATAATCAAATTCACTTGAATGATATAAAATCGTTGATTTCAAGAAATCAGAAAATCGAAAAACGAAATTAACCGTTTTTATCATGAATTTACGGTAGACGATTGAACAAAAATACTGAATAAAAATATATAAAAAAAAAAAAAAAACTTAACCATATCCGGGGTTATTTTTTGATTAATTTTATCCTTTTTTCGTTTCGTTTCGGAAATCAATGTCTGCTAATCTTTTGAGCTGGTGACTGCAAAATAAACCAATTTGAATTTGAAACCAATAAAAAAAAAATTTTTGTTTTGTTTTTTAATTAATTATAAAACAGTAATCTGGAAAAATATTCGTTAAATAAACAAATTTTTAATTGAATGAAGTTTAATGTGTGCTTTTATATTGTGCTGAAATATTTTAGAATTGGAACCGATTACTCGCTTTAAATTAATTAACCTACGACAAACCGAAATCGAGAAACATAATTAAAAAATTAAACACAAATACGGAACGAATAATATTAAGATTTTACTCTCAGCAATTAAACACTTAAATCTATTTGTGAAGCATTGATTTTAGATTTAAATATTACAAATACAACAATAACAATTTTTCAGGATATAGAAAAAAAGAAATTCTGCACACATGCAAATTAAATTTATAAAGGAAATTATTAATCAGAAATTTTATTTGACATAAAGCAATAATCCGTTAAGCTTTCTAAAAACTCTTCTACTAATTTTACATAAAAAAAAAATGACAATGTTCTTATAAAGCAAACATCTTCTGGTAAATATTTCGATGAATCGGATTACAAGACTAACGAATTTAGTTAACCCCTTCAACAAAAAACAACTTTAAACCACGTTAACTTCTAACAAATAATCAAGTTAATTGATTAACTATTGTCGCGTAAAGCAATTAGTTTTTTTTTCTTTTCATTTCAGTTTTCTACGGTTTTTTTTTTTTTTTATCTCTATAATAATAATCTACGATGAAAGTACGATAAAGTCGAACACAAAATACTGAATGAGGAAAATAAATCGTTTTATTTAACGATATAACATTAGCAACACCAACAAAAATATTTATAAATATGACGGGGGTGTGGATGCAAAGCGTCAGAGAAAACTAAAAATCGCACAAATAAGCATACGCTTTACATCTGTAATGTGGGGGTGGGACTTTGTAATATATTCTCCCTTTTTGTGAATATTTTTTCGATGACACGTTTAATTTTTTTTTCTTTTTTTCTGAATGCTGTGTGCTTTTTTTATTTTATTTTTTTTTTTGTTTTGTGTGTGAATTATTAAAAGCCATTACATGCTGATATTTTCCACTTTTACTGTTGTTATTTTCATATTTTTCGCGTTGATTTTAATTTAATTTACATGTTTTTTTTTTTTTTTTTTTTGGCTGTTCTTCATCTCCATCATCTTCCTATCTTTTTTGAATATAAAACAATTATTATTGTACATACTATGAGTATATTATACTGTTCTACACACACGACCATATATATATATAATATATAAATTTTGTCGTCTATATTATGTTAAAATTATTTATTTATTATTCTGCTTCTTCCCTTTTTTTTTTCTTTTTTTTTTTTTGTATATAAAACAGTGCTGACGAAGGATTTGATGGGACATATCCAACAAATGTTGTGGTTAGAAATAATGGTTCGTGCCTATATGTACCACCCGGTATATTTAAATCAACCTGTAAAATTGATATAACATGGTTCCCATTCGATGATCAACGTTGCGAAATGAAATTTGGTTCATGGACATACGATGGATTTCAGGTAAATATTTTTCCTTTTTTACATATATTAACTAGTTTACCCTTTTTTTTTTTTTTTTTTTGGTTGTACTTTTATAACCCATTTTATAATCAATCAATATTAGTGATTACATATTTTAAATTAATTTAAATCTTTTATTTATTAATTAATTTAAACTTTTTACACCTTATTAAAGAATTTAAAAATATTTAAAGCATCTATCTAACTATTAACAGTTTAGAATGCTTTAAACTGGAATACTTGTATATTCATAGAAAGCACAGAGCATAAACACTATGATTAATGATCATTTGCACCTTCGACAGTGATATTGTTGGTTAGGGCTTTAAATCCATTACAAATATTTCTATTTTCTTTAATAAAAATTTTATATTTTTTTTGAGTTTTTATTATGTAACGCGTCAAAAAGCGTTGGAAGCCCTAGTTATATTACTGTACTTCAGTTCAGTTCATAGTGTTATAAACTTCTCTAATTTCAAGAGGTAAATTTGTCAAGAGGTTGGTTTCACTCAATTGTTTACAGCGTACAAAAAAAAAAAGACGGCAAATAAGATAACATATATTACTCATGATAATTAAAAATACCAAATTTCTAAAGCATTTAGAAAGAAAAACTAATAATTGTTATTCCTTTGCCATTTTTTAAGGATATTACAATAAAGTGCAACAAAAATATTTCCTTATTTGAAACTAGAAAATTGAAAATCAATCCAACAAAAGCTTCTAAAATTAGGCCATTTCGTGAATATATTTTATTATTATTACGGATGTACATGATTATTTTACACAATTTACAGAAATAATACATACTAAAAAAAAAAAAAAAAGAATGAGAAGAAAAAGTTAAAAGTTGAGAGCTTTAAATAAATGGTCAATTTTTAATTTCCTATATTTAGCAAAATGTTTTTACATTTTAAAACGTAGATCATAGATTTTTTTAAGTTAAAATATAATGTATGTATCACAAACATAAACTGCAATAAGTGTTAAAATATTAAATTGGAATAATATATAATACTCTGTGGTTTTATATCTGTCGTCAGTTAAAACCGTGCTCAGCATACATAAGCGCACAGTATATTTCGATTTTTCATCATTTTTTTTTTTTTTCTTTTTTACGTAAAACCATTTATATTATGTTATTATGAAATTGAATAAATATACAAAATTGTTATATTATTGCACCCTAGTTTAGTTAGTAATAGTAGTTTTGTTAGATATGAGATATAACTGATTACTTTATTTTATCAAATATTAAAATAGAAATATTAAATAAATTTATTAATAAAAACCACAAACGAAAAAAAAAAAGAAATTAAATTTAAAAAAAATTCATCGTTAGAGAGAAATTTTATTTTGAAAGAAAACAAGAAAAAACTCCGAAAAGTAATTTTATTGATTTATTATCATCAGTAAATGTTTTTATTTTATTTTTTTATTTTTTTTTTTATTGATTTTGTAATTAATAGTTAACATAATAATGTTTATTAGGGATCTTATATTGGTTATACACAGCCAATATAGATATATTTTACGAATTTAATTAATTTGTTATTTAAAAAAAAAAAAATGAAGATGCTAAGGTTACGTTTAAGTCAGCTATTAGTATGTTACGTTAATAAATATAACACAAGTCAAATAAATATATTAAATTGTGTCAAATACAGCGATTTATTCATTAATAATTTTCTTTTCTTTTCTTTATTTTTTTGGCTATAAAAGAGGGCAAATATAAATATAAATTAATCATTATATTCTACAACTAATTAATATCAATTCTTAATAATAAAAAAAATTCTACAAAATAATTATATCTCTACGCACACATTAATTTTTTTTAAAATATATTTAATGTTTAATTTATATTAATTTTATTAAGCTGATTAATGTCATTATTATTAAACATATTTACTGTAAATTTTTGCAATTAATTAATTTTAATTAATTATTTATATTTATTAATTTATTAATTTATGTCAATAAAACCAAAACTAATGATCAATTTGTATATTTACATTCATATTAATTATTAATTTTAATACATAAATAAACAGATAATTAATTAAATTAATTACATAATATGTAACAATATTTAATGGCAATATATATTTTTACTTAATTCATAATTATATTAATGAAGAGAAGATATAATTTTGATAAATTTCGACACATTAACTATCATCGCCGACATTTGCGGACAAGCACTTTTACACATCATATTTCGTGTTTCGTGACAACATATTTATGTTTTAATGATTGGGAATTAAAGAGTATTTCTGTATGATTAATCATGTGAAAATAATATGTAATCAAATTTTCTATGTAATTCTAAATTTCAATAATGTTTGTGAGTAACAAGCACGCATAAACGTTATATGGTTGCGATTAAAGTAAATTATTTATTTAAATATGGGAATATTTTGAGGATTTTTTTTTCCCCAAATAAAACTCCTGAACGAATACTCCAAATGAAAACTTTATAAGTTTTTAATTATTATTTTGAGTTGGCATCCTGTAGCAACTTCCAGGGTTATGTAGTTTACAGTTTAAAGTGTTATCGGAAAAATTTCTAGCCACGAGTTCGATCGAATACAGGACCTGGTTGTAACCACCCTTTACGTTTTCATTTCTTAATTTTATATTTAAATAGTCTAATTAATAATCCCTAAACGTTTATAAATTAAAATAACTGAGTCAAGTTTCAAAAACCGTATAAAACGCGAGTGGAATCAAGTAAGGTATTTATTGTAATAAATCCATTTACTACGACTTTTCCTAATAAGACTTTTTCTTTTACTTAAAGAACTTAGAGTTAATTAAAGTAAAAACAAAGTAAATTAACGTTTTATTAAGCATTTCTATCAGACGCAAAATATAAATAAAAAAATCTTATTAAAAAGCAGAATATCTCGGAAATATACTTTGAAAACCATACATCGTTTGTGTTCGACAACATTATTTTTAAGAGTTATAATTAAAAATGCTGCCACACATCAATGTTTATTAAAAATTAAAATAAAATTTCATTTAGATAGGTAGTTTGTAAAATTATACGGCCAAAGTTTTTCCTTCTTCTTCCTTCTATTTTTTTTTTTTTTTTTTTTTTATTACTTTTATTTACCTGCGCTAGCTAGCATACAGAACCTATTTTTTCATTTATAATCCATTTATAGAATATATCTATGCTTTAGACTAAAAAAAAAAAATAAATTCATTAAATAAAGTAATTTAAAAACAAAAATATATTCAGATCTGTTTGTAAAGTCTAATTTTGAGTTAAACAAAAATAGAAAATTTTCATTCGTTTGTAGATAACTTTTTAATTTATTTAAGTAATCAAAAGAATGTAAATAAATGAAATTAAAAATCATGCTAATCATCACAATCATAAGTTTTCTTTTTCCTTTTTTTTTTTTCGTTCTTTAAAAATCAATGTTAAATTGCATTTAGTTAACGATGCATTCCTAATTGTAATTGATTTATATAATCAAAAGTTAACTATTTTTATAATATCGATTTAGTTGACTAAAGCTTTTATTATTTTTTATTTAAACGTAAGCGAAAATATTTCACATTTACCTTCTTTTTTTTTTCTTTAAATAACACAACGCTGTAAACTAGAGATTTCAAACAAAGTAACTATTAACAACTCTAGAAGAACGTTACAGTCAATGTCGATTATGTGGATTTAACGATATAATAATTCTATTTTTATGATTTTCTACTAAATAAAATAATATTAAGATTAATGTACTTGTCATACATAATATTTCAAAAATCATGTTCACAGGATATCGATTACATTATACTATATACTAGGGTTTTTTGCAGTACGATTTTGATCAGTTACAACAACTGAGAAAAGTCAAGTCATGAATTGCACCTAGATAGACCATAGATTGTCGTTATTTCGATAACCACGGGTTATTTTTTTGCCACTTTTTGTAACAATTTTCTAGTTAAAACAAAGAATATTATTATGGCGACTTTAAATAATAAATTTATCCAAGAGACAGATTTAAGAAGTAATAAAAAAATTTAAACGAATGCTAAAAGATACGATTGCAATTGAAATTTAACAATTGGTTTACCGATCCACACAACTATTAAAGAATTAAATAAAAAGGTGCAAACCGAATGAATTTCTCTATTGAAGGAAACTTACTAGAACGGTCTAAAGCGTTGTGTAAATGAAAAGCATAAGTTTACGATTTCTTTCTGAATTATTCTTAAATTAATTGTTTGGAATTCTTTACTTAAATATTATTAAAATTGGTTTACGTTAAAAATCACTGATTTGGTTATTCTCAATATTCTCTGTTCAAAATCCAATGATTTTTTATTATTACTCAATGTTCTTCCTTATTTTCTGTATTCAGGATGTGATCATATCTGTATATCAAGTATATTACGTTGTAAGTTAGTTAATATAAGCTGTTTATATAAAAATCATACAGTGACAGAAGAAAAGGTAACAAAAGGGACAAGACAGTTGCAATTACGTGAGAAAGTTATAGAAATTGTTTAGCCAATATTGAATTGTATCATTGGAAGGAAGGGCAACGAAATTAGTATGATGGAATAAAATATTCTGTTTACATGTTGTCACTTTTGTGTACAAATTTATTTATTATTATTTATATATGATTGACAGTCAACTGTATCTACCGCAACGTATTTTTTTTTTTTTTTTTTATCTTTGGCATACATAACTCATCTCTTAAGTATGTAAATTTACGATATCATATTTCAACTTATTTATTTCTCAATATACATTTATTATTTAGATGTTATCAAAAAGTAACAAAAAAAAAAACGAACAGAAAGCAATAAAAATTTGCCAGAAAGCAAAAAAAAAAAAAAAAAATATCAATAATTGACTATTTGATGTTGAAAAATAATTTTTTTTTTTTTTTTCTTATGTGCAAAAAGCATTTTAATTAAGAAAATATTAAGATTCAGAGAAAAAAACATTTTATGACTTTGTTTTCAAAACAATTTTGCATATTAAGTTTTTTTTTTTTAGTTTTCTTTTTTTAGCAACACTTTTATCAGTATGAAACAACTGGCTGTAAGTTTAATACAAATTTATGGTAAAGTTTTTATGCTACTACAGGTGTTTTTTTTTTTTTTTTTGTTTTACTTTTAAATATAACCAAAATTAAAGGCAAGTTTAAATATTTATAGAAATGTTTGGAGTTAAAAGAAAGCTCTTTTTATTATTCAGTGGCGTTGCTAAAGAGTGTTGCTAAAGATACGGTTGGCAAATTCAAGTTAATTAATTATTGATATAAGATTAAGCTGGTTATCATGTTGGCTTTCAATACATGACCATCATAAGGCATTAAAATTTAGGCCTCAGCAAATAAATTTACAGTTTTTGTGTTTTGTTGATAAAAATTTTGCTTATAAGCCGGTTGGACAATGTTCGTTTTCTGTTTATTCACTAAATAAATCATTTTTGTATGATATTTTCCTCTAATCGTAAGAAAATAGATAAACAAAAAAAAAACCTACTAAAGGTTGATTTTCTCTATTAAGGGGTAACAAACAAATTTAGTGACGCCACTGATATTCTTTGAAAAACAATTTTATTTGTTGTGAATACAACACTATATACGACACAAGAATAATAATTAAAATAAATCGATCATTTGTTAGTAATCAGTCTATTGATACATTATTGGTCAAGATATTAGTAAGTTAAAAGGCGTTACTAATCAATTTAAATGCTATAAATAAAATAAAGGAAACAAACAAAACAAAGTTCACATTTTAATTTTTAGCAAAACTATTAAATGAATGGTATAATACACTTTTAGATTAATTAAATATTATTACTTAAATCATATTATGAAACTAAAAAATTATTACTCTAATTATTTATAATTTCTTAAAAGAAAAGGAATAAATTTTATTTCTGGCATCGTTTTATTTAACCTTTTCTATATAAAACATGTATTGAAACTGCCAAGTAATTATTAGTTACACTACGTTACATAAATGTTGTCATTAGTTTTGTGATAATTATTTGCTTTATAAGATACAAAAAAAAAATTACTGCATAGTCAGTCACAAAAACTAGATTAACAATAAAATGTAATAAATCTATTAAACTTTTTTTTTATAATTATAATTAACGCTTAACTAACCGATTAAAAAGATTAAAATATTAAAAACGAAATTATAAAATTTGCTTTATTAATGTGTAACGTTTTACAGAGGGAACACATTTCATTATATAACGAATTAAAACAATTTTTTCGTTACGTTAACGTTACGTTATTTTAATCAAAAAATTCGAAACTTTTATATTATGATGGTCCGATATTTGTTTAGCCACTATCCAACTGATTTATAATTTTCTTGTATTTTGAGAAATATTTTATAAATTTTAAATACAACAATAAATGCTTTTTTATATCGTTACGTTAACGTTACGTTACAAATAACATTTTGCACAATCCCGGGAGTTTTTATATCTGTTATTAAATCTAAATAGTATAGAAGTATTACAATTATATAAAAAAAATACCTATTATATTTATAGAATAAAATTAATTTACTACAGCTGACCATAGAACAATTATGAATTTAAATAAAATGATTCAAAATCACATTTTATTTTTTAATAGTTATTATTAAATATTCTCTTGTTGTGTTATTATATTTATATATTTAGATATAACTTAAAAATTATGAGTATACTACTTTAAATTTAATAATAATAATAATAAATAAATAAATATTTTATTAAACTTGACATTATTTTATGTAATAATATGACCAGACAGATAAAAGTTATAATCGACGTCATCATCATCATCATGTTATTACAAAGCTCTTCTTGGTTACTTATATTTTACAAATATATTTTTGCTGGTTCTGTTAAATATTATTATTCTATAAATTTTAATAGCAGTAATGTATTTTACTAACTAATTATACAGTAAAAAAAATTAAATATATTTTAACCGACTCTGTACATTATGGTTTTATATTGAAATGATTTCTGTTCTGTTTTATTATAAAAACAATAACAGACAACCACATATATGAAAAAAAAAAATATATAATTTTTTTTTTTTTTTTTAAACAAAACTATGTGCAATATACTGCAGTAGCATATTGTCATTGTTGTAATACAAGTTTTTTAGTTTTTGCATTAAAATAAAACCACAACAAAAAAAAAACACTTCACAGCTAACCTCCTCACTGCTTTTTTATAATAATTCATTGTTTTATGTAAAATTTCTATTAAAATTATATTTTTTTGTTATAATGTTATATAATTTATGTTGCACCACCACCATTGTCATTAACTTCTTCATTCATCTTTTATTTAATAATTTTGTTAATTCTTTTACTACAAAAAAAAAACTAAATTTTTTTTTTTTTTACGCGCTTTCTTTTAAAACGTATGAAATTTATCTTTAATACAAAGAAAAAAATCATTTTATTTATAGCTTCTTATCATATGTACAATAATCTATAAATTTATGTATATAGAAGCATATCTATGTAATGTTAAGCTTTGTCGCTTGACTGATACTATTCCTTTTCTGTGTTGTACAACACGATTCAGTTTTTTTTTTATTTTTTTTCTTTTCGCCCGTTTTAACTGCATTGCAGATATAATTTTGATTTTATTTATTTATTTATTTACATTATTATTTTTTTGAGTAATATATTTTGATTGTAAAATAAAAAGGAAATCATACTTTTATCCTTATTAATTTCCTTCAAAAAAACAGAAATTTATGTTAAAAAAGGCAACAACAAAAATAAACCAAAAAAACTTCTAAAAACTTTAAGATTTTTTTTTTTTAATAGTTGTAATTTCTCTTTTGTAAACTCTTTTGCGAGACAAAAGTAAAAGATAGAAGAAACAAAAAAAACGTTTTATTTATAATAATAGAGCTAAAAAGAAAAGACATGTTATCTTATCATTGTAAATGGTCAAATTAGTTGTATAAAATACAAGTCTTATAAATCTGAAACTGATTTATTATTATTATTAATATTATTTTTCTCTACTGTACTACTACTGACTACTACTAATACTACTACTGACTACTACTACTACTTTATCGTATTTATTGCTTAAATACTAATTTTATGTAATCAATATTCCTACACTAAAAACTATATAGGAAAAACACATTGCCAACAATTTTGCATAATAATAATAACAACAAAAATTTTGTTAACAGAATAAAAAAAAAAAATCATATTTAATAGGAAGGACAAATGTTGTTTTAACACAAAATGCTTGAAAATTTATAGTAAAATTATATTTTAAATCATTTTATTACTATTCCGGCCCTATGTTTACCTTTATTTAATATAAATTTACTTTGTGTTGTTTTTTTTTTTTATTATTATAATTATTATCTACGTTCCTTTAGCTTACTTCTAGATAAACTCAACTCAACTCAACTCTACTCAACTCTTACCATAATAAAAAAACTTTAATTCAGTTAAATTTATGTTTTCTTAAGATAAATTCAATTAAAGTTTGTTTCTTTTATTAGCATTGTTAATTCTTCGTTTTGTTTATGTAACAATATCTATTTATTTTTAATAAAAACCAGTTTCTACATTACAAAATGAAATGAAAAAAAAAAATATAATAATTATTATTATGTATGAGCTCAAGCAGGAAGCTTTAGTTTTCCCTAATTCTTTGTCACATATAATACAGTGGCATTTATTATGATTACTCTGACTTAACAAGTTTACATTTCCCATTTAATCCACAAAACAATTTAAAATGTTATCACTCATTAATGACAGAAATCTTTACGCTCTCAATAACTCTTTAACATATTTATTAAAATAAACTAACTGGGAAGACTAACATAAAACTAAAAAGGAAATAAAAATAAGAACATTTTTTTTTTCCCCTACACACTAAAAATGCATAAAGTCTCTGCAAACAGGAAAGACTGAAAATTTCTGGCAACGAATAGTAATTACAGAAATAAAATTTATTGAGTTAAATTATTTGTTTGGGATTTTTCTTCACTTAAACATTGACTGAGTTTTATTATAATTTCGTTATTTTTGTGTTTTTTGTGGTGTTTTTTTTTTTTTTTTTTTTCCTTTTTAAGTGCCATGCACATGAATCAACATCCTTATGACTCTATTCTAAATTTTATTTTTGTTTTGTGTAAATTGAAAATGGGTTGTACATAACTATAATATGTAGACGAAACAAAGTTTAAGTATTGATCGCTTGAACAGATATTAGAAATACAGAGAATTTATTTTATACCCCCGTTTAGGAAAAATCATTTATTGTTTTTTTTTTTTATTTGATTTTTCTTTTTCTTTATTTATTTATTTTTTTTTTTTTGTTCTGTTTAATTTCGAATGCATTTAATTGCAAACAAAAAAAAAAGAATACAGTAAAATCTCTATATAATTCTAAAGTATCGACGGAGACATCGAATTCTATCTATTTTGTTAAATACAGTCACTCCTCAATTTATTATTTATTTTTATCTGTGATTCAATTAAAATCAATCGATTTAGTTTTACTGATCGCGTTTGTTTTATATAAATCGGGATAATCTTTTGCCGAGCGATACATGTATGCCCAATCAATTATTGATGATAATGTAAATGGGTAACGAAGAATCGAGATTCTATTCCGGAGAAAGAAGCAAAATAAGATTAAATGTATAAAATTATTAATCTATCACTAGTTTTGTACAACAAATTTCACGAGAAACCTTCTAGCATCTCAAACCGCGACAAAAGTTTACTTAAATTTAGATAAGTTTTTTCTGACGAGAAGAATTTTCCTTATAAATATTTTCAGAATTATAGAACTTTCACTGTATTTACTACTTTAAAATTACTAAACTAAAAAAAATCAACGAATAATCGGTTAGTTAGTTTAGAATAAACTTAGAACATAAATAATGTATGAAAAAGTTTTTTCTTTGATTTTTTTTTTTTTAATCCTTTAGTTGAAATAAAATTTTTAATTTATTACAAAACTGAATAAAAATATTCAAATTTATTTGACTTAATTTTTTTTTTTTTTTTTTATGTATACAGCTGGATTTACAATTGCAGGATGAAACTGGTGGTGATATTAGTAGTTTTATAACGAATGGTGAATGGGAATTATTAGGTGAATTATTACAAAAAAAAAATTAATTTATGTATTTATTTATTTTTGTTAATTAATTTTTGTTTTATATTTTCAGGTGTTCCTGGTAAACGTAATGAAATTTATTATAATTGTTGTCCGGAGCCATATATTGATATAACTTTTGCTATATTAATAAGACGTAAAACTTTGTATTATTTTTTTAATTTAATTGTACCATGTGTATTAATTGCATCAATGGCATTATTAGGATTCACACTGCCACCAGATTCGGGTGAAAAATTATCATTAGGTAAGTTAAATTATATTTGTTAAATCAATTTTTATATACTCTTTTGAGATACTTCTTCTTATGATTAGTTCCTTTAACGCCTTAAGAAGCACCAAGTAAAAAGACTAATCTTAGAAGGGTCCGCTTGAATTAATTGTATAATTGTACAGGTGATTAGCCAATACCGCTAATTGTATAATTTTAATATATTTGGAGAGCCCCGGCTCTTGCACTTGGTGATCCGATACTATTAGTTAAAATAATAATTAGGGCTGCGAACAAAATATTTAACATTTATTTAGCACTGAAAACCAAACCAAAATAATAAATCTCTTAGGATTAATGATTTGTCATGAACATTTGGTGATAAATTAAGAATAATTCTTAACATTGCACAACTTTTTGATAAATACCAGGTTCTGACTTCTAACAACTATCTAACAACAATTACTTAACTTGTAATGAAAATTTCTTAAATCTTATTTTTAAATTGTTTTTTGAGTTTCAAACATTTTCCTTTAATCATTTATTTATTTAATGATTGTGCAATAGTTTCTAGTTATTTAAACGAAAATTTCTCTATGTGCTACTTTGATATAAAGGATAAAAACTTTTGAATATTTCAGGGTTCTTGTACACATAATGCCAGAAAATAATGCTTACAATACGTCATTAATCAAATAAATGCGCTTGAGAATCAAAGAAAATTTGTGACCATTATGAGTTTTATTACTGACAGTATATCGATTTATCAATTTAATCATTAATCAATTGTCAATTCTGTTTGTAGCAATTACATTGGATTTTATCACTTTTTTATTTTTAGGACAGTTGCACTGGTACATCCAGATTTTTTTTTTTTTTTGCAAAAACATTATTCTCGTTTTTAAATCAATATAATTATATTTTATCAAATTATTTTTCATTTTGATAATTTAATTTTTATTATGAATAATTATAATTATAATTATAATAATAATAATAATAATAATAATAATAATAATAATAATAATAAAAAAAACGTTTAAAACATTTTATTATAATTTCAATATAATAACTTTTAAAGTATGCTTCTGTGGCAAAAGCTTCCACTTTTTTTTTAATTCTTTAACCACTAAGGCTCACTTAATTATGTTAATTTAAAACACGTGTTGCTAGTTTTCTATTGTTTTTATTTCTTACGATAGTCAATTGTTTGTCTCTTTTTTTTTTGTTGTTGGTAGTTTTGAATAAATGATTTTTATGTTAATTTTATTTGATTATAATAATAATGATAATAATAATAATAATAATAGTAAATAATCATAATATTAGAAAAATTATTGAAAATATTATTAGGAGTAGCCCGAATAATAATAAACAATTGATTTAGATTATATATATTATGGCTGGTCTATATTTTTATATTCTATATATTTAGAAATATGCAAATCAAAAATGAGTAAAATTTTATTTAAATATTTGTAGTAGTGGCATATGTTGAATCTGCGCTACGGTGAATGTTTTTTTTTTTTTACGACGTGCTACAAATTCATACTTTAACTATTGAATTACACGGTTTCTGAACATTTAAACGACTTATTTTCACTTTAATAGTTTAATTCTAATAAATATTCTAAATGCATAGGATTATTTTCAATTAAAAAAGTAAATTTTCAATAATGTTTCCGATACTGAAAATATTTTAATTTCTAAGTAACGGAAATTCTCCTAGTTAATATTGGTCTATTCTGAGTCTTTCTCTTATACACTTTCTGGTTTAATTTTAAACCCAATCCACCTTTTTTTAAAAGATTCAATTTGATTAATCCTCCTAATTAAAAACTGTAATAATGAAGCAAATTATACTACACGTTGACCTTATACTAATGCCTTCTCCGCCACACCTATATCTATGGGACCTATAATACCTGTAATCAATTTCATATTTACTTTATTGTTTTCAATGTTTTACAGCCATACGAATCTTACATACATGTTAAATGTCTTAATTTTACTACGCCCTAACGTTTAGTATCTGTTTTCAGTTATCAATAACCAATCTGTTTTCTTCTGACATTAATGAAATTCTTTCGTTATACACAAAACCACCAACACCCACCTTAATAAAAAGTATTTTTCAACTTTTTTTATATACATAAATATATTTCTAATTTTACACATTCTTTGGTTCTATTAATAACTTTAGATTAAATCCATACAATAATTTATTCTCATACATTTTGTCATTATATTTTTGTTGTCTAATTTAATGTTTTTAATAAATAAAATTTTATGATTATGTGTAAAATATATTTATTTATTTATTTTGTTTTTTTTTTTTAACGAATAAAAAAACAACAAAAACAAAACAACAATAAAAGTAACAAGCAAAACAGGCATATATTGCACAAAAAGGGTGTAAAATGTTGAAGGCTGTTTTTAGGGTTTTTTGTTTTTTGCTGAATTATAAATTTTTTCCAAGCACAAAATGTGCCCACATACGGTAAAGTATATACAACTTGACTAGCCTAAAATAATAACATATTACTATTATTATTATAATTATTATTATTATTATTTTCTTTTTTTTTTTATTAAAATTATTTTAAAAATATTGAATCAATATTGAACCTTAATATATTTGTTTTGATTTTTTTTTTTTTTTGGGGAACGTTTTTAATCATTTTATTCTTGTTAAAATTTTCACAAAACAGCATGTTGAAAACGTTAAAATAATTAATAATTCGTTAGAGAAGAAGCAGATCCCTTTAAAATGTTTAATATAAATTTAAATAACAAATGATTATTATTATATAATACTATATATGATCTACATTACATACATTACATATATTGTAGTAATATTAGCAACAGTGCAAAACGAGAACAGAAAATAAAGCAACGTAATACTTAACATTCATGAACGACCACCATCCATACTTTATATATCAAAGTCAGCAATATTATTATTTTATTTATTTTTTTTTAATTATTGTTTATATATTCATATATTAATATTTAGGTTTATGTTAAATACAAAGTTTATTATTTGTGTATTTTGATAATAAATTTTAGAAAAATTATGTCACCGGAAATTTTGTTTAGATTTTCATCACAGTACAGAATTGTCAGAACAATCAATATTCTGTGGTTGGCTCACACGACAGTTAATCGGTAAAATTAAAAAAAAAAAAAAATTAATTAATTTTTACCAAAATCAATCGTCATTATTATCGAACTATATAGGCCAGTGATGGTTATTTCAAGAATCGGGGATCGATCCAATTTGTTTCGTTTAATTTAAGGATTTCTGTTCAAACTTTAATTTAATTATGTCAAAAAGTAATTAAGTAGTAAAATTACTAAACAAAAACACTGTTTTTGCATTTTTAAATACAATTTTATTTGCCTTTTGTAAGTTATTTGCCTCCTCCTTGATATAGGAACTATTCATAAATTTTTACAAATAATAAAAAAAAATGAAGGAAAATCAGAAATGAAATTTTCAAATGAAACAAATGCATTTTTAACTATAACAAAATTCAATCAAAGATTATAAAACTGCACCATTTATGAAAAACATAAAACGAATAAAAGAATTTTTACTGAATACAAAAATACAAAAAACACTGATCAACACATTAAAACTCGAGTTTTATCAAGATTTATTATATTTTTTTCAAATATAACTTTAAACTGTATGTCTTGTATGTTGAAAATGTTAAATAATAGATAAGTGACATTAGTGTATTATCCATAGACTATTTACACCTTTGAATAAATAATAATTCTAGGTTAGACGAAACACAATGCAATACTTAAAAACAATTAATAATAAATTTTTATTGAACGCAATGAGCACACACTCTTGAAAATATAATATATTAGAAAGCATTAATAATAACATGAAAATGATTTAAAAAGGGATTAAGGTTTATTAAAACCCTTTTCTATGGCAGTAACAAATGCTGTCTTAGAAGGATTTACTTCTATATATATTTCTTAAATCAATAATTTATTGATTTGTGAGTATAACCAATTGAGTATCGACATTTAAAAATAATGTTTGTAAATCAAGTGCAATTTTCTACAGTAGTATTACAAAATATTGTAAAATATTACATGAAATCAGAACAACAGTGTAAACATATTTTAAAATTTACTTTATCACTACAGAAACTAAAAATTTACAAAAAAAAAAAATTAATTAATAAATAAATAAATGCAAATTAACTGAAAAGTTATAATAAGCAAAATAAAAACAAGTTTTTATTTAATAGAGAAAATATAATCTGGGGTCAATTAATCAATTTAATTTTAATTTAAAACGAAAATAAGTCTTTGTTTTGTTAGCCTAGCCACCCACCACAATACAATAATTTAAAATGAATTTAACACAACTAGTATAGAAATATTTACTTGAGAATATAATATTTTATCGATAAAATAATCTCAGGTGTTTGTCATATTTACACGACTGGCAGCAAACAAACACTTTAACCATAATTCATCTAGAATCTAGATTTCAAATTTAACTTCGTTAATAGTTTCGAGATCACGTAACTGTCAATACAGTATTATAATAAATATGATAACATAATTTATACCCTTTATCGTTATTTAAATTAATTTTAAAGACTTTAAATCATTTGTTATCAACGAGTGCTTTAAAATCAGAAACGACTTAAATACATAAAAAATTTTTTTATTAAAAAGTTTCAATTTTTCCACCCAATCACAAAATAAAAACTTTTATATGTTTCAAACATTTTACATTCAATATTCCCAATGTTCAGTTACTGAATAAAAATTCAAAATAAAAATACTAATGCACAGAGAAATATCAAAACTAACAATAATTTGTGTCCTTTTCCGGTTTTAAATACTAGTTTTAAAGTTTTAATTTTAAAAACCATTTGCTGCTATATGATTTAATTATTATTTCTAGAAAAAAAAAAAAAAAATAAATAAAATGCTTTAATAATAATAATAATTGGTTCATGGCATTTTATTATCTTATTACTTACGCTTTAAAATCGTTTATTACATAAGATCCGTTTTTATAATGCAACTGTAATTTCCTATGCTATAAAAAGTTAATTCATGTTGAGTAATTAATTTTTCTTAGTCTAACCATAGCTGTCCTCATTTCGCATGAATTCCCGAAACTAAACTCTAATGCACATTATTGCACATCTTAACACTAAAGGCACATAAAACATTTTTTTTTTTTTGCTCTATTATTAACTTTAATATTCTATAAAAATTTATCGCATTAAGGATAACATTAGGAAACTAGTCTACACATTAATTTATCAAATGTTTCCTTAATTATCTGTATTAAAAAAAAAAAAAAATGGAAAAATTGCTAAGTTCTTTCTC